>QEPC01012962.1:124858-265969 GCA_003113815.1 Sphenodon punctatus | reverse complement strand
AGAGATGACCAGAGCATGAACAAGAGTTTTGGCAGACGAGACAGAGAGAAAAGGGCGAATCTTAGCAATGTTATGGAGGGAGAAGCGACAGGATTTAGCAACAGAGTCAATGTAGGGTTTAAAAGAAAGGGGTGAGTCAAAGATGAAGCCTAGGCTACGGGCTTGGGGTACAGGCAGGATGGTGACTCCATCAATAATTGTTGTCAGTGAGGAAGGAGAGGAAGGATGAAGGGGGAAGATAAGGAGTTCAGTTTTAACCATGTTGAGTTTGAATTACATTCACAGTAATTTTCTGTTCTTTACTGTGCATGCACAACATGGTGCTGACCCACTGCTACAGTGAATAGCTCCCTAATGGCCAGACGGGGAGGATTCAGAATGGACTGCAGAGATCTGGTTCACCAGATGTCTGCAGCCAGTTTCAAAAGTGCAAATTAAATCTACAAAGGTAGATTGTTCTTGAATGGTTCCGCTCATTCCTGACCGGAAGAACTCAGCGGGTGTACTCGGTGATTCCTTTTCATCCTACCAAGACCTCCCGTGTGGGGTCCCACAGGATTTGGTTTTGTCCCCTCTCCTGTTCAACGTGTATATGCAGCCACTCAGCGAGGTGATCAGAGGGTTTGGGGTGAGGTGTCATCAGTATGCTGATGACACCCAACTCTGCCTCTCATTTTCAACCGACCCCGGCCCGGCTGTCTCAGTGCTTACCCGGTGTCTGGCAGCTGTGGCAGACTGGATGAGGGTTAACCAACTACGATTGAATCCTGACAAGACAGAGATGATGTTAGTGGGTAGGTCAGCGGAGGTGATGGCCCCATCGATTGATGGGTACCTGGGGGTGCTCCTCGATGCGCAGATCCACCTGGATTTCCCAGTGGAGGCTGTGGCAAGGAGTGCCTTCCGCCAGTTACATCTGGTGCAGCAGCTTCGACCGCTGGTTTCGGTTCCGGACTAGGCCACGATCATCCATGTTTTTATTACCTCTAGGTTACACTACTGCAACATACTCTATGTGGAGCTACCTATGGTGACGGTTCGGAAGCTGCAGCTGGTGCAGAATGCGGAGGCCCAGCTCCTGGTGGGGTTGGGCCACTGGGATCACATTACACCAGTGCTCCGATCTCTGCACTGACTGCCAATAGTTTTCCGGGTCCGATTCAAAGTGTTGGTTTTAACCTATAAAGCCTTACACGGCGTAGACCCCGCTTGTGAGACCGCCTCACTCCCCAGGTTCTAGATCAGTTCCTGCGGTCATCTGGGGGCACCTTGTTGGAGGTCCCCCGCGTTCTCTGGGGGACCACGCAAAATAGGGCGTTCTCGGTGGCCGCGCTGCACCTTTGGAATTCCCTCCCTGTGGGGGCCTGTCTGGATCCGGACTTCCTGGACTTCTGTAGGAACTGCAAAACCTGGCTGTTCCATCATGCATTTGGTGAGGGAGAGTGATAGGGTGGGTGGGTTCGGGAGGATGGAGGAGGGGATGTCATTTGTGTTTTTATGCTTATGCTTTTTAATGTTTAAAACTGTTTTATACTGTATGGTGCCTATGGCAGGATAGAGTGGGATATAAATTATGTAAATAATAATAATAAATGGCCCATTCTATTTCAGTTCTAGTTGGAGATTAGGACATATATCTTCAAGATGGTCTCTATGAAGCCTTTGAGGCTTGAGCAATGTGGCCCAGGGAGGAGAGCATCTCTGACAGCGAGCTAAAACAGGGGAAAAACACCCACACAGGGGAGGGGGAGGGCACAAACAAGCCCCGAGAACACACCGAGGTACCACTGGGCAGACTGCTGACAGCTCCACCACCCCCCAACAGGAAAGCACCCACACCCTGGAGCACAGCACCACTGGAGAGACAGCTGAGGAGGGCCTCCGTGGCATTCAGGTAAAACAGCAGGAACACCTGCTGGGTAGGGGAGGGCAAGGAACACCCCACAGCACCAACAGGGGTACAGCAGGACCACAGCTCACTCAACAGGAGAGCACCTGCTCCCACAACAGGAGAGCACCTGCTCCACTGCCACCACAGCCACCAGGTGGGCCCAACGCAGCAAAACCAGGTGAGGTCAGCCAAGAAGCAGAGGGACACACCCCCATCCTAGAGATGGAGAAGTTGCAACATCATTCTCCTACCTGAGAGATCACTTCACTCCCCAGACCCTGGAACGATCTTTGTGATCAGCCGGGGGTGCCTCCTTAGAGGTCCTCTGGGTAAACCAGGGGGGCACAATGGAGCGGGTGTTCTAGGTGGTCACACCATGGCTGTGGAACTCCCTCCCAGAGGAGGCTCACCTGGATCCCAGCTTGTTGGCCTTCTGCCATGCCTGTAAGACCTGGCTGTAAATCCAGGCCTTTGGGGGAGTGGGTAAAGGGATAGGGGATGTGATTTTTAGCCAGAGGCTCTTACCACTTTTTATTGCATTTAATGTTTTTTTAACAACCCCCCCTTTTTATATATTTGTATATATTTTAATTTGTTTTAACTTTTGTAAGCTCCCTGAGCTGCCATGAGGCTGGCTGGGGTGGGGTATAAATCAAATAAATAAATAAATAAATCACCCACATGCACCCCCAAAACCCACAGGGTCAGAACCCACAGGTTCAGGGGGTGCATGGTGAGCAGCTGGACACCAGGGATGCACCCCAGGAGGATGAGGTCTATGACCCAGGTAAGAGAATGACCCCAAGAAAGGGGGTGGGGGCATAGCCCAGGACAGCCAGGACTCCAGTGGGGAAGCATGGGTGAACTGATAGACCGCTATTGCCCCCACAGCTCAAGAGCACCTGGAGGTGCAGGAGGTGGAGACCCAGGAGGAGGACTTGGAGGATCCTGAGGCCATCTCGGAGACCAGGATACCAATGGTAGGTTCACACAGACATGAGCACAGTGGCAGGGTGACACAAAGGGGACAGGAAACAGCAGTGCAGCTGACCCCCTCCCCTCCCAATGGCATCCAAGGGACAGGCAAGGGGACAGCAAGGAGGGGGTCCGGGAACACCCCAGGCAGATGGGAGGGGAGATCTCAAGAGTCGGTGGGGTGGAACCTGGCTTTGGGGGAGGGACTGGGAGATGGAGCTGTGAAGGAGACGGGAGGCACACACTCGCAGGGATAACGGGAGGAAGGATAGGACCCCCTCCCACCCTCTACATGCCAATGTGGACAGGGAAATATAAAGGGAGACAGCCAGCAGTACCCTGGCTCAAAAAGGAGCACCCCGGGGGTTGGGGGGGGAGAGACCCAGTGCAGGTCAAGGAGGCAGAAAGGTAGACCATAGCAGATCCCCAGCCCTATGCTAAATTAAGTCCCCATGTCTTTCACAGACAAGCAGCCTGGTCCATCTATGGGTGCCACCATTGGGAGTGCAGAGAGGAACCTGGAGATGCAGGTTCACAACCAGAGGAGGAGGGAGAACCTGGGGAGGGAACTGCTGGTGGAAACCGGTGGCTGGCAGATGGACACAGGGAAGAACAGGCCCTCAACAGAGTGGTGAGAAGGGACCAGGCAAAAATGGATGGCATGTTCCACCAGTCCTGCACAGAGTACCTGTAGGACAGGCACCATGCTGCTGCCTTCCACCACAAGCAGCTGCTCGACAGGGAGGAGCGGGAGAGGGCCAGTGTCTCACTGAAGAGATACACCTCAGAAACCTGACAACTAATCAAGAAAACCCTGGAGGCTCTGCGGTGTCTCCCCCAGCACAACATGGGTCCTCCTGCCATGGCACGAGAGCTGGCAGCACCACAACAGCACCGCACCCTCCCACAGGTGCCCATTCCCCCTCCCCAGCTTATCTGCCACCGTTAGTTTCCCCAAAAGCACTAGGGATGGGTGAACAGATTTCGGTTCGGGTTCGGCCATTCGGTTTGGTCTGGTCCAGTCCAGTTCGGTTCATCCATTCAGTTCGGTCGTTCAGTTCATTCGCTGCATTCAGGTTCGGCCATTCAGTTCGGTCCTGTTCGGTTTGGTTCAGGTGTTTGGAAAAAGGCTCTCTGTGCGAGCAATGATGGCCTCAGACCCATGACAGTGGGTCCTGGGACTAGTGTCAGCTTCTAGGTATTGGCCACAGCTCTCGCTGCCAGTAACTTGGCCCAAGAACCCTGGCAGCAGGTCCAGAGGCTGGAGTGGCTGTTCCTTGATGCTTTGGGAAATAGGCTCTCTGTGCGAGGAATGATGGCCCCAGACCCATGATGGTTGGTCCTAGGGCTAGAGTGGCAGCTTCTAGGTACATATTGGTCACAGCTCTCCCTGCCTGTAACTTGGCCCCAGAACCCTGATGTCGGGTCCTGGGGCTGGAGTGGCTGTTTCTTGATGCGGTGGAATGACATCGTCTCCGTGCAAGGAATGATGGCCCCAGACCCATCACGATGGGTTCTGGGGATAGAGTAGCAGCTTGAAGATATTGGTCACAGTCCTTCCTGCCAGTAACGTAGCCCCAGAACCCTGGGAGTGGATCCTGGGGTTGGAGTGGCTGTTTCTTGATGCAGTGGAAAGACATCACCTCTGTGCAAGGAATGATGGCCCCAGACCCATCAAGATGGGTCCTGGGACTAGAGTGGCAGCTTGTAGATATTGACCACAACCCTCCCTGCCAGTAACATAGGCCCCAGAACCCTGATGGCGGGTCCTGGGGCTGGAGTGGCTGCTTCTTGATGTGGTGGAATGACAGCACAGTGTGCAAGAAATGATGGCCCTGGACCCATGGTGGGTCCTGGGGCTATAGAAGCAGCTTGTATATATTGACCACAGCCCTCCCTGCTAGTAATGTAGCCCCAGAACCATGGCGATGGGTCCTGGGGCTGGAGTGGCTGTTTCTTGATGCGGTGGAAAGACATCACCTCCGTGTGAGGAATGATAGCCTCAGACCCATCAAGGTGGGTCCTGGGGCTAGAGTGGCAGCTTCTGGATCTTGTCCACAGCCCTCCCTGCCAGTAACATAGGCCCCAGGACCCTCATGGCAGGTCCTGGGGCTGGAGTGGCTGCTTCATGATGCAGTCGAACGATGACTCTCTGTGAGTGGAATGACAGGCCCCAGAACCCATGGCACAGAAAACAAGGGTGGCATTGGCAGCCGCAGCAGACACTGGATTGCCGGGGCACAGAACCCATGGCACAGACAGCATATAGGCCTGGGGGCCATTGGCACTAGCACCAGCAGACATTGGTTGCCAGGGTACAGATCCCTTGGCACAGACAGCATATAGGCCTGGCCTGGGGGCCATTGGTACTAGCACCACCAGACATTGATTGCTGAGGGAGGTAGTCAGCTGGTGTGGCATGAGCAGCAGTCAGGCAGACTGAGGCAGGGTTTGAGCTTTGCTACCTGGGCAGGCAGGTGGGCGGGCAGGCAGACAGTGTGGCATGGGAGGCAGGAAGGCAGACTGAGGCACGCTTTGAGCTTGGATGCAAGTTGGGTGGGCAGACAGGCAGTGTGGTATGGGAGGCAGTAGGGCAGGCAGGATTTGAGCTGGGCAACCTGGGTGGGTTGCTAGACATCTTAGAATGAGAGGCAGGAAGATGGACTGAGGCAGATTTGGAGCTTGGCAGCAACCTGGGCGGACAGACAGGCAGCATGGCATGGGAGGCAGTAGGGCAGGCAGGCTGAGACATTAGCAGCAGGGCACTCAGATAGGCTAGCAAAGACTGTGCAGCGTGAGAGAGCAAGAGCCAGTCAGTGTCACATAGGTGGGCCGAGATCGTGTAGCCATAAACCGGCTCGCAGGCTTACAGTTTGTTTCCCAATGCCACCCTGAATCATGAGGTCAGTCAGATAAGGCGGCCGAGGCTGTCTATTATGAGAGAGAGAGAGAGAGAGAGAGAGAGAGAGGCAGGGCGGGTGCCAGGCATTGGGAGGGAGGGACAGCACCTCAGCAGCACAGGAGCAGTAGCCCTAGCCCAGATTGAGGAGGAGGAGGAGGAGGAGGTGGAAGAGGAGGAGGAGGTCGGAGGAGTCCTGTCCCAACTGTCCCTGGCATGGGATGGTTTGTGTCACTGCATCATCACTCATTGTCCAGGGGCAGCTCGAGGAATCCCAGCAGCAGAAGGTTCACCTTCAGGAACAGCAACTGCTCCACCAACCTGGCCCCCAGTTTCAGGCAGTGCAGGCCGCAAATGTCCCCCGTGATGGAGAAAACCCTCTAGCTGGGGACGCTGGTTGGTGGGCAGGACAGGATACCCTTGGCCACTTTGGACAGGGCCGGCCACATGTTGGCCTTGTTGGCTCTGTAGGTCAAGGAATCACAGCTGGGACCAATGCATGGCTACTCCTCCAGGTAGGTCTCCACTGCTGCTGAGGCACCATCATACTCCCTCTGGTAGCTCCTGATGGGCACCACCTGTCCCACTGCCCTCATCCATCCTGCTTTCCCTTTTGTGCTGGGCCCCATACTCCCCAAAGTGGACTGCACAGATGAGGAGCTGCTGGCAGTAGGGGTCCTGCTGCTGCTACCACTACAGCTGGGGGCAGGGATAAACCCGGATGGCTGGAAGGGGTCACTGCTCCCACTCCCACCATCCTCAGGGGCATCCTGCTGCATGGCCCACTCTGCCTGCTGGACCTTCTGCAACAGTGCAACCTTCCGGAGGCCATAGACCGCTGTCTCACATGCCATGCTGCCCTTGATCCTGGGGTCCAGCATGGTTGCCAGGACATATTCGTCCCGGTGCAGGAGCTCATCAAAGCGCGCACTCAGCCCCGCCTTCAGCTTCTGCGTAAGGTCATTCACCTCATTTGACATCCTCCTGCCCTGAGTGCCACAATCCCCACCCCCACCCCACCCCAGAATATCATCCAGGCTGCTGCGGAGACTATGGACCAGCGGGGTCACCTGGCTGAGGGTGACGGTGGAGCTGCTCAAGGTCTCCATGATGGCCAAGAATCATCTCAGGACAAATACCGTGTGAGCTAGAATCTCCCATTCCTCCCTTTTGTACCCTGTAGGTGCCACAATGTCTTTCTTCAGTTCCACCTGATGCAGGGCGGCTGTCTGTTCAAGAAGCCGCTTGAGCATCAGGAGGTTGGAATTCCACCTAGTGGAGACATTCTGGACCAGCATGTGCACTGGGGACACTTGCTCAGCCTGATTCTCCCAGAAAAGCTCGCTGCCCTTCATGCTGTAGTTGAAGAAGTCCGCCAGCTTCCTCCCCCACTCTACCAGGGAGCTAAGGGTGCCTGGCCCAATCCCCTTCTTTCCTAAGCCCAGAGAGTCCTTCACCATGAGATGAAGGGTGTGTGCGGCACAAGGGATGCTTGTGAAGTCTTGCCCCCTCCCTTCATACCTTCAAATCTCTCCTTAAAACTCACCTCTTTCGCTCTGCTCTGTCTGACTCTTTATCCTGCTGAGCCACTATTCCTATACCTACGATCGGTTTACCCTTATCCTTGCAACATGGACCTGCCTGCTGTCATTCTCATCGTAACCAAGCCAAGTACGTGCACTTGAGACCTCGCATCTTCATGAATGTTAGACCCCTTGTCTCTCCCTCTGTTCCCCTTCCTAAGTCTCTCCCCCAGCTCCTGTCTCTCAGATTGTAAGCCCTAGGGGCAGGGACCGTGTCTATTTTATTACTTTGTAAAGTGCCAGGTACACTGCTGGCGCTATATAAATGTTTGTTAATAATAATAATAATAATAATAAAGTCCCCATCATGGACTGCCTTTAGTATATTGGCTATGTCGTCTGTGACCACACACCCCTTGGTGAAGGCTGCACCTGGTGCGACCCACTCCCTCACCGTGGTGGCCAGGGCTGCCTCGAGGTTCCTCGAGGTATGAGAGCTATCTATGACTTGTGCCTGAAGCAGGGCCCACCTATACCCTGCTTCAGGTCCCCTCCTGCCACCGCCAAGTACTGCCTCTGGGTCCTGCCACCAGTGTGCAGTCACTGCCAGGTAGGCATTCTAGGCATTTCTGGTGGACCACAGGTTGGTGGTGAAGTGGACCATGGCACCCCCAGCCCCTGCCAGCAGCTCCCTCACCCACTCCTTCAAAGCCCTGTAGAGCTGTGGCACCACGGTTTGACTCAGGGTGGAGGGGGAAGGCATCTTAAAGTTGCGGGCCAGGAACCCAATCAGCCACTGGAAGCCCTTGTCCTCTACAATTTACAAGGGCTGCCCATCCAGGGCAATCATTTCTTCCCAACAGGTGCTTGGCTTTCCCTTGGAAGCCAGTGCCATGGCACCCTGATGATGGCCTTGACAGATCCCCCCACCCCATCTCCTCCATGGTGGATGCACAGCGCTGCTGGGGAGGCTCCTGCTGCTGTTCTGCCCTTATACTGCTCCTGCTGCTAGAGGCAGCAGCAGTTGGTGCATGATGCTGGCCTGCGAAGGAGCCAGGCGACTGGCTGCTGCAATCGGGAATCCACTGGCATCCACTTCCCCTGCCTTCCCATTGAGCAACAGAGCACTATGGCATGCCTTGAAGTGCCTCGCCATTGCAGTTGTGCCAAGACTGGCGAGCACCTGCCTACGCTTCACGACCTTATTGCACAGCGTGCACTGCACCTCTCTGGGTTCATCTGCCCGCACCTGCTTAAAATAATCCTAGACTGAGGATTTTTTTCCCCCTCCTGCCTTCTGGCCTGCCCCGGTGGATGCACTGCTGCCAGCGCTGCTGGGAGGGGGAGAAGTTGGTGGCACTGGTGACACAGCTCTGGAAGGAGGGTCAGACATCGCCTCAGCTACAGACATCTCCTTTGCGGCACTAGTGTCTGCCTCTTCCTCACTGTCCCCATTCATGGTGATGTCCCGTGAAGGGAAGTACTGGGACCCTGAGGCTAGACTGCCCATGCCCACCATGCTGCTGGCACTCTCCCTGTGCCCCCCTCTGTAGCTGCTAATGCTGGTGCTGATGCTACTACTTCTCTCCCTACTGACATTGCCCGGGGATCGGGCCCTGCCTCTAGCAGCCGGGGTTGGGTCCACCAGCTCTGGACTGCTGGGGATCACCTCGACAGTGGTGGACATTGGTGGCCCTGGAGGAACATCGGAAGCAGCTCCAGCACCTCCTCCAGCACCACCAGCAGCAGAGACAGATGCAGCCCCAACTCCTGCAGGCCTTCCAGTGCCCTGCATGACAGTGGAGGAGGGTACTGCCAGGAGGCGACGCTGAGCTGCTGAAGCCTGTTGCCCTAAACCAGGCCTGCTGAGTTGGTGGTGATGATGTGCTCTGCCTCTGGCTACTGCTGCTGCCTGCTGCCACTACCCTGGCGTCATCCCTCCCGCCTCTGGCACATGCCCCATTGCCTCCCCTACGGGCAGCAGACCGACCTCTCCTTCCCTTCTCCATTTCTCTCTCCAAAATAATGTTTTTATATGGGTTTAAAAAATAAATAAATTATCGAATATTATATCTATCTATCTACACTAAATCTAACTGTTATTAACTATTCTAAATGCTATGAACTAAATAGATTATCTAATAAGTACACAGGCCTACTCCTACAAACACTAAAACTAAATCACTAACGCTATCTCTATCACTAAGCTAACTCCTACTACTGTCTACTCTCCCTAATCTAATATATATATATATATAGGATGGGGGGAATCGCAAACAACACAAAGCGGGGTACAAAACTGAAATGAAACCTAAATCAATCTAATAATCCTACTCTAAATGAAAAAACAGGGGAAGGGAATCTGGGATGGAATATATGGGAGAGGGAAAGGATTCAATGAAGGGGGAAGGGAGGAAGGAAGATCGAACTCAGGGAACACAGGGAGGGGTAAAAACAAAAAATAACCACTAAATCTATCTAAGCTAAGATAAATAAATGAATGAGAATAAGATGGGTTGGATGTGTGAAATGGAAGAAGGATGGCAATGGATTGGGGAGCTGGGAAATGCTGGGAGAGGGAGCCTTCTGAAACGCCTGCTGTTCAGGAACAGTGACTAGCTCAGAAGATGTTGGGAAGGGGGGAGAAAGACAGTTTTGTTTCTTGCTGCGCCCGCCTCACTGCAAGCCCCGTTGGCTCCATGCAGCCTAGCCTGTGGCCAATCGCAGACTGAAAAGCCAGTGGTCTGAGGAGAAAAGGGATGGTGATTGGGCAGGCTGGCTGCTACTCCAAGCCTCTACACCCCTGATGCCTGGAAGTCTGCTCCTCAGCTGACTACCCTTCCCTGTCACATTTGACCTTCCAGTGACCCTTTTTTTGCCACCCAAATGCAATCCGAACTGACCAAACTGTTGGGTCATTTCCACATTCGGAATTGAGTTCGGTTCGGTAAGTTCGGGTTCAGTCGTCCGAACAGGCCGAGTTCGGGCCGAACTCCAAACTTCTGAACCGCATTTGCTCATCCCTAAGAAGCACCCCTATCCCACCTGTGACCAGATGAGCCCCCTCTGTCCCATTGTCCCCCAGAAGCACCAAGGGGGAATCCCTGGGCAGCCCACACCACTCCAAGTTCCCCTCCAGCACACTCCATGATCCCCCCTCCTGGGCCCCCAGCCCCCTCAGCACACTCTGGCACCCCTAGTGACCCAACCGCCTAGGCGGGCCAACCCACATGCTCAGATAAGCACAAGGACCCAGGTGGAGGGCACTAACCAAGGAGGGGAGGGGGAACACAGGTTAAGTACAACACTCAAACACAAGAAAGGGCATGATGGTAGCATGGAAACAGGTGATGGACACTGGGAGGTATCATACGGGAGCACCCCAACAGGAAAACAGGGAATAGCCAGCTAATGCTAAGACTATATGTGTCAACTACAGGAGTAACCACCAAACCCAGCAGTGGACTGACCAGTGGAGGAGGATGACAACCAGCTGCTGGGACCCAGGATGCACCCAGGGAGGAGGAGGGTCACCCTGTCATTACAGCCAAGGAGGGGTGGGAGCACACCACAGGTGATCCCCAACAGCTTCCAGGAAACTACAGACCTCATAGGTATGGATTTATGTGGTCCAAGAACCCAGTCACGGAGTCCAGTAAGGAGGTCATCGGTACAGAGCAGGAGGTCAGCCACAGGAAGGGATGGAGGAGAGGGATGGGATGGGATGGCACCCTGTAGGGTGCCAGGACCTGCATCGGAGGAACGTGAGCGGTGTTAGATTGCAGGGCTCTCAGTTTCCCATGTCAGGGGGTCATCCATCACTGTCCCATAACCTGGTGGGAGGTGATGGAAAGGTGATGGCACACCACTGGACACTAGCAGCTGCCATCACAGCAACCTAACACCACTCAGTGCCCTTAGACCCAGGTTCTGGGGCTCCACTGGGTAAAAATCAATGCCCTCCTGCTTATCTGGAGCCAGTTCAACCCCCAACACACCCCCATCCTCGTTCTGGCTGCCTGTGTACTACACAATGTTTGTGAGACTCATGGGGCTGCCTTGGAGAATCCTCCTCCATGACAGAGAACTAGCCCTGTGCCCTGTACCAACATGTGCAGGGTGGGGCCTTCAGGTGGATCTCTGAGGAGAACTGGGATGCCCCATGCAGGTGCATCGTAGCCCAACTAGCCAAGAACTGAACATTGCCTGCCGAATGAACTGTTCCAACTATCCTCTACCACTGTATACCTTGCTTCAATACATATTTGTTGCCTGACCCTGTACCTGCCTTTGTCTTGTGAGCTGTGTGTTCTGGCTACCTCCCATGGTCAGTCAGCAGGTGTAGCTTCCTGTTGACTCCCTGATCCCTCCTGTCATGGCAGTGATACCCCATTGCTGCATCCAACTACCTTGGGCCCTTGTTGTTCTGTACAACCAATTTTGGTGTTCCAACAGTACTGGGCCTTGGCTGGACCTGGTGGTGTGAATGTGCTCCATTACCCCATTCCATTTGGACAGTGAGGGCATTGATTTTCACCCAGTGGAGCCCCAGGACCTGGGTCTGAGGGCACTGAGTGGTGTTAGGTTGCTGGGATGGCAACTGCTAGTGTCCAGCGGTGTGCCATCACCTTTCCATCACCTCCCACCAGGTTATGGGACAGTGATGGATGACCCGCTGACATGGGGAACTGAGAGCCCTGCAATCTAACACCACTCACGGTCCTCCGATGCAGATCCTGGGGCCCTACAGGGTGCCATCCCATCCCTCTCCTCCATCCCTTCCTGTGGCTGATCTCCTGCTCTGTACTGATGGCCTCCTTACTGGACTCTGTGGCTGGGCTCTTGGGCCACATGAATCTGTACCTATGAGGTCTGTAGCTTCCTGGCAGCTGTTGGGGATCACCTGTGGTGTGCTCCCACCCCTCCTTGGGTGTAATGACAGGGTGACCTTCCTCCTCCCTGGGTGCATCCCGGGTCCCAGCAGCTGGTTGTCATCCTCCTCCACTGGTCACTCCCCTAATGGGTCTTTCGTGGATAAGTATTTTGTGGCCATGGTGCAACATCACTCAGCTGGGCATGGTTTTCCCTCCACTTGTTATACAGGCTGTCCATGTGAACGGTATGGGTGTCTGCTCGGTGGAGCTCTTGGTGGGTGAGTTCCTGGTGGGTGGATGCCAGACCCTCCCCAGACTTCCCACAACCCCCTGGGCAGTGTCCGTGTGAATATCTCCCTGCTCGCCGCCAGTGGGTGTCTTCACCCACCCACCTCCACCCACCGGGACCACGGCAGTGTCCATGTAAAAAGGGCCTACATCTGGTTGGATATTAAATGTGATTTTCATACTTTTCATTCACAAAAATTAAGAGTACAATCTGCAATCCATGGAAATCAGTGGAAAATTTTCCCATGATTTCAATGGATTGCATTCAAAAGTTATTTTTCATGAATATTAAAGTGTTCTCTAGGGTTGCGCAATTTGTATCATTTCTATTATTTACAAAAACAAATGGAGTCCCATTTGTTTTAGTAATTCATATTACAAAAATTGATGAATAAGAAAATTCATCCATTTAAAAAATAAAAAGTAAAATAATAAAAAAACTCCACATGTGCAAAAAGGCCTCCAGGGCTGTTCTGTGCATGGGCACCCTTTTCCAAACTAGTACTGGCAGTGTCGCCAGCATTTTGGAAAAGGTCAGCTGGTCTGTTTATGTGCAGACTGGTTGCCCTTTTTCAAAATGGTGCTGATGCTGCCCTGGTGACCATTTTAAATAATAAATATAAATAACTGCGCATGTGCAAAATTGCTGCTCTGCAGTGTCAGCACCATTTTGGAAAAAATCAGCCAGTCTGCGCATGAACCGAATCATTTTGCACATATTCAGAATGACCCCAGTGGCCATTTTATGCATGTGCAGTGAATTTTTTAAATTTTTTAATTATTTTTAATAAAATCAAACCAAAAAATGAAAAAACAGGAAATGAATGTTTTCACTTATGACCCCCCCTCCCCAAAATGAAGGTGTTTTTGATAATGAAAATGAAAACAGATACAAAAATAGTGTGCCTACTTCACACCCCTACTTGTGATGTGTCATGTCCTGCTGCATGACAAAGCTCATCCATAAAACTATCGAGACACAGCAGCTGATCAGCTCTGCTGCAGGGCTAAGCTGCTTGAATGACGGCATGGTACTGTTTATAAAACACCCCATTATGTCTCTCTATTGGACTCAATGTGCTGGACAAACACGCTGCAAAAAGAGAACAATGAATAGAATTTCTACATAAGAGGCATGGAAGGCAATTCCTTCACAGTAGGGATCAAGGCTGAACCTCTGTCCTGGAGACACTTTCTGAAAGAAATATAATTCAAGAGTGCCTTTTGAAAAACACGCACAGAGGAATGGGGTGAGGTGGATCATACAGTACCAGCAGTAGTCAATCAATATAATTTATTTTGTAGTGATAGACCATAGCATTTATATAAAACATAAACAATAAAACAAATACAAAAATACAATGATCTCCTAATATCCAATGGATAAGTTAACGACTAGGGACCTAGAAAGCAATTCCCCCACAAAGGCATCTTGTCAGTAACCCCATGATTTTACCCCTAGAAATTCCATACTCCACAAAAAAGTTCCTAACATAGAGCCACCATACAATTCTAAGCCCCCCCATCTCAGCTGACTCAATTCCTAAAGTATTTATCCATTTATCAGTAAAACTTCTGACCAACCATTGGGATATTTAAAAAAAAAAAAAAAAAAAAAACCAAATAAATAAATCCTTCCCACTAATTCCAACCCATCCTATAGGAACCTGGAAGGATGGGCATTAATAGTGAAAACACTAGAATAATAGCTAACAAGCCCAGGACTCACAATGACTCAATAACAACCCTATCCCCGCATAAAAAACCTCAATCCTAAAAGGGTATTCAAAATTACATCCCAGAACTTGGGTCACAAGTATAGCCTGCCCACTACTTCCTAGGCAACTCACCTATATACTCACTAATGGAATTTATGGTGGGATCCAGGGGCCAGCACCAGCACCTCCAATCAAGTTCTGGCTTTGTCGGCTCTCAAGTCCCCCCCAGGGCACAAGTCCCCCCGGCTGCTGGGATAACCCCAGAAGGCCGGCAGTATGAACTATTCCTGCATCGGGAACTGGCCTAAAGTGAGACAACCGATCAAGAAGAATGGGAGCTACCTGTTTCCGCCTCACAGCTGGAAGCTTTATTTGATCCTCAGTTCCCACAGACTCGCGCACAGCCCCGCTGTCCATCGCGGGGCTCAACCCTTCCTCAGAGGGGGCAACTAACAAACCCCCCTCTATAGCCCACACCAAAGGCACATCTTCGGCAGAATTTTGTAGCTGCTTATTAGTGTGCTCTGAACTTTCTTTGACAATCCGGCCCCCGCCCCCACCCCCACCCCGACAGCTGAGCCTCCATTACCACTGAAACCCAGGTACTGGACTCCCCCCCCGCTCTTAAATGGGGAGGCACAGGGGGGGGTCAATCGGCAGATCTTTAAATACCTCCCACATATATATATGCCCCAGGTAGCCAACAAATGGGCCTGATCCAAAACTCTATAGGCAAAGGTGGGGCAATAAAAATGCACCACTAATCTGTGTAAACACCAGTATGAGGGCATAACCTGGACTGAGTCAATTGCCCCAAATGGCACCCAACCTAAGATGGTTTCCAAATGGTAGGCCACTCAGTAGCAAAAGTATTTACCTGCTTCTGGGAAAGATCTGGTGTGAGGGGTGGTGAAGCAAACCAGTCATGGAACCAATGTTTGTTCATGTTGCTACGTACACCCAATGACATAACCAGAATCTGCACACTTCAGATTGCTATGGATTTTCAGGTTTCTAAGACTGCATCTGATGGTACCTTTTACTCTCTTTCTCTCTGTTGGGCTCTTTCCTGCCTTTGATTCCTCCTCCACAGCTATGTGAATGTCATACTGAGGATAGCCAGAATAATAAAGCAACAAGAAATCAGAAAGGTGAACACAATTAGCTTTTGAGAAGGGAGTATTAACGCCTCCCGGCATTGAACAGGGTGGAGGAAGTCAGAAGGAACACGACAGCAGGTGAGGAGTAGGAGGAACAGAACATGAGTACAGAGATCTTCCTGAGGCACAAGGGGTCAGATGGCTCATCGTTCCACCACTAAGGCATATAACACAAATGTGCATTAGCAACAATCTTAGAGGTTGAGGAGAATAAAACTATCAACCAGTACAAGAGACTCTCCCTTTCCCATCTCAAATGAGAGATTAAAAATGAGCGAGTCAAAACAGTAGGTAAAAACAGAGAAGATGTGGTCCATGTTGGTCCACTGTGGCCTGCATGGGCTCAGGACTCACCTGCTCATGTGTTCCCACACCACCAGATATTGTGTCGGGACTGTCTGGAGCGGGTAGATGACTTGCCGGGAATGTGTCCTATGTAAAATATCCAAGGCGCAGCCCGGGCCAAGGTTCGCCCACGTGGACCACTGTTCAGTCCTGCCTACCCCTGGGCCACCATGGCTGGGCACGATGGCTGGTTGCCATGGTTGCCCATCATGGCAGGGGGTGGGGTGCTGGGAATGGGGTGCGGGAGCAGTGGGATGGATGGCTCTCCATCTGCCAGGAGTCACAGACACATTTGCTCCATGCTGCATGCTGAGCTAGAGAGTGAAGACCATGCTTTTCTACCCCAGGGCAAGCTGGGGAGTTGCCTAGCCACCTGCACACCTGTTTTTACCTAGCGTTTCCACTGGTTACATGAAATGGTGTCATTTGGTACCATGTATATATACCCATAAAACAATAGCTATGTTTCATAAAGCATGCAGCAGTTTAATTATGGGTTTGCTATTAAACTGCAAGCTAGTTAGTTTATTGACAAGCAAGTGGCAAGCTAAGACCAATACTTAAGGGGTACGTCACAAAAAGGTATGTAAAAGGGCATAGTGGGTTTTCAATAGAAAAAAAACCACTCAAGTAACACAAAACCAAAGCAATGTTCAGCACTAGCACACTTCAGGCCTATAGAATAGGACTGCACAATGATACAAGGGCACATTAACACAGAGAGGTTTTTAATAATACTACTACTTATGCCTACAGGCTGCAATTAGGATTAGGAGCCCATTGTGCAGAGTGTTCTACAAATTTAGAGTTCAGAGTTACAAAAACTGCCCAGATACATGACAATTGTAAAAAAAAATCTAGTACTTACTACTTTTCTTCTTCTTCTTTTTTTAAAAGTAGGAATTAGGTAGAAATCATCCCACCCTCCCCCTCCATTACTTGGGAATTATTCACAATATGCAGGACTTAATAAGAAGACAGCTGAACACTATTATCATTATAGTCTTGTGATTAGAACATTTTACAAAATATAATTGTTTCTGCACTTTATTATGAAGGGCTTGTTTATCCCTGGATGCTTTTTCTGCACTAGTGTAGTCACTAGCTACCTATACTGCAAACTTCCAGTACAAATGTGAGTGGGGGTATAGGAGGTGGATTAATGAGAAAATGGATTCTTGAATATTGCACTTTTCAATGTATCTGCATTAGGAGTTTGCATTAATTTTACTGCAGCAAAGCAAATTTCCCCAATCTAGACAAGCCACACAAACTAAAAGAAAGATTTAAACACTGCAGAGATCAGTCTAGGATGACAAGATATATAAAGGTGAGGTATTAAATGTAAGTGGAAGGGAACAGGAAATTAAATTAGCTTAAGGGCTTAACTACACCCCTGCAATGAAAGGTTAGTCTTTGTTGCTGATACAAAGCACCCTCTGACTAGTCTAATTAATGAATAGAATTCTTGTGTCTTTTACAATAGACCTTTAAACCAGCCCTACTCAGCAGGCTCAAAATGATTTCACTGGTCGGGGAAGTGGGGGGATTCAGGGTCTACTGAGCTGAAATGGCTGTTGTTTTACTCGGTTCATTTTATTTCATATAAGAGTTGTAAATTACCATATACACCATTTTAATTGTTCTCCACAAAGTTGAATCTAACTTTGAACGTGCAAAACAGAACTGAGGGATTTATTTCTTTGCAATCAACTAATTAACGCAGTGAAGTTTGAATTATCTTCTCTCAATTTTTGCCCCCTTGTTCAGGCAAATATTAACTCTGGATACAAAACTAATTAGCACAGTGTAGCAGGAAAATAAAATAAATGAGTCAAGATACATTTTTGATAGTCTTTATGTGTTAACAAGATTGGTATATTCACAGCTGTCAAGGTGGGTGTGTTCAACAAGGGAGGACTGCTTCTTCTCCTCCTATTTATTTCCATATTCCCATCACATCATTTCTGAATCCTGTACGTAATATTAAATAATGACATTTAATGACAGTGTTTATTTAAATTTCTCACAAGCTTGTTCATGGACCACATACTTGAAAATGACTTTTGAATACAATATAATTCATCCAATTTTAAAAGATTAACCCATTTTTTCCCTCACTATATGAAGTTTCATCTTACATAACAAGCAGGTTCAGAAGCTGAGTGAAGGGAAACTTTTCTTTAAAGTCTTATTTTTTTAGTAGTTACTAAGGACTGAGACTACAGTTGAGAGTTACAAGGTCTGGAGCACATTAAGGTCGTTCGACGTGTGCTGTACAAAGCCAAGAGTGACACAGTAGAGCAGAAAGGAGATTACTGGTTATTTCTGAGGTCTAATTAAATTTGGCTCAACTTTCTGTTTCTGGGAAAACACAACCAGATAACCAATTTGGCTAATAGAGTTCTGGCCCATAATTACCCTGTTTCTTCCTTCCTTTTAAAAAAAAAGTTCCACTATGACTTTTGAATCACATTCTGCACCTGAGATCAGCTTGCTGTGCGTTTGGCCAGTAGATAGAGTTTTCCAAATAAGGGGTTTTCAGGAATTTATTATTGTGGATTGCATCTTAACAGAGGGTGCATTTAGACATAACGTTAACAGGTGTCTGAATGTGTGTTTTGACCTTGATATGAACACCGGTTTGGCCTGTGTTCACCATGTGGTGCTGTTTAGGCCCTTTTCTAACAGGTGCGGGTGGGTGGGTGGTGCAACCTCACTCATCCCCACGTATGGATCAACCAGCGGAAACAGAGGTTGCTCCATGCGTGGGGATGAGGGGGGTGAGTAGGGATGCATGTACAGCTGTGTGCACACCCTGCCCACCCACCGTGCACATACCAGTGTGCCCACGCACCCCCCCATCTGGCGGTGCCATGTAAAAACAACCTATGTGTTAACAACCGGAAATAAGGGAGCTGAAATTGTACAGTGAGAGTGGTCATAGAGCTGAAAGTGAGATCCCAAGAATATCTAATGGTTTGAGATCTCACAAGATATCTAAAAAATACCAACCTAATCCTCCCCCCACACTTGCAAAAAGGGGGGTGGGTGCATTTTACTCACCTGGCTGCCTTTCTGAGTCTGGCGGGACTGCTCCAGCCACTGGGTCTCTCAGCTCTCTGTAGGGAAAATGGGGGAAACCTCCGAGGAGGAGGCAAAAAAATAATAATCACTGCATGTGCTCAAAATGGCTTCTGGGACTGTAAATAGACTGTCAATAAACACACTCCGTTGGTGAGGAGATGGATCAAGTCTGGCTATTTTGTGGCTAAATAGTACAGCAGAGTGTTGAAACTTACTCGGATCACCCTGATGTTTACACCATATATCTTACTATTAGACAGAATTGTAAAGATTTTTTTTTACTACTTCTCTTGCACACATTCCTGTTCTTTTGCTTCTCTCAGAAGAATCTCTGGTACCTCTACTCTCAGAGATTTTCCGATGCTCCAGCTGGGGTTAGCCTCCAACACGGCCTAGGGCAATCCTGGGCCAACATCTGGTGGTGCCTGCACACACGTGCATCTGGGTCCTGGGCCAATGCAAACCAAAGCAGCCCATGGTCATGTTTGGTTTTTTTACCCATTATGTCAAAAGTGGGATTAGAAGATCAGAGTTCTTGACCTTCATGTCTGTGAACCCTAGCAGGGCCAGCCTTAGAATTTGCAGGGCCCAGAGCAAAAATAAAACATGGGACCCCCATGACCCAGTTTCCATAACCCCACCCCTTTAGCCTAGGGCTGAAATGAAACAGCCCTTCCATCTTCACAGAATTTTTCCACATTTCATAATGTCACTCAGAATTGTGCTGTGGATTTAAGCCATGGCAAATTTCCAATTAAGGTTCAGATGGTATGACTCTGCCTTTGTCAGACCCTGGCTGGAGCTGTCCCTGAGCATGCTGGAACTGGGCACCGGGTCCCCATGGGCAAAAAGTCCAGGAAGCCAAGGATCCAGCAATGCAGGGAGGCTGAAGGATGGCTGAGCAGTGAAGCTGGAGAGCTGGAACCCTGGAGTCCAGGGAATATGGGGAGCCAGAGATAAAGGAAGTCTCTGGCAACAGGCTGCACTAGACTATCCCTGTGTTGCAGAGACACTTCCTGTTTCCTATGTGCTCCTTATATAGTTTGGGCAGCCAATGGGGGAACAGGCAGTGCTCAATTCATTAGGGAGACCGTGAGGATGGAGGAGCATCAGGTTACAGCTCCAGGCATCAGGTCACCTAGCAGTTTAGGTGACAAGAATGCTAAGAAGCCTGCGTCTAAGTCCTCAGGAGACCTGGGTTCAAGTCCCTCTCTGGCCAGGACCTGTCAGTCTCCTACTGCGCATGTGCCAAATGTCGGTACTGTGCAAAATGGTGGTGCCCTACACTGCACTGCCATTTTACATATGTGCAGTACAGCCACCACCATTTTGCATATGCACAGTAGGAGGCAGAATCAATCCAATCATTTTGGTGAAATGCAGATCGAATTGTATTCTGATTGTGTTTCACTAGATTGGTTAGAACAGCTGGATCCGTCGAAAATGGAATCCAAGCTGGAATTTCATTTCATCCCTATCTTAGCCCTTTCTTGCAGGTCCCTACTCCCCACCCCAGTAGGTGAGTCAAGCAGAGGTAGGGGTAGGGGCACAGGAAGCAGCCACCCTGCAGGTGAGAGAGTTGCAGGTGGGGAGACAACCTTGCAGAAATAGGCTGTACCATGGTCTCCGGAGCATTGGTCCTGAGGCTACCAGCACTGACCTCCTTGACCGCAGGGCCCAGGCCATGGCCCCTACTGGCCTTGCTTAAGGCTGACCCTGGACACTAGAATACTTATTCTCTTCCCCCATTTCTCCTGCACGTGTGCATTGTACACATGGGTACACACACACACACACACACACACACTTACATGTGTGGTTTTGGAATAGTTTCAAGTTACTCACTTCTAAAATACCTTTACACACTTTTTAAAAACCTAGTTTCATCTTATATTTTTCCAATATACTTCAGGCCTATGCTTTCATAGTTGCAGCATGTGAAGTCAATTATAAGTACATAACCCCCATTAGCATTAGTTGAATTAACTGGGGATTAACTAGACAAAAATATCCATTACATTTAGAATATTAAATACATTTTTATTTAATATTCAGTATAACAGCTGTGGAATTGCCTTGAAAGGCCATAGTTCACTCAGCAACTAAAATTACCTAAATTTTCAGGGCACATTTCACAATCAGCCTTAGCACACTAGTTAAGAACCATTGCCTTAGTATCAGGGACCAAGCCTCTGAGTGGTGTTTCCCCTTGCTTTGAACCATTGTTAGCCCATTGCATACTTATCACGATGTTTGTTTCATGAGTTATATTTGCTATATAAGCAGAGAAGTGCAGGCTATGGCCTGTTAATTGCTTGCTGTTGGAATATGGAGTCATGACTTGGGCTGAAACTAGATTATCATATTCTTGCTTTTCTTGATGAGAATTAGGGTTCTCTCAGCTTGTTCTTGCAAATAAGAATGAGAAATGAATTTTCTGGATTCTCACTGAGAAAAGGTGAGAATCTCGTGAAAAGTCCTTCCCTCGCACTTGCAAAAAAGAAAGAAAGAAAGAAAGAAAGAAAGAAAGGGGGAAAAGGCCACTTTTAGTCACCAGTCTGCCTCTACGAGGTTGGGGGGCCTTGTCCCACTGCTGGGTCTTGCCACTGAATCTCTCTGTCTTAGTTTCTTGGAGGAGGGGAGGGAAAAGCCTCCGAGGTGGAGGCAATTTTTTTTAAAAAAGATTAAAATGTTGCAGACCCATACACATACTTTTCTTCTCCTACAAACCCTAACTCTTTGCCAACGCACCAAAAGGAGACAAGACACCATGGCTGGGATTTGAACGGCCGCACTCTTTATTAATCAATTATAATCATAAATCAGGTGGGGGTAATCGCCTAATGTGATATCGGTCCAGTACTTGCATGTTAACATCACAACAGGAAAAAAAACCATGGGTGGTTCTGATGTACCCTTGATTACCACCCAATAACTGTCTATAACGTCTCCCCCTCTCAGTGACTCGGGCCATAGGTGAGGGGGACCATAAACTCTGAACATGAGTAAGGATGAGGGTGCCTGCCGACGGGGGCCCATACTTGACCCTACCGCCCTCGCTCGATGCCCCTCCCAGGGAGGCTGCCCTGCCGCTTGCAATACCCTGCATTCCGGCGAGCGGGCCTCCCCATCTCTTAAGGAGATGACTCTTACTTATGACCTATCTATCTTATTCTAACCTATAGTACTGGACCCCTGCCACAAAGGGATCGCTGGGATTACCTGGACAAGCCCGACCCCCACCTACCTACCCAGCCTTTCTAATACCCGAACTAGGGTCCTCTTCAGAGCTCCGAGGTACAGTTCGTTACCCTCGGGTGACAAATGAACACCATCCTGCCTGAAAAGGGCCGGGCATTTATGTGTCAGGGCTCGGTTGTCAATACACTCACCACCCAGGCCTGTGAGCCATCTTCCCACATCCCTGTTAACCATCTTTCTGGTCCTATCAATATTTCTGGGCGCACCCCTGGTCCCCACGTCATTCGTTCAACCATGTCAGTCCAGATGATGAGGGCCGATGGGAATCGTTTTCTAATTTCCCATAGGTCTCTCTTTATATCCATAATCAGTTGCATGCCCTTTAAGTGAGGGATGTCATTCTCACCCAAGTGGATCACGATGATGTCAGGCATGGGCCCATTTTGGAATCTGGAGGGTCAAAACAAGGTGGTGCCATCTCATCCCACCCCCTGCCCCTCCACTGGATCTCTGTGTGTGACGATAAACCCAGCTGTCATCCCCAGCTGGTCTGACTTGCCGCCTTGCCTGCCCATCTCACCAGGCTGTGGCCAACGATCCATATACTCTTCCGAGACTGGGGGGGTGCACCTAAGAATGAAAAAGAATTAAGAACTGGTAATGCAGGGAGGTGGGCCTCACATATGTCCGGTAGGCCCCCGACCTCCAACAGCCCACCGACCGGATACCCTAATCAGACTTCCCAGCCTCCGCTGCGGATGTAGCCGCCCCAATCCAGAACGAGTGCATCCCAAAACAAGCTGGTGGCAAACTGAGGCAGGACAGGACAGCGTGAAGCACTGCTGTGAATTGGAACCTGGTTACTTGGTACCCACTGGCATGTCTAAACAGGGGGCCCAGGGTGAATTGACACACTGTAAGAAATGATTCTGTCACCCTGATTGGACACAAATTGCCAACCTCCACCCTATTCAATCTTACGACTTGGCCTCTACCCCTCTGGTCAGTTTTCGAATGACGTATGTGCAGAGTCATCCTTGTTGGGCCAATTCGGACATCGCCGAGATGCAGCGCCCTTCCTGAGGTGTCTCTTGCTGATTCAGCTACTAGTTCGCTCATGCAAAAGGCTCTGAAAAAGGCTAACTTAAACAACGAGTTAAACAGTAAAACTTCGAAACTATCCAAACAAATCTGGGGCAGTGCTTTGCACAATCTCAAGAGCAGGGCTGGAGGGATGAGGGCCCGCTGGTCTGGCCTTGTGGTCTGTTCCCTGTACCAGCCTTCGATAAGGCGTCTAGCAAAAAAAAAACTGGTCGGGGGGGTGCCCCATCAGTCTACTCACAAAGCCCAACGCCGACAGCTTCCCTGAGATGGTACCTGGGGCCGCCCCTTTGTGCCGCAGGTGCAAGGCAAACTGGAGCATTTCATTCTCGGGGATAGGAAACCCACCCCCAAGCCAACCAGTATAGCTGAAACTCCCAGAAAGCTCTGTCATAGGCCGCTCTTGTGCGTGGCGCCAGGGATCCCAAAACGGCGGTGCACAGTTCTATCACCCAAGGCTCCAGATTGCAGGCGACAATGGTTCTGGGGTTGGCCTAGCATGGTGTGCGAGCAAGCAGAACTTCTCGATCTGGAAGCGAGAGAGGGCGTCGGCTACACTATTGTCTAAACCTGGCACATGCCTGGCTTGAAAAAGGATATTAAATTTCAGACAAGTGAGCACAAAAGCCCTCACAAGCTTCATAACCCTCGGTGATCATGAGGACTGAATGTTAATGATGTGGATCAAGGCCTGGTTATCACACCAAAATAACACCGATCGGTTTTCCAGCTCTCTCGGCCACACGTGGACTGCTACCACAATGGGAAAGAGCTCGAGGAAGGTAAGGTCCCTAGTGATTCCCTGATCTATCAATTCCTGTGGCCACAGGGCGACTGCCCATCGATCCCTGAATATTACTCCAAATCCTGCACCCCTTGAAGCGTCCGAGTGTACCTGCAGCTCTGCTTCGAGCAACACTCGATCTCTCCAGAGACTAATACCATTAAATTTGGACAAGAAGGTGGACCAAACTTGCAAATTCTCCTTCATCTCCTTCATGACCCTGACATGATGGTGGTGGTGGTGGGTTTACCGCCCAACTTTATGTAAAGGCAAGACAAGAAAGCTCGCCCCGGGGCTACAACCCGACACACAAAATTCAGGCTGCCTATCACTGACTGGAGGTGGCGAACTGTCACCTTTGCTGCCCCTAAGCACTTGTCAACTTTGACCCACAGCGAGATCAACTTATCCTGTGGAAGGCGGGAGACGGCCATAACCATGTCCAGCTCAATCCCCAGGTAAGTCAGCCTAGTTATAAGACCCTCGGTCTTCTCATGTGCCAGGGGAATGTCTAGCTCCCTGGCAATTGCGTGAAAAATTTTCATGAGCTCTTCACACTTGCCCGTGTCGGCCCTCCCGACGAAGAGGAAATCATCCAGCTATTTTGTCAGACCACCTCCCATGGGTCGTTGCCCTATTATCCATTCAACCAAGGAGCTGAACCTCTCGAAGGCGGAGCGCGAGATGGAGCAGTCCATTGGCATGGCCTTATCATAGTAGTACTCTCCATTGAAATGGAATCCGAGGAGGGGAAAACTATCCGGGCTCACCGGAAGCAGGCGAAAAGCGGACTTAATGTCACATTTTCCCAAAACTGCACCGGGGCCAAAAGACCTAACTAGGGCCACTGCGGAGTCAAATTACTCATACCGGACCGAGGTGAGGTCCTTAGGTATAGCGTCGTTCACCGCCCCGCCCCGAGGATAAGACAAGTGGTGGATTAATTGGAATTCCCCAGGGGCCTTCTTGGGCACTACACCTAATGGGGAAATAACCATGTTGCTAAAGGGGGGGGGGGCGTCAAAGGGGCCGGCTACCCTACCTTCTGCCCTCTCTTTCCCAATCTTTTCCAGGATCACGTGTTCCAACCCAATTACTGATTTTAGGTTTGGGGCTACCCTTTGCTGTTGGACCTCCTGGGCTGGTATTCTAAAACCTTGCTGAAAACCCCATACCATATTTGACCTCCTTCCGATCAAGGGTGGCCCAGGAAGGCTGACTCGAGCTGGGCTGACTTAACTGGGGTTGGGGCTTTTTCCAGCAGCATTGGAGCCACCAGACC
The DNA here is from genome assembly GCA_003113815.1 of Sphenodon punctatus. Lineage (NCBI taxonomy): Eukaryota > Metazoa > Chordata > Lepidosauria > Sphenodontia > Sphenodontidae > Sphenodon > Sphenodon punctatus. Next base: position 240,841 of record QEPC01012962.1, on the reverse strand, counting down.
CGGGGCTGCCCTTTCTGTACTGCTTGTCTTTTGGGCCAAACCGGCCTCGCGTACAAGCAGAGTTCGCATGGTGACCCCCGCAGGTAGAGCATGAATGGCGAAATCTGCATGCCGCCCGTGAACATTTTCCCAAGCGGCCAAACTCGTAACACTGTCCCAGGGAGGATCCTTCATCACGAAAGGACTCCAAGGCCGATGACGCCCCACCCTTTGCCAAAAGATGCCCACTATCCGACCTGGGTGCACTCCCCAATCCGCTCATACAGTTGAGCCACAGATTGTTGGCATGCAGGGGTCCCGGGGTGAATGCTGCATGGGGTGAATGCTGCACGGTGACAAAAAGCTTTGTCATATCACAGCCATGCCCCAGCCGGGCCTGCCTCATATGCCTGCCGCACTATGTCAGCGTATTTGAGCAAATCAGCAGCCCGGCCGGGGTATGCCTGTATCCTGATACAGCCTGATAATTGGAGAAGGCCGCGGTCCAGTTTGACCAATTCCTTTCACCTTTTGGCCGCTTAAAGTGCTCCTTCTCCTTTTTCTCATCCTGCTCGGCTGGATCCACTATGGGATCGCTGAACAACAGGGTGAAAATGTCAACATACTCCCCTCTCCAGATTTTTTCTCTGGTTGCCGGGAGTAGGTGGTCGCCTATGGGAGCTGATACCATAGAGTATCCCCCCTCCCACTGGGGGAGGTTGGCACAAACTGGACGGAGTCGCTTGTGTCACTGCTGCCCTATCGCTTACTGCTAGTGGGTACGGGCATGTAGGGGGCCACACCTGAAGCAGCTGTGTGCCCAGGGGGGCTATGCTCAGTCCTGGTGCCAGGCCTGCCCTTGCTGGGGCTGTTCCCGCTCTGCTTCCAGGTGCAGGGGAAGGGGGGGTACTGCAACCCATGCCCCGTTCCACCATATGAGTTGATTCGTTTCAACTGCCCCCATCTGGTGTGATGTGGTAGCTGTTCCGGCAGTCCCCATTGCTGCCCACCCAGCTCCTCCCACCACTGGCCGGGCTGCCCACCCAATATTACTGCTTCCCCCCCAGGGGGAGGCCTCAATCTCACCTGTTGCTTGGCCCGCTGCAGCTACTGCTCCCTGGTATGACCTTGGCTGCCCGGCCCATTGTTGTAACAGCATCTGTATAGTGCTCTCGATTCTTGTTACACACTGGTGCAGCTCGTCATCACCATCTCCTTGAGCAACCACAGCTGCTGATGTAGGCCCTGCAGATAGAAAAGGGGGCAAGGGCTCCCCGGCCCAACCCCACCCGGAGGCCATCTCTGGGGTCGGTCTCCACTCAGCCAGCAAACCAACGGGTGGTGCCGGGCCAGCATGTGCTGCAGGGGACCACCAATTTCCCACTGGCGGTGCGGTAGCACTAATCTGCTGGACCCCCCCCCCCATATCCCTTCTCTCACCTGGAATGCCTGACCCTGAGTAAAAGGGTTGAAGGTCCCCTTCTGGAGCATCCACGGGTCCCCTAGAGTCACTTGATGTAGGCGGGTTGGACCCCCACGAGTGCACCCTCTGACCACCGCCCTCGGCCTCTCGGTAACGGGCTGGGGTCTTGCTCACCCGTCTGCCCCTACGTGGAGGTGGGGATGTGGAGGGCTCAGGTTCAGGGCCACAGGGGTCACCCTGGACGGCTTGGCCTGATGAAGTCCCCCCGACTCCCGAGGCCTGGTTGGGAGTTGTGTTGGCGGGGCGTGGCTGGTGGGTACTCAACCCCTCCAGTACCAGGTTGTGGCACCCAGGTGGTCGCTCCCACTCCCAATGCCTGATTGGGAGCCAGGTCCAGGAGGGCAGTGGCTGGGGAGTGCTCATCCCCACTGATGTTGCCCTGTACCCCCCAGGTAAGAGTGAAGCTGCTCCTCGGGGGCTGGCCTGGGGGTGGGGGGGGATCCTGCAGGAGCTCCCTCAGCAGGGCCTCGCACCCCCCTAACTGCTCCAGGAGGGATAATTCCTCTCGTGGCTCCCCGTGTCCCCTTACGGGGAGGGGTGCCCTTCCCTCACTTGCTGGTAGCACCTGTGCCTCCTCTTCCCCCTCCGTCGAGTTGTCAGCGTGGGGGGGCACCTGTTCATCAGCCCACCACCGCTTAGTGGCTGCCGGTGCAGCCTTCTTCTTCTTCGTCCTTCCCATGCTGCTAGGTTCCCTCTGCAACACTGGGTGGACGGCGCAGCAGCTCCGATTCCTGCTGCTGTTTGCTGAGCTCGACCACAAGTGGGGTCAGAGTTCCGTCTTCCCTTAACTTCGGGCCACGCCCTACCGGCGTGGCCCGCGTGACTACTCTGCACCAATCCCAGGCGGCGGGGTTGCTATAGCAACCCCAGCCAGGAATTGGATGCAAACATGGCCGCCGCTTTTCTCGCCTCAGGGGTTTGCAGCAGCCCCGAGGCGGGAAACACTCCCGACTGCCCTGCCTCCTCTAACCAGGCGTGACAAGGAGCCTGCCGCCGTCCACTGCCCCCATGAAGGCAACCTTCTCAGAAAAGGGGCAGAGGCAATTCTCTTGGTCCTCTACCATGGGCACTTCAAACTGTCTGGTCTAGCCCCCTACCACACCAACTCCAGGGACAGATTCAGGCAGGCTCTTTCTTTCACTCTCTTCCCTGGTGGTTCCCCTACTGAGCTTTAGCCTTGGCCTTTCACAACTGTTCCACCCTGCTGGCCAGGAGTTTTGTTCCTCAGCTGCCATCTTGGGCAAAATAATGTAGAGTGTTGAGGTCTTTAAAACCTCTGCATGCACTTACAACAGAGCCTGTATTCTCAGCTTGATTCTGCAATTCTTTAGGGTTCTCCTGTTACACACAGTAATAGCTGATGTAGAAAGACCTGGGGTAGTGACAGATAGTCATTTTCTGCCTTTTCCTTTCTATTTCTTTAGAATTTCCATTTCTTCCCGCTATTCCCCATGCTAAGTTGCTATTGAAGACTATAGAAATTTGTGCTCCAAAAAGAATTGAAGGCTCAGGCCAAATTTGGCAGCATGAGATTTTGCTCATAAAGGAGTTTTGGAGGGATTGAGGCTGCCTATTTGAGGCTTATTTCTTTGTTTACTTTATTTTTTTCTTCAGAATGGAAAGCAGGCTCTTTGCTTTCTTCATTTGTTTGTTTTTTGAAAATGCACGTAGCTTAATGCTGTGAGGTCAATCTTAGTACCAGCAATATTTCTGATACTGTCCAACAAAACTTCTGTACTAATTAACTGAGCTAGAGGTGAAACAAATAATTGATTTGCTATTTGTGAATATTTCTGTTTTGAAGAGCCAGTGTAAAGACAGCTTCAAAACAATTGGAAATGTTTGCCTCTCAAGAGGTTCTTCAACCTTCTCCCCCAACTAAATCATCCATGATTGGTCAGGGAGTAAAAGCAGAGACCACTCAGGAACCAGAACATACAGAACCTACTCCTGTTGTGCATGTAGAAGAAGAAGAAGCAAAGAGTCACACCAAAAGGGCTGGTATGCAAGTACCAGCTCCACAAAGTGTTGCAACCATCTCAGAAAAGGGATGGAGCCACACCAAAAGAGGGTATGGAAAAGAGACTCCTTTGTCCTGTTGTGACCTGGCCACACCCACTTTAAGAGCCTTGGGACATTTCACACAAGAAGGCCCCCTTGCCCACGTGTGGGAATGGGTGGAGGTGCCCATATGAACGCTGCAGCAAATGGGTGGGGGTGCATGTGCGCTCCGCCCCTCTCCACCCATCACCCATGCACAGAGCCATCGGCCAAAACGGCAATGGCTCCATGCGTGGAGATGGGTATGCGTCCATGTAATGGCTACCCAAGAAGTGCACACCCATCCCCCCACCCACCGCATCCTGTTTGGAAATGTCCTGTGACATCACAACAATCTTCAGTGGGGAGTGCAAAGTGATTCTTCCTCTTTCTAATATGGCCATACCCTCTTCAGAGTGTCATGATGTTACAACACTCCAGAAAGAGTAGGGTCACAAAAACAAGGGGATAGGAGAGGCTCTCCATCTGCCTCTTTCCAATGTGGCTGCAGTGCCCCTGTATAGCCCAGGAAAACAGTAACTTTTCCCACAGCCCAGAGATGATGGGTCAAAATCCAGAGACTCCAGATCCAGTCCAGAGATTGGATGATGAAACTGGCTCTTCTCCCAATGCTTGCTTCCCGGGTTTCATTGGAGCCAAATAAGGATAAGTGCTCCAGCCAGATAACCCCAGGCACCTTATCTATTGGGGCAATTCTTATCTTATTGGGACTTTCCTTGAAGACGCCTTTTGAGGGCCTGGGGATGTGGGCTGGCAAGAACAACACCTACCCTGCAGCAAATGCCAGGGACCATTCAGGGCAAGTGACCTCCAGACCCTGCTCAACCTGGATCCCTTATGCAGGAGTCTCTACACCCCTAGGGGTTCATCTTCTCCCAACTACTAGAGAAAGAATTCTGAATGGGAACTGTGGACATCTTTGCTAAATAGGCAGTCCGTGAAAAGGCAAAATGAAAGGAGGAGAAAAAGGGAAAGAAGCATTCCAGGATAGTTAGAGCTTGGGATCATTCCATATTTGCTTGTCTTGTACACTTCCTTTGATGCATCATGTACTTGCTACTGTCAGAGATGAGATACTAGGCTAGATGAATCATTGGTCTCACCCACTACAATAATTCTTATGTTCTTACGTCACTCATGAATTATGAACTGGAAATTTTTGACTTCCTCATTTTTTGGGGGGATTGCACCCAGGTGCAGTACTATAATAACCAGTGTTAACTTCCATAACATTCCCATTACATTCTAAGACTGAAAATTAACAGACCACTGACAATAATAATTATTATTTATTATTATTATTATTAACAAACATTTATATAGCGCCAGCAGTGTACATGGCACTTTACAAAGTAATAAAATAGACACGGTCCCTGCCCCTAGGGCTTACAATCTGAGCGACAGGAGCTGGGGGAGAGACATAGGAAGGGGAACAGAGGGAGAGACAAGGGGTCTAACATTCATGAAGATGCGAGGTCTCAAGTGCACGTACTTGGCTTGGTTACGATGAGAATGGCAGCAGGCAGGTCCATGTGGCAAGGATAAGGGTAAACAGATCGTAGGTATAGGAATAGTGGCTCAGCAGGATAAAGAGTCAGACAGAGCAGAGCGGAAGAGGTGAGTTTTAAGGAGAGATTTGAAGGTTTGAAGGGTGGGGGCAAGGCGGATGTGGACAGGGAGGGAGTTCCAGGCATGGGGGGCAGCAAGTGAGAAGGGACGAAGGCGCTTAGGGGAGCAGGGAAGGCGTGGAAGGGTGAGAGAAGGGACAGAGGAGGAGTGAAGTGCACGGGCTGGAGTATGGAGGGCGATAAGTGCAGAGAGGTAGGGGGGAGCGAGGTTGTGAAGAGCTTTATAGGTGAAGACTAGGAGCTTGTGCAGGATTCGTTCAGGAAGGGGAAGCCAGTGAAGCGAAGAGAGGAGGGGCTGCACATGGTCGAAGCGACAGGCGAGGTAGATGACCCTGGCAGCAGAATTTTGGACAGAGATGAGGGGAGAAAGGTGAGACCGGGGAAGGCCAGTGAGAAGGAGGTTACAGTAATCGAGGCGAGAGATGACCAGAGCATGAACAAGAGTTTTGGCAGACGAGACAGAGAGAAAAGGGCGAATCTTAGCAATGTTATGGAGGGAGAAGCGACAGGATTTAGCAACAGAGTCAATGTAGGGTTTAAAAGAAAGGGGTGAGTCAAAGATGAAGCCTAGGCTACGGGCTTGGGGGACAGGCAGGATGGTGACTCCATCAATAGTTATTGACAGTGAGGAAGGAGAGGAAGGATGAGGGGGGAAGATAAGGAGTTCAGTTTTAGCCATGTTGAGTTTGAGTTGACGTTGAGACATCCAGGTAGAGATGTCAGAGAGACAGTTGATGAGACGAGCTTGAACAGAGGGAGAGAGCGAGGGAGTAGAGAGATAGAGTTGAGTGTCATCAGCATAGAGGTGGTATTGGAAGCCATGGGAGGCAATGAGTTTGCCTAAGGATGAGGTATAGATCGAGAAGAGGAGAGGGCCAAGAACAGAGCCTTGAGGAACACCAACTGAGAGGGGGAAGGAGGAGGAGGTGGAGTTGGAGAGAGACACATTAAAGGAGCGGTCAGAGAGGTAGGAGGAGAACCAGTTATGGACAGAGCCACAAAAGCCAAGGGAGTGAAGGGAATCCAGCAAGAGTGAGTGGTCAACAGTATCGAAGGCAGCAGAGAGATCAAGGAGGACAAGAATGGAATAGAGACGTTTAGATTTAGCCACCAGAAGATCGTTGGTTATCTTAGCTAGAGCAGTTTCAGTAGAATGAAGGGGGCGGAAGCCAGATTGGAGGGGGTCAAGGGAGGAGTTGGAGGATAGGAAGTCAAGGCAGCGGGAGTAATAATCAATTAATAATAATCAATAATTAATAAACACCACAGTATTAAATATTTTATAAATGTAGTATCTGTACATCAGAATTACAGAAAGTGTACAGCCACGTATATTTAAGGAGAATGTATTTGCTCACTTATCTAAATCAAATTCTAACTTTAAGATTAAGCCTTGGATTTGAAACTTGGGAAGGAAAAGTAAAATATGAACTCATGCATGGTGAATTAAGCTAAATTCCATTACTTGATATAATTACAGGAGCTCACTGTGAATTATGAAAACTAGAAGAAAACTAGTTTTCTAGAAGGGAACTGTATTGTTGTCAGACAGTATAACATTAATATTTTAGAATCAATTTTTTCACTAATTCAATAAAATTATTGGAATGAATTGATTTTATACACTGGATATTCTGAAGAGTTCATCCTTTTAGTGTTCTAATTTATACTTGAACAAATGTTGAACTCACCCTGCTCCCGTTTAAAATGTTTAAATAGAAACAGTTTCAATTAACTACTTTTATTATGCAGATGCGCTGATCTAATTAAAATGCACATTCTTCCAAAAAGTTGTAAACCAGCGTGTGTATCCCACCAGAATGTTGGTTGGGGGTAGGAGAGGAAACATAGGCAGAGTTTGAATAGAGTTGGATGGGACTAAGCTATTCCCTTTAAAAACAAAATCCTAGTTCCAATCTCAGACTGTTCTATTCAGTTTTATCCATGTTACAGATTTCAGATCAGAGATTCGCTCCCAGGGTTTGGAAGAGACAGTGGTGATTTCTGCCAAGCAGGTTTGGGCACAAAGACATCAGCTGCAGACACTAAGGACATTTTCAGACAAACACCTCCCTACCCACCACCCACCCATTATACATGTTTCAGGGCTGCAGTGTAGCTCTATGGGTGCCCTGTAACATGTATGGTGCATGGTCAGTGGGTGGGTACTGTTTTGTCTGAAAATGCTCAAAGAATCCATAGATATAGCCAGGGTTGAGGCAGGCTGGGTCCACTTCCCCCTTTCCCTTCCATCAGGGTGTTTAGTTGACTGGTTCTTCTTGCACCTAATTTAATTTAATTTAAGTTAAATTTATTTATTTATTTATTCCAATTTTTATGCTGCCCTTCCCACAAGGCTCAGGGCAGCTTACAATCCATAAAAAACAATTTAAAACATTAAAATCCATACAATAAAAACACTCTCCCCTCAAACTCCTGTTCTCCCCCACAGAACTGCTCAGAAACCCCAACCAACCCTAGCTATCCCTGCCTGCCAAATGCTCTTCCAAATAAAAAATGTTTTGCACTGGCCTCAGGAAGATGCTCAGGATTGGGTTTAAGTGAACCTCCCAGGAAAGCGAGTTCCACAAAATGGGGGCAGCAACCGAGAATGCCCTCCCACACACCCCTCACCCCACAGAGAGGAGTAACAGATGGAACTCACAGGAGGGTGCCCCCGGATGACCATAGGGGCCACAAAGGGTCATGGAAGAACAGGCAGTCTTTCAGTTATGTGGTATCCAGACCATTTAGGGCTTTAAAGGTCAAAAGTAGCAAACTATTAAAGCTTGCCTCCCCCAGTGCTATGTGACCCTCTTCCTCAAGTCACCAGTACAGCTGGCACTATGGTATACTGGCTGACTCAATGGCTCTTTTTAGATGACAGAAAGTGGGACGGAGCCCCAGAACAGGTGCATGGGTGACCCAAACAGGAGCTGCGCACATCCAATGGTTTGGGTGTGTTGAGACAGACAGCCCGGTGAGTGGGTGACCCGAGCATGTAGGCAGCAAACATGCCTTCCCCTTGCCTTGGGAAAGCCCCTGCTTAGGAACACATGAACAGGCAGGCCAACCCTGCGCTCTGGCGCTGCAGCTTGCTCTGTTAACCATGGCAAGCCGTTCCGGTCATTTAGTCTGCCAGCATCTATGATCCGGGTGGGACTATGGCCCATTTCTCCCTTTCCCACAGTGGGTGGAGGGGTGTGTGGCTGTTCTCACAGACTCACACCCGTCTCCACCCATGTCCATGCATGGAGCAACTGGCATTGGATCCCGTTGCTCTGTGCATGAATGATGGGTGGAGATGGGGGGAGTGTGGGAGCATGCACTCACCCCCACCTAAAATGGGTGTAATTCCTACAAATGCACACCCACCATGGGCAACACTCACACGGGCGCCTCCCCCCACTGCACACATGTGTGGTGTGGGAGAGGGCACCCATGTGAAAAGGGCCTATGTTTGGCTAGGGTCCACGGACCAATTTAGATAGACAGGGTTTCATGTTTATCTGTTGGCCCAGGTTTGGCCAGCTCCATTGATGAGGTGTGCTCCGGGATGTTCTACAGCAACACCTAAGGGATTGCCCCAGAGCGCCAGCCACCTGCTCTGTTTTGCACATCTAGTGGTTGCTCTTTAGAAGAACAGGAGAAGTGGGCTGGCGTGGACAAAAGTGGAGCTGCTGTCCATCTGTTTACACCAAATGAAAAGCTCATGGTGGTCCATTGGCATGGAGGTTACCATCTCTACCTTAACAACTCCAGGGTCAGATTCAGGTAGGCTTTTTTTTCCCACCCTCTCCCCTAGTGGTTCCCCTACTGAGCTTCAGCCTTGACCTTTCACCACTGTTCCATCTTGCTGGCCAGAAGCTTGTTCCTCAGCTGCCACCTTGGCCAAAAAAATCATCCATTTTCACCCAGGCAATGTGCAGGGTCTCCACTCCCTCCAAGCATGGCCCTAAATATGACTACCTCTAGGGCCCTGTAATGGGGGGACCCAAGGAGGCCAGGCCATGGGAAATGTATGGGACCATCAGGGGCCCTGTATTTTATCTTTTCCTTGGGCACCACAAATTTTAAGACTGACCCTGCAGGGTTTCACTTCATGTTAACCACCCTCACAACAAGGGCATGGATAGCAACATGTGTGAATTCCCATGGTGGGAGTTCACACATGCTGAAAAATATGTGGGTGCACCCATAGCTTTGCTGATAGTAGTCCAAGGCTCTTCCTTGGTCAGCAGTGTGCTCCGAGTCTGCCAGCATCACTCACAGCCAGGTGTAGATCAGTGACAACTTCCGCCAGCAGTGACTCAGTGGAGCACTGAATGGATACAGATCATCCAGATTTGGGGTCCAGCATGAACTGATAGCATCATCAGTTAATGGCTGCCTGAATTGCTCAGGTACCAGCCACTTAACTCAACAAACATTAAGTTTGTGCAATTAGTAGCGCTATAGAAATAATAATAATAATAATTATAATTATTATTATTAACAAACATTTATATAGCACCAGCAGTGTACCTGGCACTTTACAAAGTAATAAAATAGACACGGTCCCTGCCCCTAGGGCTTACAATCTGAGAGACAGGAGCTGGGGGAGAGACTTAGGAAGGGGAACAGAGGGAGAGACAAGGGGTCTAACATTCATGAAGATGCGAGGTCTCAAGTGCACATACTTGGCTTGGTTACGATGAGAATGACAGCAGGCAGGTCCATGTTGCAAGGATAAGGGTAAACTGATCATAGGTATAGGAAATAGTGGCTCAGCAGGATAAAGAGTCAGACAGAGCAGAGCGAAAGAGGTGAGTTTTAAGGCGAGATTTGAAGGTATGAAGGGAGGGGGCAAGGCGGATGTGGACAGGGAGGGAGTTCCAGGCATGGGGGGCAGCAAGTGAGAAGGGACGAAGGTGCTTAGGGGAGCAGGGAAGGTGTGGAAGGGTGAGAGAAGGGACAGAGGAGGAGCGAAGTGCACGGGCTGGAGTATGGAGGGCGATAAGTGCAGAGAGGTAGGGGGGAGCAAGGTTGTGAAGAGCTTTATAGGTGAAGACTAGGAGCTTGTGCAGGATTCGTTCAGGAAGGAGAAGCCAGTGAAGCGAAGAGAGGAGGGGCTGCACATGGTCGAAGTGATGGGCGAGGTAGATGACCCTGGCAGCAGAGTTTTGTACAGAGATGAGGGGAGAAAGGTGAGACCGGGGAAGGCCAGTGAGAAGGAGGTTACAGTAATCGAGGCGAGAGATGACCAGAGCATGAACAAGAGTTTTGGCAGACGATTATTATTATTAATAGTAGCAGTAATAAGTTATCGTCCTCACCCTGGAGACGTAGGCTCTGTGGGGTGATAGGTGCAACTATCCTTTTACAATAAACCATTTAAGAAGGAGTGGGACTGTGTGGGACCGTCTTAGCCCTCAGGATCAATGCAGCCCCACCTCCTGGGCTAAAGAGCTGATGCTGGCTGCACCCAGCCCATGCGCCAGGTTACTTTTTACCCCATCTCATTAGGGGATGTCTTACTGTGTTTTTATATTGTAGACTTTTATTTTTCTATTTCTATTTAGTTATATTTTTATATGTATATTGTATTTTATGTTCTAATAATGTGTTCTGAGCCACAACGAGCTGCTAATAGCAGGAGGGTGTGGGATAGAAATGTCACAAAATAAATAGAATTATAAATAAATAAATAAATAAATAAATAAAATTATTGCTCCAACTGTCTTTACTTTAAAAACATTTAAATAACAATAACTGAACCCCTGCCACAAAGAATCACCAGTGATTGCTTGACTGGTTTGCTCCCCCAATCAGTCTAGCAAGAAAAGTCTTGCACAGGACCTCAATTAAGACCCTTAAATAAAGGTCCATGCCAAATCTTACAGATGAACCCCATCTGAACCGATATAATTCCGGCTTAAAATCCCGAATCTCACCATGGTCGATGGTGCAACCTTCCCAACTCCTTATCCATCTTATCGTTTCCTGGGTAATCTTTCTTCTCACCCTATCTACTCTCCCTGGGTGTTCAGTCCATTTGCGAAACCGTCTTTTTATCAATTGAGTCCAAAGGATCGAAACCCAAGGGAACAATTTCATTGCCTCCAAAATGTCCTTTTTCATCCCGTTAACTAAATTGACACCTTTAACCCTTGTTAAATTGTTTTCACCCAAATGAACTACTAATATATCAGGAGGCTGGAGAATAAAAGCTGCATATGAGGTGAGCAATAGCTGCTCCCAGAGCATTCCCTTTCTCCCTTTCCAAGTGTTTTGGCAATCTCGCTGAGTCCCAGCTGAGAGCCTTGTTTCCGCCATGCAGCCTTATCAGCCCAGTGAGCAAAACTGTGGTCCACGATCCAGCTAACTTTCCTCTGCCCCCGTCCAGCTGACCCTCAAGCACACTCACTAGCCTTGCTAGAAGGGCTCCAAAAAATGGCTGCCGGAAAAAACCTTGCAGCCTCAGCACTGCTACTACTATAGCCCACAGCTGCACAGCTGAATGATCGCTGCTTCTCTGCCCATAGCCATGTCCAACTGCTGCAGGGCCCAGTGATCCTGTCAGCATGACAGGGGGGAGACTCTTCTTGCGAGACCACCCTGCGCGCCAGTGAGCCCAGTTGCTAATGCAACTCCTGGGTTCAGCTGAAGTATCGGACTGCTTCACTTCAGCCAGAAGGAGAGAGCATGGCCAGCTTGTTCCTTCCCTGCAGCCACAAGAGTGGGTCAAACACCTCCACCCTGGTATTCTCTTTGTGAGGTGGGGTGGGATTAAGGCCATTATGGTGTGATCCATGATCTGGACCCTCTGTTTCCTTCCCCCATCTGAGCACACTCCTCCTCTGACTCCTATCCAGTCCATGGAGCTTGCACTAATTTCAAAGTGGCCTATGGGAGAGAAATTTTCTCCACACTTGGGGTAGAAGCACTAGTATTCTGCTTCTTTGTATTCATCCCCCCACCCCCCCAAAAAAAAAAGGATACCATTTCCCACTTCTGAATCACAGGAACTTCCTACTTCAGTACTAGTTAGACACCATTTGCAAATAATAATAATGCTCAATATGTGAAAAGATCAAAAAGAAAGAGAAGAAATCCTTACATAAAACCAGCTAGCGATGCCCTTGTTCTCCCCCCACACATCCCGCCCCACGTTAGCCAAGTCCTGGAACTCACAGGTGGTTACTGCAGGATATGCCCTGACAAATCCTCTTTCATAAAAATTCTTCATCACAGACTTAAAATACCTTTGACTTAAAATATTTTCTCTCACAAAAGCCCATTTAAGGGATTTACTCAGAACTTGTACATGTGCGCACACACACACACACACACACACACACACACACACACACACAAAACAGCTGGAAGGGGAGAGAGAAAAACAATGAAATAAAATGAAACGTACACACAGACAGTCACTTAGTAAAGCTCCACCTTCCTCACACTGAACCGCAAAAACCAACAGGCATAGTCAGCACCAGGCAGACTAAAGCTCCATTAAACTCAGCAGTTTAGAAGAATAAGGGCCTGATCAAAAACTCTCTGATGTCAATGACTAGTCTTTCTGTTGATGACAATGAGCTTTGGATCTAGCCCATACTGGGTATGTAAACCCACCAACCAATGAAAGAGAATGCAGGATAACAAATGCACTAAAGCCAATATCAAAACAACTTGGGGTGAGCCCTCAGGAAAAGAACATAAACAACAAAGCATGCTTTCCTGTTTTGTTTTACTGCCCTTTGGTACATTGTTCAGAGGTTTATTTCAAAAGCTCACAATTTTCAGGCCTTTATTCCATTAAGTCTAGTACTTTTGAATACCTGGGAGTGGTAAAAGGGAGGGATTAGAATTACCACTCTCATAGAAATATATCAATGCTACATTTTACAACTGAAAAATATAAGGATGTTTTAGTAGACAAACAGAGGGTTTGACTCTGAATCAAACACCACATAACTACCTCCCAAAGCAGAGCACTCTGTACATCAGGGATAGGGAACCCCCAGCCCATGGACCAAAACCAACCTCATGGTTATTATTTATTTGGCCTCTTTTCCACTTTCTGGATCAGGTAGCCCATGAATCTACCTCCTACACTCAAGCACTGAACGAGCATGCTCAGGGGAAGGAAGCAGAGATAAGGGTATGTGCTCAAAAGACATAACATAAATCCATGAGCTAGACCTTCCCTTTCTTTCCTCCAACTTGAGCACACCCCTTAAATACCCCACTCCTCTATTCGTATCCAGCCCATGAAGCTTGTACTAGTTTTCAAAGTGACTTGCAGGAGGCCTGCTACAAATTTTAATTTCCCCCCTATGCCGTTAACTTCCACTCATCTTGTTCTGTATTCCTTTCACACTTCACTGGGTTCACCATACCTTCCAACACTTTGAGTGGCCAAAGAGGGACAAGTCCCACCCCCTCTGCCAATAAGCACCACCCCTCAGTAAATAAACTCCACCCCCTCATGCATTTAACATGTGTCCCCACACACTTCTTTAGAAATGCATAAAGAAGGAATGAACCTGTCCAGCTTCTCATTCCATCTAATTCCTTGTCATGCCATCATCTTCCCATTGTCCTCTCAAGCAGTGCTTAATTTATTAAAAATGAATTGCTGGGGCCCACCTTGCAAGCCATGTCTCCTACCCCATAAGCCATGCTCTCTGCCCCGTAACTTGACAGAACAGGGAAATGAACCTTAGTCTCCAGCTAGTAATCTAATCACTAGACTAATCTGCCTCTCTACAGCTGAATATAAAACAGGAGTACTTGTGTTAGGATCTATGGCCCTTTTCACATGGGTGCCCCGCACCCTTGCACACGTGTGTGGGTGGGGGTGCGCCTGTGTGAATGCCGCAGCGGGGGGGATAGGTGGGTGGCCGTGGGAACACAGCGGGAGGTGTGTGGGTGTGTGCTCCACCCATCACCTACACACAGAGCAACTGGCGCCAATGCACGATGCGGCACGGAACTGGGTGTGTGAGGGTCCATGGGAACGCACCCCCACGCACCGCCCACCCACCATGCTGCCCACCCATCGCCCCACCCACTGTGGCCCATGTGAAAAGGGCCTATATGGCCCTTTTCACACAGACACTCTAACACTGATAAAATGGGTGTTTTATTTTATTATACATGTTTCAGGGCACCCATAGAGCACACTTGCAGCCCCAGTGTAATAAAATATAACACCCATTTTATCAGTGTTAGAGTGTCTGTGTGAAAAGGACCTCTGGTGGCCAGCACAGGGGACAGGTCACAGAAGTAATTAATGAAAGCCAAATAAGCTATGCAGGATTCTTCTGGCTTTCATTTCTAACCCTGAAATGGCAATATCAGACCTTTCCATGGCCTTTCACATTTCTGGGTGCACTCTCCCCATGGGATATTTTCTGGGGCTGAGTCCTCCCTTGAATTTCTCTCTCTCTCTCTCTCTCTCTCTCTCACGCACACGCACGTGTACACACACAGACAAAAATTAAGCCGTGCTTTCCCTGGGAGGCAACCAGGAAAGAAATGTCTTTGGCTTGAATATTGGTCTTTTTGTATTTCTCTCCTGAAAGAGAGACTTTGACCCCTTCGAAGAGGGAAAGTGGGACATAAGCAAACAAATGTTGTTTGCTTTCATTTGTTTTCATTTAAAAAAATAAAAAATAAAATAAAGAAAACTATGCATGTGCAAAATAGCCACAGGCGGGGGAGGCAACCATTGGGGTCATGACAGGCCGAGGGAGATATGGTCTCAATCGGGGGGAATGTGAGACAAGACAGGTGTTTGTTGCGTGTCCCGCTCACTACCCCCCAGCAGAAGGGCAGCTGGTTCTCAGTCAGGGCGCCCCCGGCCCTGCGTTGGTGCTGCTAAATGTGAGATCAGTGGTGAATAAGGCAACAGCTGTCCAGGAGGTAATACTGGACTGTGCCGCCGATCTCATATGTATCATGGAAACCTGGCTGGACAATGAGTCGGGGCCTATGCTGAATGACCTTGTTCTGACCGGGTATTCCGTGCAGCATCAGCCACGTTCAGAGGGATGGGTGGGGGGGCAGTGTAGCCATGATTTATAAGGAGGGTTGGACTGGAAGGAGGTATCCGGTGCAATCCATATCCGGTATTAAGAATCTTCACCTTGTGTTTGACAGTTTGGGAGTGCTGCTTGTATACGGTGCACCTACCTGTGCAGCAGCCTCCCTACATGCTCTGGCAGAGGGAGTGTCGGGGGTGGTGTTGCGGTCCCCAAAGACAGTAGTCTTGAGGGACTTCAACATTCACACCAGCGCTGACCTTGTGGGAGCAGAGCATGAGTTCATGGCCACCATGGCAACCATGGACCTGTCCCAGATGGTTATCAGCCTCACACATCAGGGGGGACATACCTTAGACCTTGTGTTTTGAACTGACCTTGAGGCAGGTGCTCCATTAGTGGGGGAGTTATCAGCTGTACCCTTGTCATGGACAGACCATTACCTCCAGCAGGCCTCGCCCCGGGTGCATGTTTGCCTCCAGAAAGGTACAGAACCAATTCAAATGGTTCGCCCCCAGAGGTTGATGGAACTGGATCAGTTCCAGAATGCTTTGGGTGAGTTATCCTCTGACTTTGGCGAATGTCCCATCAATGACCTTGTCGTGTTATGGAATACATTGCTGACTGAGGCCACTGATCAGACAGCTCCTAGGCGTCCACTGCCCAGGCGACAGCTCTGCAGGCCTACTTGGTTCTCTGAGGAACTACGGGTGCTGAAGCATGAAGGGTGGCGGTTGGAGCGACAGTGACATCGTTCACGGGCTGAAGCCGACAGATTGTGCCATAGAGCCAGTTTACGGGCCTAAGCGGTTGCTATGCGGACAGCAAGAAAGGAGTTTTTTGCTACCTTTATAGCATCTGCAAAATCCCATCCTGCGGAGCTTTTCTGGGTGGTGTGGGAGCTGGTCAGTCCGGTCTCTCCTCACCTCAGTGTAGAGTCATCTACTGCTCGCTGTGACATGTTTGTGGATTACTTTGTGGATAAAATCACCCAGATTCACCATGACTTGGGTGCCACAATTAATACACTAGGGGAACAGGAGGCTATGGAAGACTCGTCCCCAGTTGCTCCATGAGGTCAACAGGCTGGCTGTGGCAAAGAAGCAGCACTGTCAGGGAGTGTGTGCAAAGTAGTGCTGGGGGGAGCATGGGTACTTTTCTATCAGCTAGACTGACTAGAACTGCAACAAGCCTGATGAAAGTGAATAATCATAGAATAGAAGGTGGAGCATTTGTAAGACACTTTCCTTCAAGAACAGGATGATGGGGTGATGGGCTTGGTTGTGGGACTGTCCCATACAATCAGTTGATAATGGGTAAAACCAGACATGACACGGGCCTGCTTTGGAGCGCTGTTGGCCTGCTATGGCCTGCCTGGGCCAGGAACTCAGCCGTACATCTGTTCCCTGGCCGCCAGATGTTGGCCGGCTAGTGTCCCAGGCTGGGTAGGTGTCTGGCCCAGAATGTGTCTCCTGGAAGATCCCAGGGGCACATTCCAGGCCACGTGCTGCCCAGGAGGTGCAAATGCCCTATGCCCAGGCAGCTACTACCTACAGCCTTTTCTCCTCCAGGCTCCCTGCCACTGGTTAGAGTCCCCTTAGGCTCCTTGCCTCACAGTGGCTTCAGCTCTCCCTGTCTCCATGCCAATGCACAACCCCACTGGCTGGAAACACGCACACACACACTTTCCATCACGGCTTGGAACCTCTTTTTGATTCCTTGCTTCCCAGAGGAACCCCTCATCCCACTGGCTCCCCATCATGTGGTGGCCCCAATGTTCCTAGCTCCCTGCCACTCACGAGGATCAGGGTGTATGCCGTTGCAGAGATAAGAATCATTCTTTCCTCACTTACACTGAAAATGGGAGTGTATTTCTCCTGGCTATGCCAGTGCAATGTTTTTGGGAACAGGACATACTGCCTTTTTCAATTAAAGAAGGGAAGAATTGTCATTATCTCTGCAACCTTAGATATGGAGAAACCAAAAATAATTCATTTTTAAATGTAGAGAAAGCTTTATCTTTACAGTATAAGTTGCTAGGAGACTCTTTGGCATATAATGTCTAGTGACTTTTCCTAATGTCCTAAACACCATCTATCTTTGGAGTGATTCCTTCCAAACTGAGAAAATGGCAGCTCTTCCCTCTTGGAACCTCCTCCCCCCCTCCCCCCTTTTCCAAACTCAAGCCACTTTTAGATGAGTGGCACTGTTTCATGCCTTGAAATCATGCACCTTTGAAAAGTGCTGCAGGCGAGGTTTAAATGGGCCTGGATGCATGTCATCATTGGTTGCGCGTTCTTTACAGCCACAGATTAAATACCTCAATATCAAGGCATTTAATCTCTGGCATTAAAGAATATGCAACCAGTGATCATGTGCGTCCAGGTACGTCTAAAATCCACCTGTGGCACTTTTAGAAGGCACATGATTTCAAGGTGCGAGTGTGTGCCGTTCATCTAAAAGTGATCTAAGTGTCCCTTTTCTGCTAACCAACACTGTCTTCTTCCTCTTCCTACTTTTATACCCATAATTCCAGATGTTGACAGATGAAAGATTCAGTCTTAAAAGGAAATGCACAGCTTTTAAACATTTGATTAGATGCTTCTCGCTTCTGCCTAGCCCCTCCAAAAAGAAATAACCTCTAACTCCCTAATCAATCCTGTTCCCTAACTTTTATCCATGGAAACAAAACTGACCGGAATGTTCAAAGAGTGTACTTTAGAAAAGTATATTTATGGAAAAATTACAAATGGCATCATGTTTGTGATGCCTGAGAACATCTCTTTTGTCTAAGATGAAAGTGCATTTGGAGAAAATAATACTAAACGTAAGGATGTGAGAGGAGAGCAGAAAAGACCACACATTGGGTCTTTTTACACACAAATTTCTCCTGGATGTTTGCTGTTACATCCTGAACATTCTGTGTGTCTAAATCACTCACCCAGATCTGGATCGTTCAACTTCTGTGTAGAACTTCTCCCAGAACTTTTGTGTGTACAAAGTTCTCCTGGTAAACTGCTTTGCTCCAGGGAGCTGTGGTCACTTGGTTTCCATGGCAGCCGATCACTTCTACAGCTGCGGCTACTTTAGGCTGCTTCAGGGCAGTGTTTGTATGAAAAATGCATCCAGGAACTGTCTCAGGGCAGTGTGTGTCTGAACAATATATTCGGAACTTATCTGTGGACTTGTAAACCCAGGAGATTGAAAAATCCGGAACTTTAAGGTGTGTGTAAAAATGCCCACTATGTACTTTAACACAAATGCAGGGGTGCATAACCCTAGAGCAAGTCTAGGGGTGCGCCCCCTCATCTGCCTGCTAAAAGCTATGCCTGGGTCAATTTTAAACTGACCCTGTGGCTGTCGGGGCCCACAGACTGCCCGAACAGTGCCCCTCCTCCACACCACAGCATTTCAGGTGGATCACCTGGAATGCTGCATCGTTACTGGGTAACCCCTGGCCAAGAGTGGGCTGCAGTGGCCATCCACCAAGCAACCAGACGGTAACTTCACTGCCCTAGGATTGCTGGTGGTGCTCCAGGATGTTCCAGAGCACCACCGGCAGGGCCGCCCTGAAGCAGGGACAGCTTGTCCTGCCTCTGCTCTGCCTCGTTGGCGGACCACTTTTAAATGGACAGCCCACCTGGGGGTGAGGCGGGACACCTCTCTGTGTGAAGACACCCACTGGGTTAAAGCTAAGACAATTTAAAAGATAAACTGTAAAGAAATGGTCATGACTATCCTCTAGCAACTTATATATAGAAAATTCAAGCTTTTTTTCAAATTCTATTGTTCAGTTTTCATTTTCACTATCTTTGATGGTCCCTAGGTTATGAAGCATTCTCTTCCTACTCTAAGGGAAATTGTTGATGCAACTTTAAGTATAGCTGTGTTACAGCTAAGCCTTGTTACAAAATTTAGATTTTCCAGTAAGGTGCACGTGTTATTCTCACCTATTTCTAAGAGATATTACAATTACTTTATGCTACCAACCCACAACAATGTTGTTTTATCCTTCTGTTGCTTTACATTGTCCTAGATATTAAGACAGCCCATGTGATTAAGTAAAATTATACAGGCGAACAAGTGTTTGAAAAACAGAAGCCCAATTTTAAAGCTCTTATGAGTAAGAAATCCATCTCTTTTCTGTAGAGTACTGGAGGGAGAGAGAGAGAATATTTAAAGTACAAGGACACTAGATCAAATAAAGATAAAAATAAACTTTTACATTACAGAGTTTTTAAGTGCTGTTTTATAAGTTGCACCTGAAGATTAACTTTCTCTTACATCAGCTATTCAGCTCTTTGTTGAGATAAAATCAACCCGACAATTTTCCTTATGATGAATAATAAACACCCACGGGCATCACCTTTGATGGATTGATGAGAATCCTGAAGGAAGTGCAAGCAACTGAAATTAAACCACAGTGGTTTGAGCCTGTAATTTTACCAACCATTTTACCTTTGGTCATCATTCAGGTTGTTTTAAAACATGCAGGATTTCTCCCACATTTTAAAAATCTGGCTCAGAGGAACCACAGCAGGGGGGATTTACATGCTGCTTACTGTACTGGAAGTCACCTGGGCACCATTGGAAACAGGGGCATCGGGCAACTCCCAGAAGTTTTGAGATGCAGACTCATAAGACCTCAACTATTGGGAACTTAGGGTGATTTCAGAAGTGGCATGGTGAATGTCCACCACAGTCAACCTCAGTCAAATGCGGGGGGGGTGGGGTGAAAGCACCGTACATGTCTGTTTGCTCGCATCCAGATGTTCACCACAGTCAAACGCGGTTCGGGGTGAAGCTAACCATGCTTCGTGAGGTCAGGGCGGGAGGAGGTCCAGAAGTGTGGTGAATGGTCACCACGGCAGGGGTGAATGAAAAGTAACTTCTGAATGGAAACCCGCAGCCACGGAGGAAGGAATTGACCCGAGCCGTGGTGCATTCTGGGGCTCAAACCGCGGTCCACGTCTCCACTGCATGTCTGTTGTGTTCCCCTGGCCCATGCTCTCTCTGATTGCCCCCGGGCAGTGGTCACGATCCTGTCACTTCTGTTGGGGCTGCACGTGTCACCACAGCCCGTGGTGAATCCGTTTACACGGGTGGGATTCACTGTGGTGAATTGGAACACATCACTTCTGAAATCACCCTTACTTAGTCTGCATCTCAAAACTTCTGGGAGTCACCTGGCACCACTGGGTGTTTTTAGACACATATTTCTCCTGGATGTTTGCTGTAACATCCAGAATTTTTGGTGTGTCTAAATCACTCATACAGATCTTAAACATCAGGATCTTTGAACTTCTGTGTGAAACTTCTCCGAGAACTTTTGTGTGTAAAAGATTCTCTTGGTAAACTACTTTGCTCCAGGCAGCTGTGGTCACTTGGTTTCCATGGCAGCCTCTCACGTTTACAGCTGAGGCTACTTTAGGCTGCCTCAGGGCAGTGTTTGTGTGAAGAATGCATCCAGGAACTGCCTCAGGGCAGCAAGTGTGTGAAAAATGAATCCGGAACTTACTTGTGGACTTGTAAACCCAGAAGATTGAAACATCTGGAACTTTAACGTGTGTCTAAAAGTGCCCAGTTTCCAATGGCGCCCAGTGACGTTGGATCCAGCGAGCAGCCTGTAAATCCTGGGGGTTTCCTTGAGCTGGATTTTTAAACTGCAGGAGAAATCCTGCGGGAGAAATAAATCCTGTTTAAAAACACTCTTAATCACGATTTAACGAGGTTACAAATATGAATGGATTGTATAATTATGGTAGTGATTCTCCATTATTAGAGAATTCGAAGAAGAGGCTAGATGAGCATAGGCCTGGAATGTTTTTGGTTGGACTTGATGACCCATTGGGCAGCGCCCAGCCCAGGTCCATGGCTCTGTGATTCTATAAACAGTGACATAACCAAGTTCAAAACAGTGGGTTATAGTTTGGTGGAGCTGAAATCTATATACTAATACCGATTGTCCATTTAGCTTCATGGTAGGTGCAGCTCATGTTAGCTCTGTTCTTATCTCTGGATGATAAAGGAGAGGTCATTATGACAAACACAGTTACATGAAAAATTAGGTTCCTTTCCCTCATATTAACATTAATAAAACAGGCTTGGCAAGAAAGATCTTGTTACCAGATAAATGCAACAAAACAGAGATGTCATCACTTTCCTGCAGGGGAATAGATTAATTAAGTTAATGGGTGTGATCCTCCTCTGCCATGCCCCTTGTGTAATCATTCCCACCTGGACAAAGTGCATGTCAAGTAGAAAGGACTGAGCTTGCAGCATCTTACACCACATTTATATGCAATGTGCTAGGATGTAAATCTCTCTACAAAGGACAAATGTGCATGCATTTGGGGATAATAAAATATGTCTTTACATCATTATTATTAATTATTATTATTATAAGCATTTGTCTAGAGCCAGCTGTGTACCTGGCACTTTACAGAACAATGAGATAGACGCGGTCCCTGCCTACAGCTTACAATCTAATAAACTCGGAGGGGGAAGACAGGGAGAGGGGACAAGAGACAAGGGATAAAAACATTCAAGCAGATGTGAAGTCTCAGGTGCACGTGCTTGGCTTGGTTGCAGTTAGGCAGGAGTCAATGGGGAGGACAGACAGTAAGTATTGAGTGGGAATTTCTAACAGCCGTCGGGAAAGGCGGCAAGGAAGAGGTGGGTTTTGAGGAGGGATTTAAATGTGCGGAGGGAAGGGCGAGGCGAATGTGGGCAGGTAGGGAGTTCCAGGCATAGGGGACAGCAAGGGAGAAGGGACAAAGGCGGTTAGGTGAGCAGGGGAGACGAGGGAGAGCAAGGAAGGGGACATAGGAGGAGCGGAGAGTGCATGCAGGAGTGTGTAAGGAGATAAGGGCTGAGAGGTAAGGGGTAGCCAGGTTGTGAAGGGTGAAGTGTGTTATAAAGGGGGAGCCAGGCAAACAGTGTCTGGGAGCTACCTGCACTGGATTTCAGATTGCCCCGCTTTCTATGATAATTCTAGTAAGCTTCCCTTCTTCCTTCTCTAGACTAGATTACATTGTTTCCTGTGGTACAATTACAATTAAAAAAATTTAAAATGCAGTTAGTTACATTTTATTATTTGCAGTATCCCCAGTCTTGAAACACCATGTTTTCCCCACCACCTTAAAACATAGCATCCCTGATTTCCTTTAAAATATTATGGATATGGAAGCTTATACTTCATATGTTTATCTGGATTTCCAAATGATGGTTTCACAACCATTCTGCAAATGACCAGAGTGGCTAAGATTTTCAAAGGGTACTGGTCGAGTCACGGGTCTCAGTGTTTACCTTAAATGGGTCTGTGAGTGATTCTACTTTGTTGAAGTAAAGCCATTTTGTCTTGAGTTGGGCACCCAACATCATTAGGCCTTTATAAAAGTGTGTAATTTTATAACACACTTCACCCTTCACAACCTGGCTCCCCCTTACCTCTCATGGATGTACTGGGTGTGGGGGCCTGGAGGAACCATGACACCCACAACTTCTGCCAGTCCTCCTTCTTTGACCACATGTACACCATTTAACCCAACATTGTAACATGTATGTATCAAGGAGGTGCTCATGTGGCCTGTGGTTCTAGGGGACCTTGCCTACCCACTGAAGCCCTGGCTCATGAAGGTATACAATGTTTCCCACAGCCTTGAGTCATGGTACTTTAAGCAGCAGTTCGGCACCACCCACTCTGTTGTGGAAAAGGAATTTGGGGCTTTTAAAGCAGTGCTGAAGAGCAATCACATCCAGGATTGATTTTCAGCTGGGGACCACTCCCCTGCTAACCACTGCCACCTGTGTTCTCCACAACATCTGTGAGACTGTCAGGGCCATGTAAGAGGATCCCTCACCCTGATAGATCTAACAAGCCAGTCCCCCTGCTCTGGGACCAGCTGAAAAGAGTGGAGCAACACATAGCCAGACAAATCCAGGATGGTTGACTCTGTGGATCTAACGGCGGGTGAGAGGTTATTCAATGTGGCCCTACCGGTCTCACAGATGTTGTGGAGAACATAGCATCACATCAACCATGCATCACCTCGAGGCTGGATTGGTACATTACCTCGAGGCTGGATTACTGCAACATGCTCTATGTGGGGCTGCCCGAGAAGCTGATCCGGAGGCTGCAGCTGGTGCAGAATGCCATGGCTCATCTCCTTACAGGGGCGGGCCGCAGGGAACACATGACACCAGTGCTCCAGGCTCCACACTGGCTGCCTATAAAACACCAGGCCAGGTTCAAGGTGCTGGTTTTAACCTTTAAAGCCCTTCTTATCTGCAGGACTGCCTCGCTCCCCATGTGCCTGTATGACCTTTGAGATCATCCGTGGGAGCCTTTTAGGAGGTTCCTCAGGCGAGGCAGGTGGCTCTTAGATCCCCAGGAGAGGCAGATGGATCTTTTTTGGTGGCTGCCCCTGTGCTGTGGTTTTTGCTCCCAGAGGAGGCTCGGTTGGTCCCCACTCTCCTGTTATTTTGACGTTTATGTAAGACCTGGCTGTTCTGCCAGGCCTTTGCCGAAGGGTTGGGGTTGGGTGGGTGGAGTTGCGGGGGAGGGAGTTTTCTTCGCTGCATAATGTGGGATTTTTAACTGTTTAAAAGGTTTTATTGTTTTAATGTTTTTTATATTTGTTGTTTGCTGCCCGGGCTGCCCTGTGGGCAGGATAAAAATTGTATATATATAAATAAATAAATCACGACGCTCCCACAAATCAATGACATTTTCACTAATGATCCTTTCACATTGACACTAATGATCCTTTCAAAAAGTTTAAAGTTTAGTAAAGTTGAATAAAATATAAAAAGTTTAATAAACCCATTTAGAGTGTTTCAGTAAAAAAAAATTCAATAAGACCTTTTGAAATGTTTCGCCTGTGTCTGTGTGTTTTCCTCTGGCCCATCCAGATCTGTCCCCCCATGCTATTTCCTGCTCTTTCCTTTCCCTGTGCATTCCCTAAGGTATTCACAGATGAGCAGGCTGTACCCCGAAGCTCTGCATTTTCCTGTTGCAATTCACAAACTAGCTGGGTCTCGAGATGGCAATAGGAAGTGCGGAGGTACAGGTCAGCTACAATGGACCCCACTCACCCTCAAGAGCTTGCAAACCCCACCCACGAAAGCGGCTTATCACTATGTCATACCACCATTTTCTATGCCTCCCTTTCCTTCCCTACACCCCTGCTTCATGCCGCCTTCCCTTTCCACCCACAGACCCCAAATTGGATTATCGCTATTCCATACCTCCGTTCTCCATGCCCCCCTTTCCTTCAGTGCACCCCCATTTCCCACCCCCTTCCCTTTCCATCCGCAGTCTCCAAAGTACCTTATCACTATGGCATACCACTATTCTCCATGGCCTCCTGTGCCCCTTCACCCTCACATGCAAGTGAGCCGCCAGAACACGCCCCACCCCTTATTTTTCCAGAACACGCCCCACCCCTAGTTGTCTGCTTGCTGACTGGGCTAGGCACTCCTATCTCCAGCCTGTTCCTGCAAAGACTTGCCATTGCAAGCTCTTAGGGACATCTGTTACACAATCTGGCCATAAGGAAAGAAGCGGGTATTTTAACTTATGAGAAGCCCCCTCTTGAAGTCTTTGACCAGACCAAATTCTCAAGGCCTCCCAGATAGATGCCATATCACTATATTGTCCATGAGATACAGAGGATTTCTGGTATTTATTTGCATTATTAAAAGAGCTCACAAGATCATAAAGGTAATGGTGAGTTGCTGCTATCACAGGGGGTGCTCGAAACTATTATCACTATAATATAAGGATGTAAGTAATATATCTCCAGAGTCATCCTAACATTTGAAGCCCCACTGCAGATGCATGTCTCCAACACAGCTTAGTTGGAAAGCCATCAGAGGATTTCTTGATCACTCATAACCTCAAAAAGAACTTTGGTGGCCACTGTATTGATTAGCTCCTGGAGTTGCTCCACAGACATAATAAAGCAAACAGCTCCTATTGACCAGCCAAAAGGTTCAACATTCCTGTTTTTGTCTCATCATTGGCAATTAAGAAGGAAGCTCAGTGGGAGAATGGTGGCAGTTGCGATGGTGAACCTGTCCCCTCTCAAAATGACCTGATTGGCCCTTGCAGTTAATTTCTGAAATTGTTCTGTACTGACTTCAATATTTAAAGCATAGTTTTCAGCCTAAGACCCCATCAGTAAAACCCACACATCTTGATAGCAAAGCAGCTGACTTTTTTTTTAATGGCAATGTCTTGTAGTTCTTATTTACAATCCTAATCACATCATTGATTTCAGTAATCTTTCCTGTACTAAAAGCAGTTATTAATTCTCTCAGAGCCGGACCACGGTGGGTTTTGTTTGCTTGGTTTTGTTTTATAAATCCAGATAATTAAAATTCAGCTGAGTAATGACACACTAGCGAGCTTTCAAGACTTTTAAAAAAGCCCATCTGAGATGTTAATGAAGCAGAAGGTAAATATGGCACAGTGCAAGAACCACATGTACTACCTAAAATAACTTGAAAGGCCAGATCCTGCCATCTTTTACTAAATTCATGTAGCCACTTACTCTCTGAGTAGTCCAACTAAAATCAATTAGACTAATTGTTAAGTAAGTGCTACTTTATGTAAGCAATTACATAACCAAAGGGGTTAGGAGAGTAATACCTTGGACAGACTAGAAAATGTACTTGGAAGCCTACTTTTTGATGTTTAAAAGGAAATGGTTGAAGGTTCTGGATATAATTAATCTAGAGCAGAGGCCAAATCTAGCATGTGGCGGTTTTGTATTTGGCCCCATTTCAGTTCATGGATCTGGCCCATGGATCCAGTCCTGACTCCTTACTTTGAAGTTCTGAAAAAATGAGCTCAGCTGAAGGAGAAAGAAATGAGAGCATGTACCTATAGATAGGGGAAGGCTCTATGGCCAGGACCCTTCTCTTCCTTCTCCCATTCTGAACACAGCTTGTAAGCACTCCTGCTCCTAAGTCCTATCTGGCCCTGGGAGATTGTACTAATTTTCAAAGTGCCCCCCAGGAGGGAAAATGCTCTTCATCACTGATATAGGGCCTTTTTAAACAGGCTACGGCAGAGGGGGAAGTCCATGGGCATGCCACCACTACAGGGGTGGTGCTGGAGGGCAGGTGCATATGGGCACACACCGACACACACACACACCCTGCATCCCCACTCATGGAGCAACCTGCATTGTTGTCAGTTGTTCCACGTGTGGGGTGGGGATGTGTGGGTGATGGGAGTGCAAACCCATGCACCCCCACATTTACACAAGATGGTCCCCCACCTGAACAGTGGGTGTCCATGAGGGGAACTGTCTTGTGTAAAAGAGGTCAT
This sequence comes from Sphenodon punctatus, assembly GCA_003113815.1. Lineage (NCBI taxonomy): Eukaryota > Metazoa > Chordata > Lepidosauria > Sphenodontia > Sphenodontidae > Sphenodon > Sphenodon punctatus. The sequence goes on along the minus strand of QEPC01012962.1, from coordinate 214,321 downwards.
AGGAGGGGGGAAGAATACAGAGGAGATTATAGCAATTTTCCAATATTTAAAAGGCTGCCATAAAGAAGATGGATTGTCACTGAAGGACAGATTAGAGGAAATGGGATTTAGGTTAAATTTTATTAAAAGTGTCCTAACAGTAAGAACAGTTGGGCCCATGGAACATTGACACAACTAATTAAAGGATGGTGTGGAATCTGTTTTGCCAGCAGATTTTAAGATGCTGAATAAATATTTAGGACGGATGGTTTAGATCTAATTTATTATGACGTAGTGCAATGGACTAGGTCTGATAATCATGGAGGTCCCTTCCAGCCCTATGTGTAGCAGGGCAGGCTATAAGGAAGCCTAGCCCTTTAAGAAGGTTAGTGCCAGCCAGTGTTAACACCACCAAGGCAAGCTGTGGTGGCACAAGCCCGTGCCTAATAAAGGGCCCTCATGAATGACTGAGCTAACCAAAGTAGGGTTGCCACCTGAGGATCTCCAAAACAAGGAACAGGGGCAAGAGCTCCACTCCCAGTTAGTTACCCCGGGTAGGGTAGGACCCAACTGCGCTGGGCATGGTGTGGCCAGCCCAGAGATCAGGAAGCTGGGTCCTGAGCATCAGAGAGAGAAGGTCTACTACAGAGACAGGAGTAAGAACACTCTCTCCCAGGATTCCAGAGAGCAGTGAGCCTGGAAGGGCTCTGCCTCTGGGATAAGCTGGCTTCAGGAAGGTCTGTGCCTGGCCAGCAGAGGCCAAGGGAAGGATAGGATCTGAGACCTGTATAAAGTAGGAAGCAGGAGCTGGGAGGGAAGCCCTGCTAGGAACTGCTACTAAGCATCTGAGAGGGAACCCTGGAGAATACAGGAGGAGAATGCCTGGCTGTACGAGGATTGGAAGGCTTGCATGACCCCAGGCTCAGGACAATAGGTCCTGATGGGACCCATGGCAGGGTGAGGACTCTGAATGGGAGGGCTTATCTGGCTATGTAGGCAGACTAAGAATGCAGAGCCTGGACTGGGAAGATCCTGAGGGCTTAAACACCCTGACTGCCAAGGTGCCTCTGAGTTTGGAGGCCTGAAAGCTCTCATGGCCCCAGGCTGAGCACTACCGGCCCTTAAGGGACCCTTGACAGGGTGAGGACTCTGATGGGAGGGCCTATCTGGCTACGTGCGTGGACCAGGGGCTGTGGGACCAGAGCTTGGGAAGATCCTGGGAGGGTTAATGCCTTACCAGCCCAGGACCCTGAAGGCCAGGACCCTGAGACAGACGGACCAGACTCCTTTCCCAAAAGGGAAAATTCAGGCAAGAGTAGAGCACCACAGGCGGGAGGCCCATGACAGCACAAGAACAAAAGCCAGCTGTTTTGGTGCAGGGTGGAGCCTACTGAAGCCCAGAAAGAACTGGAGGGACTGAGCTTCCCCAGAAGGGGGCAATAACAGCAAGAACTGGACCCCGCAGGCAGAGGCCTGAATACGCATGGGACTGTCAGCTGGGTGCTAATTCCCCACTCTGGGTATTTTCAGATGTGACACCTGGGCCCATGGCAACGCTTACCCAAGCATGGCCACGGGTCGGGGTGTCATGTCTGCTCCAGCAACGCCAGATGTTTACCATGGGCCGGGGCAGATGTTAACAGATGGGGCAGCTGGGCTCCCAGCCAGCACACATTCCATGTTAAGTCCTGGCACAGTCTGGAGTAGGAGACCCCGGACTATGGTAGAGTGGGCCATCACTTCTGATGGCCCACTCCACCTAACCCTGGCCCACAGCTGGAGTGGTTCTGGGCGGGCACAGCGGCCTCATAGGCCATCATACCCACCCATCAGGGAGGAGGCGGGGCTGCACTGAGGAGCACATCCCCCATCCTCTCCCCACCCCCTCCCCAGTCCCAGCTGCCTGAACGTTTGTTCAGCAGCAGGGCTTACCCCACCCCAGGATGAGGGGGCTCACCCCAGGGTGGGTTTAAGCATGGTGGGCTTTTCACTTGTCACATCTATGACAGCTGTGAACAACGACAGGACATCTCCAAACATCAGAGGGAGATCGTGAGCGCAGAAAACACTTCTCCGGCACACCTCTCTGCTACGTTATGAATCTATTATTCTTCCTTGTCTTCACTAGGAAAAAGATTTGTTAAGCCATCCCAGGATAAAATCCTAGATTCCCTGCACCTGGAGCGACCTCTGTGGTCCACTGGGGGTGCCCTTCTCGAGGTCCCCCAGGGGTTCACTATGGAGAGGACGTTCTTGGTGGCTGCACCTAGGCTGTCGAACTCCCTCCTGCTGGAGGCTCGGGTGGCCCTACATCTCCCCTCCTTCCATCGTATGTGTAAAACCTGACTGTTCTGCCTGACTTTCATCGAGGGAGATGGGTGTAGGGTGGGATGGGGAGGAGAGGTGGTTTGGGTTTTATGCCTCTGTTTTTATTGTATATATATATATATATTCATTTTATGTGTTTTAACATTGTAAGAAACCCCAGGCTGCTTGGAGCAGGAGGGGCGGGGTAGTAAATGATTTTATAAATAAATAAATAAATAAATAAAATCAGAGACTCAAACTTAGGTTAGGAAAATAGTATATTTTTTCACATCAAGATAGCTAACTCAAATTAGCTAGCTAGGGGCTTGTTCACACATTATGGAGCCAGGGCACAGGTGAGAAGTCTAGGTAAACTGCATCAGGGACATAGGATGTACCTCATAGGGGCATAGCTAGGTTGCCATGTGCAGAAAAAGAGAGTAACCCCCTACTGCCCATAAGACAGGGGGAAGGCTGGGGCAGAGGGGAGGTTGGTGGGGAAAGCAGGTGGTGTGGAGGTTGCTGGGGCAGAGGTGGGTGCAAGGTAATGGGGAGTCTAGGGGCAAATATTTATGGAGGAAGGAGGAGTGTGGGGGACTGGGGAAGGCAGGCAGGGTAGTGGGGGGGAATAGGGGGGAAGTTGCCAGTGGAGGAGTGTGTGCGTGTGTGTGTGTGTGTGAAAGGCAGGATGGGACCACACACACAACACGTGCACACACAACACTCACATACAGCACCATGTGCATGCCCATAAACAACACGCAAATACAGCACCATTCATGCACACTCACACAACACGTACACACATACATAGCACCATGTCCACACACCTGATGGGTAGGTGAGTATCTCCAGCAGCAGCAACCATGTTCCAGTGGGCTGGAACAGCAGCAGCCATGTTCCAGACAGCTTGGCTGAGTGGAAACAAAGAGCCCACCCCACTCCCTTGGCTGTGGGGATGTGGGGTCAGCTCCATTGGGTGAACAGCAACCACAGCAAATGGAGGTTTTTTGTTCCAACCTCAGCAGCACCAGTCACATTCAGGAACTCCAGTGGCACATGTGGAACTGGGCCTCAGTGTGGCTGGCTGTTGATGAGGTTGGAACAGAGAACCCTGTTTGCCCAGGATGCAGCCATGTCTGATGAAGCCAGCCAGCCCCAAGCACCATGCACTTTGATGCATGGTGCTGCACGCTTGGCGATGGCTGGAGGGGACACTCTTGCACTCCAGCAGCCATTGCCTGGTAGGAAAAGGTGTGGGAGCCGGGATGGACATGACAGAAGCATCAGGTGCCCCCTTATCCCAGGATTATGAGCCTTAGTGCAGCTGAAGGAGCCATGGCTGGGACACCCAGGTGAGGTGAGTGCACTTGTGCAGGACAGTTAACTCATGTCCCATCATACATAATCTCATAACTAGTGCTAAGCCTAACAATCCCCCTAAATAAGATGCAGACAGCAGTCCAGCAGCGGGATGGGGGTTATCCAGGGTTTTGCACTGAGTGTCACATGTATGACTATCTTCCTGTTGGAGAGAGGTCGTATGTATGCAAAGAGCTCCTAGCTCTCAGAGAATGTGTACTGTCTCTGGAGGCTAGAGTGGCAAAGGTGGAGGACCTGAGCAGACAGAGAGGTTTATTGAGGAGTCCTTCAGGGACATAGTAGAATGGTCCCTCCTCCACTCTGGCAGTCCCTGTACTGCTTTGGAGGGGCAAGGTCTCCAGGAAGGAGTGCATCAGACTGGAATGGTGGGAAGTGATCCTGTAGCGTTCCAGGTGATGCGTTATCCTCTCGCACTGAAGATATTTCTCCAGAGGTGTGTGCCCAGAGGGGTGGGAATAGGACAGCTGTGGTAGTTGGGGTTTCGATTATTAGGAATGTAGAGAGCTGGGTTGCTGGTGGCCATGAGGATCACATGGTAACTTGCCTGCCTGGTTGTGGGCCTCATGCGACACATAGACAGAATCCTAGGGAGTGCTGGGGAGGATCCTATTGTTGTGGTCCATGTGGGCACCAATGACATAGGAAGATGTAAGAGGGAGGTTCTGAAAGCCAAATGTAGGCAGCTAGGTAGTAGACTGAAGTCCAGAACCTCCAGGGTAGCATACTCAGAAGTGCACCCCATTCCATGCGCAGGACCCCAGAGGCAGGCTGAGCTCCAGAGACTGAATGCGTGGAGGAGACATTGGTGCAAGGAAGAAGGCTTTAAATTTATTAGGAACTGGGGAGCCTTCTGTGGAAAGGAGAGCCTATACAAACGGGATGGGCTCCACCTTAACCAGAATGGAACCTGGCTGCTGGCGCTAAAAAATGTAAATGTGATAGAGCAGTCTTTAAACTAGAACCTGGGGGAAAGTCAACAGGCACTGCGGAGTGCAAGGTTCGGCCTGTGGCATCTCCAAAGGATGTTACTTTAGAGGAAGCAGAGTATCTTAAGACTAAGGATAGGATAAATGGCAAGGGATTTCAGGTGGAACGTGGGGGAGAACAGACAGATTCCAGAGTGCCTGTTTCAGTTACCTATAATGTTCCCATTAAGCAGAAGAATAAAAATAATACATTTAAGTGTCTATATGCTAATGCTAGAAGTCTAAAAAGTAAGATGGGAGAATTAGAGTTTATAGTGCTAAATGAAGATCTAGACATTATAGTCATCACAGAGACCTGGTGGGATGAGGATAACCAATGGGACACTGTAATACCAGGGTACAGGATATATTGAAAGGACAGAGGAGATCATGTTGGTGGTGGGGTGGCTCTGTATGTTAACAACAGCATTGAGGCAAGTAGAATAAACATTTTACAGGATGCAAACTGTTCCCTCAAATCCCTATGGATTGAAATTCCAGGTATCAAGCAGAAGAGTATAGCAGTGGGGCTATACTATAACCCCCCCTGACCAGAATAGAGAGACTGATTATGTAATGCTAACAGAGATTAAACAGGCTACTAAAACTGGGAACATAATAATAACGGGTGACTTCAACTACCCCAATATTGACTGGGTAAATGCCTCCTCGGGGCGGGATGTGGAGGCAAAATTTCTGGATGCCATAAATGACTGCTTTTTAGAGCAACTGGTTCCAGAAACAACAATGGGAGGAGCTACTTTAGATCTAGTCCTAAGTGGCACACAGGAACTAGTGCAAGGAGTAATTGTGGCCGAGCCACTAGGTAATAGCGATCATAATATAATCAAATTTTATATAGTTGCTGGAGGGAGAAAGTTAATTAAAAGTACAGCATTGACTTTTAACTTTAAAAGGGGAGACTATGCCAAAATGAGGAAGCTAGTTAGAAAGAAACTAAAAGGCACAGTTGAAAGGACTACATGTTTTCAAGAGGCATGGAGGCGGTTGAAAAGCACCAACTTGGAAGCCCAGATTACATGCATCCCACAAGTTAAAAAAGGTAGCAAGAGGACTAAACGTCTACCACTGTGGGTAAATGGAGACGAAAAGGAGGCTATTAGTGCCCAAAAGGCATCCTTTGAGAAATGGAAAGCTAGCCCCAACGAGGAAAATACAAACCAGCATAAACACTGGCAACGTAACTGTAAGGTGCTAATAAGGCAGGCCAAGAAGGAGACTTGCTAAAGAGACAAAAAGAAATAATAAAACCTTTTTCAAGTATATCAGAGGCAAGAAACCTGCTAGGGAGTTGGTTGGGCCATTAGATGACCAGGGAGTAAAAGGGAAATTCTTTGAGGGCGTAAACAAGCATGTGGAGAGGGGATACTGAGCAGATATAGCATACCTGGATTTCCAGAAAGCTTTTGATAAGGTCCCACATAAATGACTCTTGAGAAAATTGAAAAAGTCATGGGATAGGAGGTAGTGTTTTGCTATGGATTGGTAGCTGGTTAAAGGATAGGAAGCAAAGAGTGGGACTAAATGGTCAGTTTCACAATGGAGGGATGTAAAAAGTGGTGTACCCCAAGGATCTGTACTGGGACCAGTTCTTTTCAATGTATTCATTAATGATCTGGAAAAGGGTGTTAAGCATGAGCTGATCAAATTTGCAGATGACACCAAGTTATTCAGAGTAGTCAGAACACAAGCAGACTGTGAGGAGCTGCAGCAAGATCTTAAAAGACTGGGTGCATAGGCATCTAAATGACATGAGATTTAATGTGGACAAGTGCAAATTGATGCACATTGTGAAAAATAATCCAAGTTATGAGCATACAATGCTGGGTACTAAGCTAGAAGTTACCACTCAGGAAAAGGATCTGGGAGTGATTGTGGATAATACAGTGAAATCCTCAGCTCAGTGTGCCGCAGCAGTCAAAAAAGCAAATAGAATGTTTGGAATTATTCGCAAGGGAATAGAGAATAAAATGGAGGATGTCATAATGCCTCTATACAAATCAATGGTGCAACCACACCTTGAATATTGTGTGCAGTTCTGGTCGCTCCATCTCAAAAAAGACATAGCCGAACAAGAAAAGGTACAGAGAAAGGAACAAAAATGATCCAGGGTATGGAACAGCACCCATATGAGGAGAGGCTTGATAGGTTGGCGCTCTTCAGCTTGGAAAAGAGATGCCTGAGAGGAGATATGATAGAGGTCTATAAAATCCTGAGTGGTGTGGAACTTGTAAACAGGCAACGGTTATTTACCCTCTCAACTAGTACTAAACTAGGGGACACTCCATGAAACTCGCATGTGGCAGAGTAAAAACAAACAAAAGAAAGTATTTTTTCACTCAGCGTACAATTAGGTTGTGGAATTTACTGCCAGGGGAGGTGGTCAAGGCCAGCAGTATAGCTGAGTTTAAAAGAGGTTTGGACAAGTTTCTGGAAGATAGTTCCATTAGCAGCTATTAGCCAGATAGGATTGGGGAACAAAACCCTTTACTGTCGGGAGCCTGGGGATGACCCACGGGGAATGGATAGCATGGTAACCTGTTGGGTGCTTCTCTGAGGCCCCCATGACTGGCTACTGTCAGAGGCAGGATACTGGGCTCAATGGACCGTTGGTCTGACCCAGTATGGCACTTCTTATGTTCTTATGAACCTCCTGTCCCTATTATAGCTTCGTCCCTGTCTTACCTCAGCTTGCTATGTCATAGAAAAAAAACTATTTATACTTGTCTTCACCAGAGTTTTCACACAAAACATTTACCTCTGGTTAGTTTACCAGAGGTAAAGTCATCTAATCAGGCTGCTTCTACCCAGGGGCAAATTACCCCTAATTCTGAAATATTAGTTCTTGATAACATTTACCCAGGGTAAATTATCCCACACACTAACATTTCATGTGTCCACTTTTATCTAATAGAATAGAACTGGGGTTAATTTACCCCTGGGTAGAAGCAACCAGATTAGAGGGCTTTACACTGGAGTAATTTACCCAGAGGTAAACTTTTTGTGTGGAAACTCTGGTGAAGACAAGCACAGACAGACAGTTTTTCCCCCCCTTGACATAGCAAGCTGAACTATGTCTGATAATGCTGACTGCTGTTTACTTGGGCCTGCCGAATGTGTTCCCTCTTCAGAAGAATTTTACATTGAACTAGGTGGCTAGAGTTAGATACATTGGATTCAAAATAAACTCCCGAGACAAGGCCCCAGTGAAGAAAGGCAGTAGCCATTCCAATCTGTGTAAGCTAGCAGAGGTACGTCTTGGAGGGAACAGAGTATCTATTTCATCTAGCTAACAGAAGTTAAAACTGTTTGTTATCCCAAGCCCTAGGGTTTCAACAGGCTAGTTAACAGGGGATCAGTTTTCCTAATAAAACTAACCCTTATGCAAGTTGACTCCTTGTCTAGACACAGTTTTTGCAGTTAAAATAGCCCATTTAGTTAAAACAACCCAGCTCCTAAGTGTAGATACTCTTGAATCAATATCAAAATGTATTGATCTCAGCTAAACCAAAGCACTTGTAAAATTAATTGAACAGTGTAATCACTTTGACTTCCAATCCTGAAGTACTTGTAGGATCAGGACCTTGAGGGAGGGACCAATTTTAGTAAGTAGGCTGCACAGCTGCTTGGGTTAAATAAGTGCAATAAGTGTTAAGCAAGCCTTGAATTTCTTGGGTTAGGGGTGCCCTTCAGTAATTTTCTATGTGTGCTCTGTACTAGATTCCTGGAATGGCTTAAGCTGTCTAAAACTGGAATAATTCAAGCACAGTACTTGCCTTAGAAATTTTGGTTTATTAAAGTCCATTCTACAGCTGACATTAGCCTAAAACCACACAGTTTAAATCAGTTTGCTGCATGTGCAGACACTGGATTTCTTGTACGGCTTAAGATATCCTGATTGGAGACTCTCTGGGATGCCATTCACAACACCACTGCATCTATACAAGTACAATAAGTAGCATTTATGGATGTGACCTCTGGGAAGCAGTACAAGCATTGCATGTGAACAGTTCCTTAAATATACAGGATGTGGTATGGGCAAGTCCTAAGACCAAGCAATATCGTGTGAAGTTTCATTGGCTAATTCCCAAGTCTTAGAGGAAGAAAAAAGATCTGTGAACATATGAAGGATTTTTCCCTTAAAGAAAATCTGCACAGTTCTGATAGCCCAATAGTAGATGGAGATGCATGAGAAGTTATGCCCAGCAAGAACATTTATTAGCATCCAAACAAGTTCCTTTCAGATACTGACATTTTCTGGGGACAGGAGAACTCAATGTTTAAAATGTCCCTACAGAAATTCACAATCAATTTTAATTTGACTCATTCACTATAGTCAAATAGTCAGATTCAAATTGAATTCATTGTCCAGATTCAAGGAGTTTCTTTTTAAAGTTGACAGCTTCATTTTCCCTTTGTTTGTTTTTTAGAGTCACAGAGTCCACGAGCTGGAAGGGGTCTCTCGGGTCACCTAGTCCAGCCCCCCACACCACTGCAGAAGGACCCACCACACTCCAACCATCTGCACAGAACAATTCAACCAATAAGTACACAGACTATCAACAAATCTGAACAATAAATAAATAAATAAAATAAAAATCTTCCACTGATCTTTTTTGTTTATTCACTGTTAGGCTGTTCAGCACTTTGTTCATTGCTTGGTTATTGGTTGCTTGCTTGTTTGGTGGTTCTTTTGGAGGTTTACAAGTTGTTAATTAATAAACCTGTGTTGCATGTTGTATCGAAGTGTCAAATAGCCAATGTGCTACACAGAACAAAGTGCTGAAGTAACAAATTTGGCATATTGCACAGGAACAATGAGTTTGAATTCCAGCATCAGCTTTGGTCAATAAATTCCCAAATTCTTTTTTTTTTGGGGGGGGGGGGGGGGTCAAGCAAGCCCCAGCAGCTGGGGAGGGCAAGCCCTGGCAGCTGGGGAGGGGAAGCCCGTCCGATTCTGGCTGATCTCGTTCCAGCTGGGTTCTCTGTGCAGCATCATCCTTGGCTGGATTTTTTGGGGGGGGGGGGGGCGGGAAGGAATTACAAATTAATTGTAGCTCTAATTATTTTTGGAGGCAAAGAAGACAAAAGACAATGAAGAGTGAAGTAGTTGGCAGTTGGTAGAGCCGCTTGCAAATTCTCTGCTCCAATCTGAAAGGTGGATTTACCAGCTTGGAGTCATTTATTTACATTTCTAAGTGGCAGCGTGGAGCAAAATGCGGCTTTACAAAAGATTAGTCTTCATTTGTCGAAGTAATTGCTGGCTGAAAAGATGATATATGGAAGAGCTGACAGTGGGGTCGATTTTCGTCACTCGTCTCACAAAATGAAAAAATAGAGAGAAAGAAAATAAAACTCTAAAACCTCATTTGGTGCTGGCATTCAAAAGCCATAGCTGTTTTAAAGATAGCCATGGACTTCTTATTAATCAATACCCCCTATTGAAGAGAGCAGTGTACAGCATCAGAACTGCAACAGTATTATTAGAAAATGATATAGTGCACATTAGGATGTATAATTCATGTTGCCTTCATTTGCTCAAACCATCGTAAAAATCCATAAATCATTTTCTCGTTCATGTATTGCCTAAGTGCAATTTGTCATTTTGCATTAGAGGGCTGCTTCAGATCATCAGTGCTTTTAATTCACTGCTTAGAGGTTTAACAAAACACCGGCCCTGTCTGACAACTGAGACTGCATAAGAATGAAGCGTGAGAGCAGGCATCTTCAAGAAAATGGAGATGTGGGCTTGTTTTGTAAACGTGGGGAGAAGATTGCTGATCAGTCAATAATGATGCTGGCTTGAGCTGGAATGTGGGAGAAGGCATAAAAATGGGGAAGACAAGTCAAACACTACCCTTCGGAGTGTTGGGGACAGCCCCCCTCTGTAATTTTGACTTCCCATTAACCTCCCCATTGGAGGCTGAAATTACCTTTCCTTCCACCCTAAAGTCAGGGGAGTATGTCTCTTCCATTCTGTCTTCCCTATTTTTACATGACGGGCCAAGAGGCAGGGCTCTGGGAGGGCAAATGTGTGGTGCTGCCACACCCCTTGGCGTATTGTTGGCTTTGTTGTTATTTATTATATAACACAAGCGACATGCCTGGTGCAGAAGATTCATGACTAGAGACAGGGATGGTTTTGTATTTTGTTGCAAATGCATGTTAGCTCATTGCATGGAAAACTTGTCTGTTGGTTGTTAGGTGTCTTCCAAGTATCCCATACACACGAAGCCATGATCCACAAATCACTTACTCCACTGAAACCCGCAAGGAATGCATTGCAGGAATGCGATGCACTGTGGATCATGGCGTAAGGATGCGATTAGAGACAATGGGTGATAATAAACATGTTGATTAGGGCCCACTAAGGCCTGCTATGGCCCGTCTGGGCCAGAAACTCCCCATCACATTTATTCCCAGACTGCCAGGTGTAGGCTCACCACTGCCCTGGCCCGGGTAGGCACTGGCCCAGGTGTGCTCCCCTGGATGATTCTGGACGCACAGTCGGGGTCAAGGGCTGCCCAGATGGGCCAACATATGGAACTCCCTCCTGGAGGAAGCCCGTTTGGCCCCAAGTTTGATGGCCTTCTGCCAGGCCTGTAAAACCTGGCTGTTTTCCAAGGCCTTTGGGGGTGGGGATGGGGGGTGGGATAGAAGCTTGGGGTGTGTGTGTTGTTCTTAGGTGGATTTTTAGATGTTTTAATTTTTAATTTTTGTGTTTTATTATCTTAATGTTATTTTATCTACGGTCACTTTTATGTTGTAAGCCGCCCCAAGATGCCATGGGCATGAGGGGTCAGCTAAGAAATGCAAATAAATAAATAAATAAATAAATAAATAATAGTGTGCCAGCACATCTATTTGTGGCCCCATCCACTGCTGGGGATCAGGGGCTGCCATGGCTGGCCATGATTAGCCACCATGGCTGCCTGTCATGGTGGGGTGGGCAGGGAACTGGGAGAGGGTCACTGGCTGCCCCAGTTGGGTTTTGGTTTGAGCTGTGCCCCCCCCCCCCCCTTCCAGAGTATGTAGCTGGTGCGCCGCTGTATGTTGCTTTTCACCCATAGGGAGTTTTCCCTCCAGACAGCAGGCACAAAATTGAAATTAGAACTGAAAGAATGTTCACTACAAATACTGTATCTGACAAATTCACCTGCTTCCAGTCAGCTCTGACAAAAAGGATATGCGATATTATTTATTCCTGCTTTGTTGGATAGCCATTTTGGTCATGCTTCTGGTTTGGCTACTTTGTTTCAGCACTATTAATGCTATTGCACGCGCAAAACCAAGTAACTGAAATACCAAAAGGATTGATCCAAATAGCCAAAATAAACGATGATGTAACCAAACCAGAATACCCATTTAAGTGAATGTGTGAATATCCCTTTTGGTTAGGACTAATGTTTGGTAAGTGGAAGGGTTATCTAGACATGCAAATAATATTCACAGTCACCCCGCTTGTAATTGCAACCTACAGTTGTAGCCATTATATATTTACACAGGAATGCGCTTCTATCCCAACAGTCCCTATGCATTTTCACTGCTTATTGCACTGAGGATTCCTTCCACTTTGGACACACCATAGATGACAGAAACCAAATCAATTCCATCAGCTCCGACTATTTATCTCTGCTTCCCTCTCAAAATAAACACAGGGATGGTTTGCCCTTAAGAGATTCTTTCTCGATGAAACGCAATCCCCCTCCCCCCCTGTCATCGCTGCCCACTGTTTATTTGCTTAATGGTCCCAGCTGGGCGATCTCTCACTTTGGAGGCTCCCCTGTTTATTGTCACAACCGAATTTCTAACCAGTTCCCCTCAATTACTTGAAAAATCGCCTCTCCCCAGGGCCCTGGGCACCGCGGCAATAATAAGAGGATTTAGAAACAGATTGCTTTCGAGTCATATTAAATCACTGCAAACAGTCATTTATCTAGACCGAGGTTAACAAACCAGTCCCCTTAACAAGGGGGAAGTTAGGACAGAGACTCCCTTTTCTCTAAGTTTTCGGGAGTCTTCTAAGCCGAATTCAACACTGATCGCTCAGAATAAAGAGCCATCGTTTAGAAAATCCAGGCACATCTCCTAGAATTCCCCCTCACTCCCCAGTCCTAGAACTCCCGCCCCCATTCCCAGGCATGGCTTGCTAGTGTAGGGCCGCCTTCCCTTCCCACGAGGCAAGCCCTGGTGGGTCATGTTGGCAGCTCGCCCCTTCTGTAGGTGGTCGCTGTGCTGTAATTGCTGCTCCCGTGGCGAGGCAGGGCTGCGTTCCTTACATCGCAGCCGTGATTACAACCACAGAGCCATTTGTTTATGTAATCCCTGCAAACTCTCAGCTGCAGACGCTGCCTGCCTGGGAAAGCGAATCGCCCGAGCGACACGAAGGCTGAGCATCAATGGAACCGGAGGCAGAGCGATCCTGTACTGGAGTGACCGGGGGGGGGGGGATCTCACGCGAGACGGAGCATGCTTAACTCAACATCTGGCTAGCTAAAAAGTCCCCGGCTGCAGAGCTAGGGATACTGGGGGTTATGGCTCCTGTATGCAAATACAAAAGGAAATGCATGTCAGTTAGCAGCGCTGGAGGAACGGTGCCCTGAATATAAATGACTAGCGATGAAGACAAAAATCAAAGCATGTACAGCACCTCTTCAAAGCCCCGCAACGCAGCCAGATTCATCCCGGGGAGAGTGGGGAAATCCGGGAGGTGGCGAGCAGCGAAGCCCCCAAAAATATGCCTCCAAGAAATGTCAGCTCGCCTGCAAGGAGCCGCTTTCGCCGCTAGGAGGCGCCTGCTACCTACGATTGCAAAGCAAGCCACACAGCCTTTCCGCCACTACAGCTGGAGGAAACTGAAGTGCTGGAGTGGATGCAGTGATTATTTACAACTAGATCCGTCCATCTCTCCCTTTCCAGGTTTCAATGAGCAACTTGACGTTTGTGTGAAACTTCCTCCTTCTGCTCAGGTTGTCTCAAAGGGATACCCAGCGATCTTTATTGTCATTGTGTGGCTGGGAGAGAAAGACATATAGAAGGCACCCCATTTTTTATATACAAAAAATGCACCCAAATCTCCAGGCGTCAGTGCAAGCCCCGAAGTGAAGTGTCCTACGCTTCCCATTGCAGGAGTGGAAAAGGAAAGAAAATCAGAAGGAATTGAGAGAGGGGGCGGTAGATTGATCCAATGGAGATTAATCCAATGGTTAATATTAAGATACGCCCTAATCTCCTTTCCATTGATCCACAGGTCCTTTTATAAACTGTCGCTCCATTCGCAGCCCCAGACGTGACGCTGGAATTATTTTAGCTGCAGCCGTTCAGGCTGTGGCTTTGCCCGGTTGTAAATTTACTGCAGCTGCAAAAGGATTAGCCATTTTTGCTAGCATCCCGACGTTTTAACTGCTCAAAGACAGGATCCATTCACATGAAAGGCTGGGGGAGCACACTTGGAGGAGATAGATAGATAGATAGATAGATAGATAGATAGATAGATATTCTGAAGACTATTGGAGGATTGTTATATAAACAGAGCATGTTAGTTTCACAGAAGGAAATGCCTCTGACCACCTGATAATATAACGCAACGGAGCTATGTTTTTACTATTTGACAGATGGTGCCACCAGTCATTGATCTTTCACAGGAGTCAGTCCTTCCCAGCTGGTATAAAGGTAATCTTTATAAACAACAAGCAAACCAGCATTGAGCAAAATGAGAAATTTACCAACATTTCCTCCTATTTATACAAGGCACAGAAAAGGACACACAGTAAATTTTAAATTGTGTGTGTGTGACACACACGCGCACACACACACACACACACACACACCAATTTAAATAATATCCACAAGTTAAATGGATGATCACCTACATCAGTTCCATCATCTAGGGAGAGAGGGGGTAATCATGACTCCACTAAAACCAATGGGAATATTGCCATTGACTACAATAGACCCAGTATTTAATCTTAAAATCATAATTCTATTTCGAATTTCTGTACAGAAGGTTATTTGGCATTTTAATGTAGGTACATAAAACATATCTACACACAGCAGCACAGGCGCACGTCGCTTCAGCACTTTGATGCAAGACCTACTGATATCAATATGGAAATGGGCGTCGACATTATTGTGAACCACAGTCATCATCCATGTACAAATGATATCCCTTCACTGCTAGGAAAAGAATCTGTCCCCCTAGTGTGCTGTTGCTGTATGAGGCGCAAGAATGTCTAAAATATACTAGGGTGACAGGTTGCAAATTAGGGTTTTATCAAAAGATCCAGTATGCGTATAATCCGAGACAGTGAAATCGCTACTATGTAGCACAGTGCTGGAAATTACCATATCAAGGCAGATGAAAACTAGCCAACACTAAGCAGAAAGTGATGAATATTATTTAGATAACTAATAAATATGAATCAGTAATTTGTATTGATTGAACCTCCCAACTCTGCACACACACTTTAGGTGAACTATGCTTGCTTGGTTCTTATTGTGGACCAAAGAAGAGCAAATCAACAATTAGTGCTTTGATTCACACCTTTCCCAAGCATTTTTGGACGTTGCACAAGGTGCCAATCAGGGCTCCAAATGCGTGATGACTTCACGATGAATGATGTTTGTTTGTTTTGGACTCCTGGAAAGTTCAGTCATGGAATGGAACGCTGGCCCTGTTACTAATTATTGAAACCGGCGGAAGGAAACTGAAGCACAAGTTTTCCGTGTTTATTTTCCTTTGGGGGAGAGGGGGACTTGTTATCTTGCCGTTTGACTAGCTATGATTGGAACCAACCAGCTAAATAGGAAAGGGAAAGTTAGTCGCAGATGGAAACTCCCTCTCCAAGGGCAGGCCTGTTTATTATGATCACGGCTTGCATTGATGACGACAGGTGATCTCCCTACTCAGTAACTGCAGCAAGGGAATAGTAACTTTCCGAGCCAGAGATTCCCCAGCAAGCGCTTGGGGAGCAGCAGGGTTATTCTCTGCCTCTCTGGCACACACACACAGCCCGACTGGAGCGTTGCTCTCCAACCCCCACTCGGCTTTTCACCCGTGACGCACTCTGCTTGACGCGCCCCGCATCCAATGGGCTGGCGCCCCGGTGGGTGTTGCTGCAAGGCGATTGGTTGGCAGGAGCAGGACGCTGCGCAAAAACAGCAAAGCCGAGCGCTCGGAGCTCAGAAACTGCCAGCAGAGATCAGAGAAACTGGAGCCGGGACGGGAGGCGAGCAGCGGCAGGAGCAGCAGCAGCAATAGCAATAGCAATAGCAATAGCAATGTACCGAGACAGAGGGCTAGAGTGGAGGGGAAACCCATCAGCAGCGCATCAATAAAGAGCAAAGCGGGGATGCTCTAAGCAAGGACAATAATAAAAAGGAGGCAAAAGAGATCTAAGTAGAGGCAAGAGAATCACCACTGCTTAGCCCATCCCTAGAGCAATGAAAGTTTGGGCTGGCAAAGCTGCTCTCTGCCTTTTTCTGACATCAAGCCCCTTTTGCTGGCTCTAAATTTTTATTTTATTTTTATTCGTGGTTTTTTAATATATATTTTTTTTTGCCTTTTTCTCTCCCTCTCGCCTTTCCTGCATCTCAAGAGGGCATGTCCAGCGGCTCGTGCAGCAACCTCTCCCCCTCTTACTCCCACCAGGAAGCCAAAGCGAGGACAATCTTGAAATATACAAATTTTCTGCTTGGGATTAGCTGCCTCCGCCGTCTCTCTTGCTGCCGCGGTGCAGTGCCAAGACTCTCGGAATAAATAAGATCGGGCTACCGTGAGCAGTCACAGAGACAGAGAGATACCTACCTACCCATTGACTAAGGGGGGAGGTCACTTATTGCGAAGATCACCGATGAGGTGAGGCATGCTGGCTTCTTGCGCTCAGCTGGTGAAATAATAAAATAGGAAGGAGATGGGGAGAGGGGAAAAACCCTTAAAATGAAGCAAAAGGAATAACCATTAATCATTTAAGAAGCTCACCTAGGTCTCAGTGCCCCCCCGGACCTCCTCCCTTCACGGCCAAGGCGCACGGTGCTGGAGGAGGAGGAGGAGGCGGTGGCTGTTGTGATTTTTAGAGGAGGAGGAGGAAACTGTGTTGGGGGGAACGCTTTCCCCTTTTGGAGATGATTGTGCTATTCGTCTTTGCCTTGCTCTGGATGGTGGAGGGAGCCCTTTCGCAGCTTCACTACACTGTGCAGGAGGAGCAGGAACATGGCACATTCGTGGGGAATATTGCCGAGGATCTGGGCTTGGACATTACAAAACTTTCCGCTCGCCGCTTCCAGACGGTGCCCAACTCCCGGAGCCCTTACTTGGAGCTCAATCTGGAGACCGGGGTACTCTACGTGAACGAGAAGATCGACCGGGAGCAGATCTGCAAGCAGAACCCCTCCTGCCTGCTGCACCTGGAGGTCTTTCTCGAGAACCCCTTGGAGCTATTCCGTGTGGAGATCGAGGTGCTGGACATCAATGACAACCCGCCTACTTTCCCGGAGCCCGACCTCACCGTGGAGATCTCGGAGAGCGCCACGCCAGGCACTCGCTTCCCCCTGGAGAGCGCCTTCGACCCGGACGTGGGAACCAACTCGCTGCGCACCTATGAGATCACCCCCAACAGCTACTTCTCGCTGGACGTGCAGACCCAGGCTGATGGGAACCGCTTCGCCGAGCTGGTACTGGACAAGCCGCTGGACCGGGAGCAGCAAGCCGTGCACCGCTACGTGCTGACCGCGGTGGATGGGGGGCAGCCCCAGCAGCGCACTGGCACCGCCCTGCTCACCATCAGGGTGCTGGACTCCAATGACAACGTGCCCGCCTTTGAGCAGCCCGTCTACACCGTGTCCCTGCCGGAGAACTCGCCCCCCGGCACCCTGGTGCTGCAGCTCAACGCCACCGACCCGGACGAGGGCCAGAACGGCGAGGTCATCTACTCCTTCAGCAGCCACATCTCAGCCCGGGCCCGGGAGCTCTTTGGCATCTCGCCCCGCACGGGGCGGCTGGAGGTGAGTGGCGAGCTGGACTACGAGGAGAGCAGTGTGTACCAGGTGTACGTGCAAGCCAAGGACCTGGGGCCCAACGCCGTGCCCGCCCACTGCAAGGTGCTGGTGCGGGTGCTGGACGCCAACGACAACCCGCCCGAGATCAGCTTCTCCACCGTCAAGGAGGCGGTGAGCGAGGCGGCCTCGCCGGGCACTGTGGTGGCGCTGTTCAGTGTCTCGGATCGGGACTCGGAGGAGAACGGGCAGGTACAGTGCGAGCTGCTCCAGGGGGATGCCCCCTTCCGCCTCAAGAGCTCCTTCAAGAACTACTACACCATCGTCACCGAGGGGCCGCTCGACCGGGAGCAGCCGGGGGGAGACGCCTACACGCTCACTGTGGTGGCCCGGGACCTGGGCGAGCCAGCGCTCAGCACAAGCAAGTCCATCCAGGTTCGGGTGAGCGACGTGAACGACAACGCTCCGCGCTTCAGCCAGCCGGTCTACCAGGTCTATGTCAGCGAGAACAACGTGCCCGGCGCCTACATCTACGCGGTGAGCGCCACAGATCGGGACCAGGGCGCCAACGCGCAGCTCGCCTACTCCATCCTGGAGAGCCAGATCCAGGGCATGTCCGTCTTCACCTACGTCTCAATTAACTCCGAGAACGGTTTCCTCTACGCGCTGCGCTCCTTCGACTACGAGCAGCTCAAGGAGTTCACCTTCCAGGTGGAGGCTCGCGATGCCGGCGAGGAGCCCCAGGCCCTGGCCGGAAACGCCACAGTCAACATCATCGTGGTGGATCAGAATGACAACGCCCCTGCCATCGTCAGCCCCCTGCCCGGGCGCAACGGAACCCCTGCCCGGGAAGTGCTTCCCCGCAGCGCAGAGCCCGGCTACCTGGTGACCAGGGTGGCCGCGATGGATGCCGACGATGGGGAGAATGCCCGGCTGACCTACAGCATCGTGCGTGGCAACGAGGCCAGCCTGTTCCGCATGGACTGGCGCACCGGGGAACTCCGCACCGCGCGCAAGGTGCCGACCAAGCGCGACCCCCAGCGGCCCTACGACCTGGTGATCGAGGTCCGGGACCATGGGCAGCCGCCACTCTCCTCTACCGCAGCCATCCAGGTGGTGCTGGTGGACAGCGCAGTGGAGCGCCAGGGTGCAGGGGGAGGCGGCGGCCTGGGCGCAGGGGGTGGCGGAGGGGGAGGGGCGGGAGGGGAGCATCGCCCCAGCCGCTCAGGCGGGGAGACCTCTCTGGACCTGACCCTAATCCTGATCATCGCCTTGGGCTCGGTCTCCTTCATCTTCCTCTTGGCCATGATCGTGCTGGCCGTGCGCTGCCAGAAGGAGAAGAAGCTCAACATCTACACCTGCCTGGCCAGCGACTGCTGCCTGGGCTGCTGCTGCTGCTGCCCCTGCTGCAGTCGCCAAGCCCGGGCTCGCAAGAAGAAGCTGAGCAAGTCCGACATCATGCTCGTGCAGAGCTCCAACGTGCCCAGCAACCCGGCCCAGGTGTCCGTGGAGGAATCGGGCAGCTTCGGATCTCACCACCACAACCAGAACTACTGTTACCAGGTCTGCCTCACCCCGGAATCAGCCAAGACCGACCTGATGTTCCTTAAGCCCTGCAGCCCGTCCCGGAGCACTGACACTGAGCACAACCCCTGCGGGGCCATAGTCACTGGTTACACGGATCAGCAGCCAGACATCATCTCCAATGGCAGCATATTGTCCAACGAGGTAAGGCTCAAGGGAGGAGGGGGGCTTTCCCCTCTCCCTCCCCCCCCGTTAGCCTCCCCTATCCCCCCAGTTAGCCTCCCCGACGTCAACCCAGGCTAGGTTCATGCTTTCAGCCTGCCCAGCTACTGTGCTGCTTTGTTATAAGGTCAGACCCTGGCACATCATCCCCATTATTAGTAGACGTCATCAGATGCCCCTAATCTCCCACTCTCTCCCTCCACAGCACTTCACTCACTCGCCTCTCAGTGTCACTATTAAGCTGCACTCCAGTTTGCTTCCATAAAGGCTGTGGTCACATGATAAAGCTGCCCCCTCAGGTGGGTACACTGTGGGTAATTACTTCAAAATAACTACTCCACTTTTCATGTGTTCTCTCACACAGGGAGTGAGTGGGCCAATCCAGGGGTAAATGGCTATGCATTCTGGGCAGAGGGTTTCTGCTGATTAGGCTGATTACTACCCCTTACCTGGCTTTTGCCTGATTGGACAGTTATTCCACAGGAAAACAGATCCACCTTGCTTTACCTCTACAGGGGTTACATAGTCTTTCTTATTACCTCATTTCAAACTCCGTGAACATAAGCAGGACTACAGGGATTCAAGGGGTTAATTCTCCAAATCTAAGTAACTAAACAGGTGCTGGCTGTTTAAAGGCTGTTTTCCCTGTGAAGAATATTGGCTTTTATTTGCCTCTCTTTTTAAGTAGCTCCCCATCCCCACTCCCTCCTTTGCTTGGGATTTAATAATGTCCACAAGAGGTAAGTTCCTCTGTTCAGTAGTTTAAACGCTGACTTGAGTCAGTGGCTTCCTTTCATTTGGAGCCAGCAGTTGTGCACTGGACAGCATTTCAGAAATTGTTGCAGCCGAACACACACACCATGTGAATTTGAATGAAGCTTGCCTAGCACAGCCCATTTCTAGATTAAACTAACATAACGTTAAACTGCTTGCCAATTCCTTTTTTATATAAAAAAGATGGTTTAATGTAATTTATAACCGTCCCTGCTTGCTTTGGGTATGCACCTTTCAGAATTATCACAGCAGACATTAAGGGAAAGGCCTGCACAATAATCTCTGATATATTTCATACAAAACTAATGAAGATTATACATTTTCTTCCAGAAATCCTCTAGGATAAAGGCTGTAGGGGAACCCCCTTGGGGGGTTATGAAAGTCTCTCCATTTGGCAGAAGCTTTAATTAATTTGGGAATTAGTGTTTATTAATTGACTTTTCATTACTCTCTCTGAACAGTTCTTTTGTGTATGGAAGCAGTTTTCAAATAAAGCATATGAAAAGAATTTCTAGGAAAGCATATAAGGCAGCTCACATCCTCTCCTATTAAAATGCCTGTTGTAGCCTCCTAGAGAATAGAGAATTTCAGTACAAGCATATAGCCAAGCTTAGTATTCCCTCCCACTATCCTAATGAGCATAGCATTTCTATGCAAAGCTTACCAACTAGTGTACGACTTCCTCTGCACTGTATTAAATACTACATACACACTACTACACCTATTGCAGGGTGTGAAACGTGATCCTTTCTAACACCGATGTGTTGAACTCGCCATAACCAGACCCTTTTCTTTAAAAACATTTTTTTTTAAAAAATGATCCAGATTTTACAGGGAGAATTAGCCTCCAGACTATTGACCCTTATTAGATATCCCTGAAGGAACCTGGCTTTCATTGCTCTTCCCAGGACTACAGCATATCACATATATTCTTTCCTGCAATCGGTTTTGAGGGTTTGTTTGCCCTGCCTCCCTTTTACTCATACCTTTGGTTTAGATACATACCTAAGTCACCATTATGATTCCATTACTTGGAATGGGTGAAATCCTGGCAGTGGCAAAGCATTCACAGGAGGCAAGATTTCACCCAGTGAATAGTGCCTTACTTAGGGGTGCAATTCTACTTCCACTGAAGTCAATGAGAATTTAGCCATTGACTTCAATAGAATTAGGATTGCACTCAAAGCTTCACACTAAATTGATGTAAGACACTATTCAGTGTGAGTAAAGGAACCCCAGTCTTGTTCTACATAAAGTGAGTAAATCTCTGTTTATCAGTCCTCCTGGGTCAAATCCTGCTGGTCAAATCCTGTTCATCATGGGACTGCTGGTGTGTGTAAAACCTTTGAGATCTGGCCCTTTATTCAAATCAAAGGATGATTTATGGCCTAAGTCAGTGTCCCTCTCTCTACTCGTGTGCTGTGTAAAGTGATTGTTTTTTTTAAATCCTGGGAGTTCACTTCTTTTCTAATTATTTTTCCAGACTAAACATCAGCGTGCAGCAGAGCTCAGTTATCTAGTTGACAGACCACGACGGGTAAACAGGTAGGTCTTCCTTATTCTTCATAAGAAACCTAATAACACCCAATTCCATATTTTAGCAAGTCTGAATAGGGTGGTGGAAATATATTCGACTGAAGATGCACCATAATAACTGAAAGATCAAGAAATGAATTTATTCAGACACGCAGTTAAATCAAATAAGCAGAGGCAAGGGAACATCTTTGAGTTATGGCTTTTGTGATTCCGTTTTAAGTTATCAGTAAGGAGCGCAAAATCTAATTTTTGTGCTGGTCATAACGTGCTTTAAATCCTTATGAATCTCTGTGTAGGCTCTGACAGATAATATTGACTTATCTGCATGTAAATTTAGCTTTCCAGAGTAAGCAAATGCGCCAAAGTTATTTATAAGGACTGCGTGGAACACAGGCGGTGTCATAATGGCTACTGTCTGTTTAGGTTGGGTTATTAATGCCTGCAAATACAAGTTTTGTTTATGATGGGTAATAGTGGCTCTGCAGAAGTGGTGCAGCAGCCGAAGGGAGGGCCGAGGGAATGCAGCACCCTGTGTGGCCATGTGATGGCAGAAGAATGTTTTATGAGCTCCCATTTCATGGGTTTTCTAACATGAAGATTTCCTTCCCCCCCCTCTTTTTAAAAAAAATAAAAAAAAAATGTTTCTAGTTCTGCATTCCAGGAAGCAGACATAGTAAGCTCTAAGGACAGTGGTCATGGAGACAGCGAGCAAGGATACAGCGATCACGACGCCACTAATCGAGGTCAATCCTCTGGTAAGTCTGATAAGGAGAAATCTAAATATTTGATCTTTTAATAAGCAATCCAGGAATGGCAATTAGAGAGAGAGAAATGAAGAATAAAATGCGAGTGGCAAGAGGGAGAACGTTCATCACTGGGTGCATGTGAATTTGGGGTGTCCATTTCGTGAGGCACTGAGAGAACAGAGAGCAGTTTGCCACGTTGAGTCTTTTTGTTCTGTCTCGTTGACTCTGATTTAACGCCCTACTACGCATAGTCCCACAAAATAGTTGGTGCGTTTTAGAGCAGGCCGCGGGTCTCCCAGCAGCCCCTCTTAAGGATTCCAGAGCATCAAGCAACTTTCTCCGAGCAGTGACTTTAGCTGGTATGGTGCTGTGAAGCGCGTTCTCAAGGGAATGAGCGAGCCTGGGATTGAATGACAGCCAGATTGCCAGGATTTTTTTTTTTATTTTTTTTTGCTGAGGCTTCGCTGGAGAGGCGCGGAGTGCTCGGAATGTGTAATGCCTGCTTCTTACTTGAAGGTTTTGGGAGGCGCGCATTTATCAGTCAAATAAAGAGGTTCTATAAAAGAGCCATCTCGGTATTAACGAGTAGGAATTCCACGGTGATTATCCCGTGTAGGTCCTAAGGAAAGGGAGAGGAAGCTAATGTCTGTAGAATGCAGCTGGGCTTTCAAGGCGTTAGAAGTGTTTAAACAGAGGAATGGCGCCTACCTTTGATCTCAGAGGAGTGCAAGTTCTTTCGCTCTTGCGTTGTTTTGGCTGTTTCGCAGAAAGACCGACACACACGCGCACACAAACCACACTTCCCTTCAGGAAGTGCTGATGGCCTTTGTCGCTTGATCTTAATCACCAACAACGATCTGGGAATCCCTGATCACTTGCAATAACTTTCCCCTGAAAGGCTTCAGCATTTGTTGCAAGTGCGCACGGCAAGGTAATCCCGGGTCAGAACCAGCCCCACACCCCAAACATCAAAACAAGAACCAGCTGTTGCCCCATCTCCCCTAGAAGTCGAGGTCCTGTTCGGGTAGCGTGCTGACCCTCGCCATGGGAAACTCGGGGGGAGAGGCGGCTCAAGGGTCCCTTTCTGTTCCTTCCTGCAAGTCATTAATATGCAGACCTAATGAGACTTGAGGAGAGCCAAGAGTCTCTGGAGCTCCCGGCTCATGCTTAGTGAACAGAGCGTCTATTTTGTGTCTGGGAACCTGACAACAAACCAGATCTTGCCAGAAGTTTACATCGGAGCACAGAGCCCCTTTCATTTTGCCCTATATATGGCGTATGATTTAGTGTTGTCTCAAAAAGCCGCGCAGTTGGCTGCTCCCCCGCCCATTGCCTCGCACAGCAATCAGGACTAGAGCGTTATAAAAAGCTCCTACTCCTCCCTTCCCTGATTTTTTTTTTTTTTAACTTAGCTGCGTTTTTTAAACACGTTTTGCTGCAGCACACTCCTCTCCATGAACAGTTCAGTCCCTCAACATAATGAACGATAATAACCAAACAGGAGAGAAGAGAATAAACATCTGCAGAAGGGGCTGGATTGGGAAAGGCGGATGGTGGGAATATAATCACAGAGCTGTGCATCAACCAAAAGTGATTTTATTTTACAGGCGTCCTGGACTGTTACTATAGTTATCTTCTTCTACCCCTCCCCCCTCCAAAAGTAGTATAACTAACTGGATCTTGAACATTTGAGCCATTATCAAGCTTGGCATCAGTTTTCAGTCTGAGCCAATTCTTTATTCTTTTTATTTTTCATTTTACCGGATAAAAAAAAAAATCTAGTTTGAATGAATTTATGTTGTGTTTTTAAACATGGTTTTCTCCTGATTTATGGGCTTCTGCAGCTGAAAGGGAGAATGAGATGAATAAATGAAATCTGACAATTAGATTTTTTCTCTAGCCAGAACTAATATAAAGAAATGAAATCACAACAACAAAATGAAATGTAGGTAATTAAAGTTTGCTCCACTACTACTTTGCATTTAGGATGATCAGTTTGTATATAGGTCTTAGTAATGCAGATCTTTGTGTTTTTTTACATTGTATGCTGGAAATGTCTAATGAAGCTCTTCAGTCTGTGTGATACATATATTCCAGAATTCCATAAATATTGGATTCGGTTCTATTGTCCTCCCTCAGACAAACCTCTCACTTACACCAATGATGGCAACTCTCCTCCCAAACTCTTCAGAATTATACCTCAATTCTTCCATGTGTCAATATTTCCCGGTGGATTTTATGAGAGAGTGGGAGTAAATCTTCCTTGAACTTCAATGGCTTGAGGGAAAATAGATGATGTTTGAGGGTGTTCCATTTAGATTATTTCAAATGCTCCACTTCTCTGTCCAGTTATTTCTAATTTAACAGAGGAAACAAGGGCATTGTTCCAGTAATTCCCCCCTTTCTATAGCTTTCTTGCATTTTTGTCTATACAATATCTACCCCTCCTCCTCGTCCTCCTCCTCCCATTTGCCTTCTAGATTCTTCCAGTCCCCCTCCATTTGTTTGCCTTTTTCTTTACTCTTTGTATTTTATCATCCTGAATTTCCTTTGGTCTTCATTCACATCTTCTCAAATAAACAGTAGTCCCCAAAACAGCACCATACCCATGCCCTCAAATAGTGAATGAATGGGTCTACCTACCAAGTAAAATATTTACCTGGATAGTGTCACTCTATACTTGGTACCCTATAGAAGGTACTTTTGTTGTAAAGGCCAGTTGTCCCATAGCAGCTCACTGGTAATTCTTCAAGAGGTATGCTTTATTGACTGGAATAATCTTTATGTTGGCTAGATAGGACTGTGGGATAGACAAGTATGAGGACTTGGGAGACTAAGCTTACCTCATACCTTAGGGACCGCCTCGCCCTCCGCGCCCCAGAGCGGCTCCTGCGGTCTGCCAGGGGTGCCTTCCTGGAGGTCCCCCGTGTTAAGCGGGGGGCCACTATGGAGAGGGCATTCTCGGTAGTGGGGCCGCGGCTGTGGAACTCCCTTCCGGAGGAAGCTCGCCTGGCCCCTAGCCTGTTAACATTCCGGCGAAATTGTAAGACCTGGCTGTTCACCCAGGCCTTTGGGAGGGAGGGTGAGTGGGGGTGGTTTTTAGTTCCCCCACCTATTTTTGATTTTTGGTTTTAGACTGTATCTTAGCCCTGTTTTAATATTTTATAATATTTATGAATATTGAAAAGTGATTTTATTGTATTTAATATTTGGAAGCCGCCCCGAGCTGCATGGCAGGAGGGGCGGGGTAGAAATTTATAAAATAAATAAATAAATAAATAAATAAGCTGTTCTTAGCCAGTGAAATATGATGGGCCAGATTCTCAGCTGCTATAAATTGTAGCTCTGTTGGATGTGCTGAGGATCTAGCTTCACATATTTTTTAATATGTTTTCTTACTACTGAGTGAACTTAGTACTTGTCAAAGGTGCCAGATTGAGAGTCCTGGAAACAAAAGTCCTATATTTCTCTGTAGAACGGATTCAGTTAAAGAAGTAGTAGTGCTACTCTCCCTACATCAAGTCATAAATGTACTAAAACTTTGCTTTGGAGATATCACTTTGAAGAACGAGAAAGCAGTTTATTCTCCATAGTTGATTAAGTTCTTGGCCCCTCTTCTGAGACTGTCAACATGGGTGCTAATTAGTGCTCTGTGTGTATGTATTTAAGTTGTGTGATGTAGACACCTGTCCACCAGGACTTGGACTGATGCCACCACATTTCATGTTCTATTGATGGCCACTAAGTAACCATCTGTGGCTGGCAGCTTTTGAATGCTAGATTTTTTTATTTTTTTATTTTATCTCAAGAGCTTCAGTATTCTGTAGATCATTACTTCTGCATTACAAGCTTTATGGAATTAGGTTTTAAAAACACATTTGACAAGTATGCTTGCAGGCCCAGATGTATATGAAACACTGCAGTATTACAGCAGCAGCAGTTTTACCTCATTACGAAGTATGTGCAAATGGACTGTTTTGCAAATTACTCAAATTAATCAAGTTGGGAGAACGGGGCTCAAATCTAAAATTAGTTTTACTAGCTTTATCCCCAAAGTGCTGTGCTGGCGCATACAAATTCACCCCAATGAGGCTTGTGATGGCAGAGTGCTTTGGACATTAGGTTGTATGCAAGGTCGGCCTTAGAATGTGTAGGGTACAGGGCACAGATCAAATGTGATGCCTCTGATGGCCCCATCTCCATCCCCTTGGGCACCTTCTGAGGAGCCCTAGAGATGCTCATGTTTGGGGCCCTTCTGGGAGGGAGTGGGGCCCCCACACCCTGCCCTGGTAAAAACGGGGACCACTGTGAGGCCCCTGGAAGTAGAGAAAATAGCAGGGTTTGGGGAAGTCACCCCAGGTTTCCCTGTGGTAAGGCTGGCCTTGGCTGTGTGTCTGTAGAAGCTGGCTGTTGCAAAGACATCTGTTGAGTCTCTAGCAGTTAAAGAGTAGGCCATCATGCCATGTTATATTCCAGGCCTCCCTTATCAAGTGATGTGTGAAGTTGAAAGAGCCAGTGGGTCTAACTTATGGGATACAGGAGAGACACCATACTGTGATTTTTTGGAGGAGAAAAGAATGACACAAAAACCAGCAGAAATTCCAAGGGTAGAAGAGGCAAGGAACACCTTTATTCCTTTTCAGTCCTATGCAGTGACAGTTAAAACCTGCTTTGAAGATTACTTGTGTACAAAGCCCATCTTGGAGAAAATGAAAATGAACATGAAGATAAACAGTTTAGGAAAGAGTTTTGACTAGCTGAATGAGATCACACACCCCCCCCCCCTTAAATTGTTATCCTTAATATGTGCATTTCAGTGATCTAGATTAGGTGTTGACATTCATATTTGGAGGAGCTGAATATTGAGGAGAAGGTCTTTAGTCTTGCTGCTGTATGGATACACTTTTTTGCTAGGCAGCATATCTTTATTGGAGTAAAGAAGAAATATTATTGAATTTTCAACAAATGCAAAATTCTTCAGAATCTCAAAGTAGTTGAAAAATGCACCAATGCTGTGTTTAACAAGATATTTGTATTTGCAATTTTCACTACATCATTATCTGATTATATGTTTGTACAACATCTCAGAATGTTTGGCATATGATTTATTTTTTGTTTTTTTGTTTTCAATAATTCAGCTAGGAAGGAATATATTATTTAAAAAATGAATCTGAAAAATTGCCTTAAAAAGTTCTTTGATCAAGAAATACTCTTTTAATGCCAACTGTTGTACATCTCCACACTCTTGTTTCTCCTTTTTAAACTTTTCAGAAGGGAGAATTTAGTTATTGGAACATGTTAGCTCTTGAAATATAGTACTGGAATCTGGTTCTAGATGATCTAGGTTAAGGAATTCAGTTAATCTTGAAGACTGCCTCTTAACCTTCCTGATTTTCCTAGATATGACAGATAATATGGTTTATGAAATTTGTCAGTGTTGAGTGCTGAAGATCTAGGGAAATAGGGGATAAGATGACCTACTGGTCTTTTTTTGTGTGTAGGCTTTTGAGCTGTATACATTTAAATATTAAGAAGAGCTGTATTTAAAACATTGCAGTTTATTATGGATCATTATTTGAGTGCTCTGTACCATCTGTTTTTATCTTTTGATGCAGGCATTGAGAATTTATAAATCAAAAATTTGACTTAAGCTGGGATTGTTAAGACTTTTATATTTTTTATTCAATAAAAGCATTACATATTTCTTCACTGTGGATTTGAAATTATGATGAATAGTTTAGTCCAGAAAGTCTGTACATCAAGGAGGATTTATGAGGGAGATGAGATGGAAGTGTTGTACTGCCTGAACATTCATTTTTGTTATAAATCAAGAATATGGTTCTTGCTTTATAAAAGAGTCCTGTGCTGGATGCCTTATTTCCTTTGCTGTGACTGAAAAATAGGGGGCGGGGGGGGGAGGGGGGCACAAGAACAACAAAAACGGCCAATCCTATTGCTTTCTGTTGCTTTTAATGTTGTGTCATTTCTTGTAAGAAGCCATCTTGGAGAATGTCAATATATTCTACAATATTTTAAAAGAAAGAGTGCCTCGCTACTAGCTACTATATTAGGTTTAATAAAAATAGTCTAGGTGCCTACTAGATTTCAAAACTATAGTGTTAATTTGAATTTACTATGCCATAAGGATATTGCTATGTAATGACTTTGCTCTAAACCCATTACTCATGGAAAATATTGCCATTGACTAACTGAGATTAATATAAGGTCGCAATTCTTCCTTTGTTCTATCTACCCACCTGTTCAGCCAGCCTGCCTACCTACCTACCTTACATGCACACGTACACACTTGAGTTTTAGCTATTCATTTCAGTATGGCAGTGGTTAGCTGGATTTTTCTTTTTCCAATCCCTTCTTTTAGGACCTTCTCTTTGCTTCAAAGAAAATCAGATTAGGGACATAAAATACATATCTCAGACCCCCTGCTTCCACTGCTTCATTTATTTAAAATGTTGATTTGTGTTGGTTATAGCACCATTTTCCAGATCCTATAATAAGCTGTTACATAATGCTATTTGTTCAGTGCACTGCAGTAGGCAAGCAGAAATCAAAGGTATCTTAAGAAGGAGTGTCAGGATAAAGTGAATTTTCAGTTTAGCACCTGATGTAAAAACCAAAATGGTAAAACAGCAGGTAATTTTCCTAGGGAAAAATAAATCTAGGGAGAAAAAAAAAAGGCCTGTTCTTGAATAAATATCTAAAGCTGTTCCTCTCCACAGGCAAAAAGAACATGGGTTTCGGTTTAATGCTTATCCTCCAGCTTTTTATTTCCTTCTCCCACTACTAGTCAGATTCCGAAAACAATGAATGAATTTGGTCAATGCGACAGAGTGAGTGAATTGTTATTAGCTGTTTTCCTAATTTAAAAAGATATGGGAATTATTTTTTACATTTTTCTGCTATTAAGAATTTGAAGACTAAAAATATCAATGTGTGTAAAATGTCTTCTTCCCATGACATACCTTATTCTGAACAGACACATTGGTAATATTGTTTTTGTTAGGAGGGTGCATACCCTCTTCTTTGCAGCTAGCACCTGCATATACCCTTTCTTTCTTGGCCACCCCTTTTTGCCATCATAATGCAAATAACTAAGCGAGCCAGCTACCTCCTGGATGATTTGTATGTCGTACATGCTGTTCCTTGTCCAATTCCTTAATCCCAGTTGCAGTTCACGTTTACATTCCTGAACAGCTCACTGATCAGTAATTTATTTCTAGACTTCTGCATACCAATTATCAATGGAAGGTTATAATCAAAGCCAGACTGAGCATCGTACATAGCTTAATTTAAAGTAAAATAGTCATTATAAAGTGAGATTAATCTGAGACAAAACCCTACTTCTCTCTCTCTCTCTCTCTCTCTCTCTCTCAGCCCCTCTCTTTGCACCATTTGCTTAAGTGCCTGTCCTCAGTTCTCAAGCACTTGTTGATCATTTGGAAGAGATTCTTATTTGCTGAAAAATCGTTGCCCATAGTATGAGATAACAGTAGCTATTACCAATATAAATCAAATTATGATTCAGAACTGTAGCAGAATTTTAAATACTAATCCTTGCCCAAGAGATCAAGCTAATCAAGTCCTTTCTGGTGCATAGTGGTGAATAAGCTACTTTGCATGCATTTTGCTGGCAGTGTTGAAAATGTTCCCCTCATGATATGAGTTTTGACATTCTTTTAAAAATCGGAATTCAGTGTCTTTCAGTGCAATATTTATAAATGATTTTGTTCTGATTTGATAACACATAATCCAAAATATTTAGCTTCTACAAATGGGATGGGGGGACTCTCTCTTTACTGCAGTGTGTTTTCTCTGTGCTATCTGATACCAGTCTGAGACAACAGTGTTTATTCCAATCGACTTTAAGGGATTTGGATATCACTCCTCCTCAAGGAAACTAATCCAGTGGTCTAAGGAATCACAGTCAGGAAATATTCAGGTGAAATGCCCATCTGAAGGTAGTCAATGGAAGTATTGCTTGTCATTTGAAATCTGAATAGCTTTAAAGGATTTGTAAGAAAACAGTTTTGTATTGGTGGGGACAAGCATTGCTGATATAGAGCAAGCATTAACACATTTGTCAATAGTATCTGCAGCCATGTCACACAGGACTATAACTACCTTAGTGCTACTACTAATTAGAGTAATTCACTATAGGATTCTTTCCTATAGTTACTAGAATGGCTTGCTCTTAATAAGGAGCAATATTGTGGTGACACTGATAAATAACTGCAGAAATACTAAACAGGGATGGACATAATAAATAATGTTTCTGTCACCAATGTTAGATACATACAGTCATCTATATTGACAGGGCTGGTCTTAGCAATGTGTAGTTTCTATACAGGGAGAAACACCTGCTTTACAGAAAGCATTACTTCAATTTTAATAAGTTGCATCTATGGTTCCTTATTGGTTAGCTTCTATTCCAATGGTAAGATCAATTTTCTATCAGTATTTTTTCCAAATGTGTGACCCCCTTCTTACCAAATCGATCCTTCATCAACTATCACCGAACAGTGAGAAATCTGTCATCACTTGCAAATGGAGTCAGTCTTGTACCTCAATGGGTTTGACACAAGAGACTCTGAATAGTGAAATCACCACCTTAATTCTCATGATTGCTTATCCCAGTGTGAGACTCTGGCACTTCCTCTCTTTTTGAATGGTGGTGTTGAAGACCAGATCCTTCGTTGTTGGGATGAAGGTAGTGAGCAGAAAGAGTTCTAGTGTGATTTCTCTTCCTCTCTTTCTCTACGCCTGCCATGTTCCTTCTCATCTATCAGCAGCTGGTGATGATGCTGAAGCTTATCTCTGCAGTTTCTTTCTCTCTCCTGCTTGCAGGCATGGATCTCTTCTCCAATTGCACAGAGGAATGTAAAGCGCTGGGCCACTCGGATCGGTGCTGGATGCCCTCTTTTGTCCCTTCTGATGGACGCCAAGCTGCAGATTACCGCAGCAATCTTCATGTACCCGGTATGGACTCCGTTCCAGACACTGAAGTGTTTGAAACACCAGAAGCCCAGCCTGGAGCAGAGAGGTCATTCTCCACCTTTGGCAAAGAGAAGGCCCTTCACAGCACTCTGGAGAGGAAGGAATTGGATGGACTGCTGTCTAATACACGAGCGCCTTACAAACCACCATATTTGAGTAAGTACTTTTCAAAAGGCTGAGTAAAAGTGTTCCCTCTGTGGGAATAAAATTCATCTTTCCACTGTACTTGTTAGGCATAGTCCAGACAGAGTACTTGAGGCAATAGAAAAAAATGGCTTTCTTGGATTC
Organism: Sphenodon punctatus; assembly: GCA_003113815.1. Lineage (NCBI taxonomy): Eukaryota > Metazoa > Chordata > Lepidosauria > Sphenodontia > Sphenodontidae > Sphenodon > Sphenodon punctatus. The sequence continues at coordinate 182,571 of QEPC01012962.1, read as the reverse complement.
AGGCATCCCTGGAGAGGGCAGTGTTGAATTTAATTTAAAAGACGATGCGATTCATGGTGTTATTAGTACAGTGTTTCTAACAACAAAAACATAGCTTGTGTTTCGTGAAGATGGATTTTTCCAAAAGTTGCTTGAGCCATTTTCTGAAACTGATGCATTGCCCTAGCAATTATTTGTAAAGTAAAAAAAAAGAAAAGAAAATATTGGGCAATGAAGTTTCTCTTTACATTTTAACTGCCTGGGGTGCCTCTTTTTTTCTTGGTACAGGGCATGATCACTTTACCAACGGGTATTTCTGTCATTGCTACATTGCTTTCACTAGTCAGGGTTGGGAAGGCAGCAGATGAGTCATGTTTCCCTGCTGTTCCCGCTACCTATTGCTCTCTTGACCATTTTACATGGTATAAAATTTCATTTTCAGCTCAGTGCTTTCTGTCTTGTTCGGAATTCTTGCCTCTTGTTACAGTCATCAATTTGACCATGGTTGGGTTATTTAGAAGGCAGTGTGTAGACAGAGAAGATGTTTCATTACTCATTTTGGATTAGGTGCAAAATGGAGTATAGTGAAGTCACACTTTGGCTTGAGATATTATACCTCTACTTAGCTTATTATGTTATTAGGAGACTGCAAGGTCTTTCTTGATTTAAAGTACTCATGATACCCATAGTCTCTGTGATTGGTGTCAAGAAGTGCAGTGTAGTGTACTCTTTACTCCCTCTGAGAACAACAGCAATGCCTCAAGAAAATATGAGAAAACGAAAAATTCCGGGAATGACTTTAAAAATTTGGGATGGATTTAGTGGCTGTGAAATGCACCACAGTGGGACAGGTCTGGAGACTGAAGTCCCTTTTCAATAGATTAGAGCACCATAACAATGCTTCTCCTTCAAGTGGCTCCATCATTCTCAAAACTGAGACTCCACAAGCCTTCTGCAAGCCACATCCGGTACCTATATCAGCCGTTTATGCGCGAGTAACCCACCACACAAACACATCCCTTGTATGCTACTGGCCTAGGTCACTTTTGAACTATTGACCTGGAGGTGAAATGCTTCTGTTTCTTATTACCAATCCTCTAAGCCATTCAGTCAATCACATTTCCTTTAGTATTTCATCACATTCTAGCCATGCAAAACTAAGATCTTCATCACAATTATTGCTAACCTTTTATAGCAGTCAGTCTCACTAGGGCAAAATTCTCGATTCTGTTCAATGTAGGTAGCTTTATTTTTAGTAGAGTATCTCTGAATAGCATCATTAAAAAGCCAAATTGATGCTTCAGTTTAGTTCTCCTGAAGCTTGGAGGTTGGTATTTATTATTTTCTCTCTCTCTCTGTCTTTTTTCTGCTAGTTAAATTTTAAAATTTTCTTGCCGTTAACATACACTACTCTGTTTTGCAATCTGTAAGCAAATTGGTCCATAGTTTATACTTCACTTTTTTCCTCATGAACCATGGCCTGAGCTGAGCATCTAAAACAGTTAAGACTACATTGGAAGAAAGCCCAATAATATCAGAGAGTGGCATGACAGGAGATGCACTCAGCAAAATGAAAACTTGATGCTGCATTTTATTTGACTTCTAAAGCCAAGTCAACAATAAAACCTAAAATTACATGTCTGGCTTCTATTTCCCTGTAATTAATGTTTTCTTTGGTACAATTTGAGGTTTTAAACTATATGGCAAGTAGCAGGATTACAAAGACAAGGAAGTGAATGCTTTGAAACATAGTACTTTGTGGAGCTGAGAAAATAATTCACAATGAATAATTTATTCCATGAACAAGACAAGAAGAGAGGCTATTCTTAATTTAGTTCAAAGAAATACACAGGAGCTGATTCAAGAAGTAGCAATAGTTGAGTTGCTAAGTAATAGTGACCACAATGTAATTAAGTTCAACATTCTCATGGGACGATTGTACCAAATTCTATCATGGAGACACTGAACTGTAGAAAGTCTTTCTTTAAAAAGGCTAGTTAAGGAAGAACCTTAAGTGAGGAAATTACAAATCCTCAGATTCAGCATCCTGACCAAGCACATCACAGTAGTTATAGACTATATGCATAACTGTGGAAAGGAAGCTGAAAGGCAGGGGGGAAATAAATTAGTTTGGCTACATTGTAACATACAATAAGTTGTTCGAGCCAAATGACTGCTCAAGTAATGCCAATAGTAGGGAATTTATACTATGACCATTAAAATGTAATATAGAAATTAGAAGAGAATTGAGGGAGAACTGTCAGAGCATATAACCAAAGGGAATAAGAACAACTTTTATAACTTTAGTAGTATAACTTTAGTAGTATTTATAAAGTTATAAAATAACTATTTGTATAACAAGACTAGGGACAGTGCAGGGATGCTAAATTACCTTTTTGAAGGTAATTGGTCTTCATGGTAAAAGAGTTTGGAAAGGTGCCTACTTCATATCACTTCTTGTTAGATAATAAAGATGAGACAGTATCTGATGCTGAAAAGTCAAATGATAAAGGCCCATTTCACACAAGACACCCCCCGTCCCGGCCCACATGTGGGAATGGGGGGTGGGAACACCTGTGTGACCACCATTGTAGGTGGGTGGGGGTGGGCAGAGCCAGACCGCCATGGCGATGGGCAGAGCCATCAGCCAAAACGGCGATGGCTCCGTGTTTGTGGATTTGTAGAGGGGTGTGGAGATGGGTGTGTGTCTGTGTAATGGCCACCCATGCAGCAAACACCAATCTCCCCTTCACTACAGGCTGTCTGAAAAGGGCCAAAGTGCTGGAACAAACTGGCAATGATAACTGAAGACTGAGTATTAAAACCTCTGGACACAAATATATTTGGAGCTAACCAGTATGGTGACTAGGGGGGAAAAACTGCCTCTCCCATTTTTTAGAATGTTTTGAGCTTGTTGGTGAAATGGTGGATACTAGAAATAGTTGATATATTTGTGTGAACTATTAAAAGCCTTAGATAAAGAAGCTATTAAGAAAACAAAGTCTAGTCAGTGGGTGAGAGAAGTAATGTGTTACAGAATACACAGCAAAAGCCGAAGAGTGTTCTACTACTTAAGGATCTGGACGTGGCCTAATCAGGGACTCATGTTCACAGTGTTTTCCCTATTGGTGACAATGGTGAAAATGCAGTGAACACGGGTCCCTGCCTAAGATATAAGCAGAGCTGAAATGTGTACCTCTAAAAATGGGTATACTTGTTGATGATCTGACCCGGTAACCTAGGATATCAGTTGGTACCTGATTAATGCACAATGAGCTACCTGAATTACCATTTCCCCCCTCACATTTCTATGCCACCCCCTCCTGCTTACTCATCTTGGGGCTGCTAACAACATCTTAAAATAACCAGAAAGCAATAAAACCAATACACATTAAAATAACCCTGGCATTTACTATTTTTCATTCTGATTTTTTGACTTCCAGTACTATTTTTCTGACTTCCCATCCCAGTTTTTCTGAGTTTTGGTACCAATTTACCATTTACTCATTGGTAAAATGGTAAATCAGTAATTCCATAATGATAATACCCAGTATTTTCAGGTAAACAGGTTCCCGACTCAGTACTTGGGACCGGTTAGGCATCCTCTAGGTTATTCGAAAAAATGGGCTGGGTCATAAGAACATAAGAAGTGCCATACTGGGTCAGACCAATGGTCCATCTAGCCCAGCATCCTGTCTCCGACAGTGGCCAATCACGGTGGCTTGGGAGACGCACCCAACAGGTCAAAATGGGGGATCCAATCCCTGTTGTTTTCCCCAAGCTCCCGTCATGTTCCCTGATCCTGTCTGGATAATAGCTGCTAATGGACCTATCTTCCAAAAACTTGTCCAAACCTCTTTTAAACTCAGCTATAGTACTGACCCTTACCACAGCCTCTGGAAGTAGATTCTAGGGGTGGGAATATTGGTATCGGATTAATCCGACACACCCGATAATCCGATAATCCAATATTCACCGGTATCAGCATACCGTTTTTTTAACATTGGCCGCTTTACTGGTTTTTTTACATCACGGCCATTGAAATAAANGTCTCCGACAGTGGCCAATCACGGTGGCTTGGCCCCCCAGTGTCACACCCCTAGTAGATTCCACAACCCAATTATACGCTGAGTGAAAAAATATTTTCTTTTATTTGTTTTAAACTCCATGAGTTTCATGAAGTGTCCCCTAGTTCTAGTACTAGCTGAGAGGGTAAATAACTGCTCCTTGTTTATTAGTTCACGGCGAAAGTGGGTCATGGCGGAAGCTAGTACCTGGAAATAAATGGAATGGAAAATGTGGGCAGTGCTTGAGGGTAGCAAATGCATTACCCATTTCAGCTGTAGATATAAGCAACAAGGTTGGCAACCTTGAGTGTCACAGCATTTGGGGATGCCAAATTATTCTGGCACTAATACTGATAAAATTGGTCTGGGTCCCAACAGTAGATATGGCGCTCCTCTCTTTTGTACCCTGGACACCAAAATACATAGACCCAATCCTGCTGTGATCCATAGATTATTGCTTAATGTATTTATTCCTATGGTGGAAAATAGCAAAAGCGAAAACTTTGAAGATTGCATAAAATTATTCACGTTCTTGCCAAGAGAAGAGAAAACGTTGAAAAACTTCTGAGAAACTTAAGATTAGGACAATGGGTAGTACAGTGTCAATTCACTGTTGGAAAATGCAGGAGGATGCAGGAATTTGAACTACTCGTGAACATGGATGGATTTCTTATCCATTAAAGTGATTCTAAATTAATTGTTTACTATTCTGATGAAGGCCTGTGCAACTCTGTGAAAAGCATGTGCTCAGTTTTCAGTTGTGCTGTAAAGCACTAGCAGCCAAGATGTTAGGTTGTAAAAAAACAAACAAACAAACAAACCTGAATATAAAATAATACTAAATGTGCAATAATGTTGTTATGAAAATTGTTCATATTCCTATATCAGATTATTAAATACAGTTCTGTCTTTCAATCCATTTAAATATTAAAAGATTAAGACTAATTGGGCTGACAAATATAGGTGGTCATGATAGAGGTATAGCAAATTATATGAAGAATTTAAATCAAATACTTTCACTATCTCTTTTCCATTTAAAAGAGAACATTAATTCATTAAAACAACTGTAATGTAAACTTAAAGCTGAGAGAATACTTTTGCTATAATTGACAAGTTATACATAGAACTAATTCCCACAATATACAATTTAACAGAAGCTGAGTGAAGGGCCAGACATTTGTATAGATGAATGAGATGAACAGTGATAAGATAGATAAACTGAGCATAAGGAATTTAATCACTCATGCTTGAGACAGCTGAATTTGAGGCCCGCATAAGCAAGTAATTCCCCTTTTAGCACCTTCCTTTGGTTGGAGGTCAGCATAGGTGAGTAATTCCCTTTTTAGCACCTTATTCTGAACTATCTGGGATTTATCTGTACATGATATCAGCCCATGGGGATCACAGTATCACTAAAGCGCAATATATTTAGTTTGTTGTTTTGATATACATGCATGGAACAAGATATACTTCCATTTATTTACCATACTAATTTGACTATCTTTTCCATTTTTCAATATTTGATATCACAAATATTTGAAACCGATGCCATATTGTTAATTCTGGCAAGTATGCTAAATTACCTGGCCTTTTTCAGTTCCCTGATTGGCTTAATGTACTGTTCTTCTAACCTGAATATCTGTCCATGAAAACTGACTTTAAAACAATACTCTGTAATCATTTTTAAATTGAGATGGTGGGGCTGATCCGATGGCTCGCAGATCCCGTGCAACCCAAGCACGTGCACACATGTGTGGAAACCTCACACACCTCCGTTGCCAGCATACTGTGTCATGCAGAAACCGTGCACATGTGAAGGAAGGATCCATGGGCCATCAGATCAGCCCCAGTGATGTTTATAAGCAGAGGACATGGATCTAGGACCACATTTGCTTGGGACTCTGTGTACAATAAACACAGGGTAATGAAAACAGAAGTCATGGTAGCCTGTTTAGGCCTGGTGTGACCCCTGGACCACCGGCACGTCTGGTTTCGCACTGCTAGATGTTGGTCCAGGATTGCCTCAGGCTGTGTCAGTGTCTGACCTCAGGAAACCCCTGAAGACAAAGCCTGGGCTAAGGCCCACCCAACTGGGCCAAAGCAGATCAGAGTGGGCCACGCTGGGCTAGCACATCTGTGGTGGTCCTCCATGACCCAGACCAGATCGGGGCCCGCCATGGCTGGTTGCCATGGCTGATCATCATTGGCTGCCATGGCTGCCCCAGCATTGGGAGTCGTGCGGGGGCAGGGCCACATGCCCACTCACATGTCTGTTGCTGCCTTCCCCCTCCTCGGGCCGTGAGGGTGGTGGGATGGTGGCCCGGCTTGGGGACATATGTTCAGTTCCCTGACATGGCCTGAATTGTGTACCCCATGGATTTCCATCCTGGGCTGGGCTGTGACAGCGGCATGCCACTGTCACATGTGTTTTTATCCACGTGTGTTTTTTTTTACCCACAGTTGCATATATCACAAAAGGCTAGTTGGACATCTGACTAATTATTTTCATATGAAAAACTGAAGTTTCATTCACAATTTGGGAAAAACACACTCACAAATAGGACATTTAAATGTACACCAAAATGCATATGGCATTGGGCTTTTATTGTTTAGAAATGACTGAAAGAACGGAATTCTTCAGGGATAGGTTCAAATAGCCTGCATTGAATGCATAATTTTTAACACCATCCTTTGCCTATGCAGGCAAAGAAATGTACTTGTGCATATACGGTAGCTTGCTGCTTGTGTAAATTATATGTCTTTATGCATAGGTGAACAGTGCTGTGGCCCTGCACCTACAATCTAATCTGTGTCAGAGGACCCCTGGCAGAGACATAACTAGGGTTACTAATCAAATTATTGGGGTGCCAAGCCAACACATAAAGAGGAGCCTGGGGCAGGAGCAGCCCTTTGCCTCCTCTGCATTCCTGGTAAAGTTTTTCAACAGGCTCAAGTATGCAGAAGCCACCAAGGCAATGCTGGAAGCTCAGCTGGAGGGAGTAGGATGTGCTCGGTAGGGGGTTGGAACTTGGGAGCCAGAAAAGAGGATAATCGGAGGCTGGCGCTAGATGCCAGCCACAAGGGGCACAATCTTGGGAGACATACTAAAAGGAATGACATGGAAGACCCACTGGAAACAATGAAGGCAGTAGGAATGCCAATTGAAAATGAGGATATGTGATGACAATAGTCTTTAACAGGCTGAATAAAGCAATACAATGTGGCTACATCGCAGATGAGAATGGGCGTGGGGTGTTGGGTGGTTTGTCATGGGCTGAATGACAAAGAAAACGTCAAGGAGAGCAAGAGGCATGACAAAAGACTGGAGAGAATGACAAGAAAGAAGCCACAGGGAATAGGTGGAATGACAAGAATGGTTGGAGTTACAGGGAGAGGGGAGGGTAGAATAGTGAGGGACTGGGTGAAATAGCAGAGAGGGGGGTGAAATGGCAAGAGAATGGGGAGGAATGACAGGGAGGAGCCACAAGAAGCAGGTGAAATGACAGTGGTCTGGATGGAATGACAGGTAGAAAAACACTGAAAATAACAAGAGACTGATTGGAATGACTGGAAGGAGGCCTCGAGGAGTGGGTCAGAAATAACAAGGGCCTGAATGGAATGACAGCAAGGAGGTTATGAGGTTGCCATTGACAGTGAGAGGGGCAATGGTGAGCTGCTGTAATGGCATGCAGGGAGCAAGAGGGAATGAATTAAATGAGATGAGATGAAGTGAAATGACAAGAATTTGAGTTGTAGGCGAAACAACTAGAAATCTTTTTCCCACTTGAAATTGCCCTGATCACATTACCCACTTCTTGCCCTTACTTTTCTCCCTAAGCTGGTTCTACATCATTCATTCTGGCCCCACTAGTGTCTGCCTTGTGGTTGTAGTTGAAGTCTGGAGGAAAAGTCTGGCACCCAGATTTTCTCTAACACCCTTGCTGTTCTCCAAGCTCAACATGCCCGTTTTCTTGAGATTCTATCAAATCTCTTGTCAGTGCACCTGTCTCCCCATGTTCTTCTCCTTCTCTAAGTGATAGATTCCCTAGCTTACCTATTCTCTCTGGACCAGTCCTTATCACCCCAGCTGTCCCTTTTCATTTTACCCATTCCCTATTCCCTCCTCCCCCATCCTCACTCCTTCCAGTCCGTTTTCATTCCATTCACTCCCCATTGCCCCTCTCAGTGTCATTCTCCTGCAGTCCCTTATCATTTCATCAATTCATCATGATTTGTGCCCTGTCATTCCATCCAATCTCACATAATTCTCCCTTTACCCATGGCACTTCTCCTTGTCATTCAACCCAGGACTCTCCTGCCACCTATCTCCCAACTTCCCTCCTTGTCATTCTCGACACTCCTCATGACCCTTCTTGTCATTCCACCCCATCCTTTCTCAGGGTGAAAACAGACATGACGCTAACCACCCTTTAACCACCCTTGGTGGTTATTTATGTATGTTGCAGGGCTGTATTGGTGCCCTATGCAGTCCTGCAACATGCATAAATTACCACCAAGGGTGGTTAAAGGGTGGTTAGCGTCATGTCTGTTTTCACTCTCATTTACCTTAACTGTTGCTACTGCTTGTCCTTCCATCAGCTTCCCAAGGACTGTACCCACTGCCCCATCACTATTGTTTTCTTCTTTGTCATTCAACCTAATCCTGATAGCCCTTTTCCTGTTATTGAATCTATTTTTCTTAACTACTTTCTTGCCGTTCCACTTCATTCCTCCTATTTATTCCAAGCCTTTTGACTCCTTGCCTGTTATTCCACAAATATTGTGTAGTAGATTTTATGTTTGGGCAGAATAATCAGGTAGGTTCTTCTGGATATACACCCCTTCTCTCAGGAATTAACCACTCAGACAAGGATGTTTATAAGAAATACATTTAAGACACAAATCAAATAGAATGAATGTGCTTAGATTAAGAATAAGAATTATGTATTTCTGGAACTGGATTAGGATCCAGATCCAAGTGTACATTCAAACTTATACAACAACAACAAAGGGTGAAAACAGACATGACACTAACCACCCTTTAACCACCCTTGGTGGTTATTTATGCATGTTGCAGGGCTGCATAGGGCACCAATAAGCCCTGCAACATGCATAAATAACCACCAAGGGTGGTTAAAGGGTGGTTAGCGTCATGTCTGTTTTCACCCATAGATTAAAGACAAGGAAATAAAAGAAATATGAGCAAATATTCTCTAAAATCCTAAAAGAGTCCTATATTAAAAGCACTTCTTGAAAGGATGGCCAGTCCTTTCAATTAATGAATCTTATCCACTAGAAGACAGTGAGATGCAAGGTGAAGTAGGCGGAGGTGGTGGACTCTGCTAGGGGTTCAGGTGACCCACCTGAACCTGCGTCTGTTGTGGGTTCTTGACAAAATCTCAGGAACAGGGGTAGTTGTGAGCTGAGCATCAAACTAGCTAGGAAATTGGGTCAACTGATATAGACTATTCTGTTACCGGAATAGCAAATATGGCAATTCTGATGATTATGCATTAAAACTTAAGCAATAATGATGAATTCTAACTAAATATTGGATAGTTTTGCCATCCAGTCAAAACCCATTATTATTCTTCCCCTTTTCTTTCCCTGTCAGTCTTGTTACTCTGACCTCTCTTCACTTCTCCCCTTATCGGCATGTCTCCAAATGAGTGCAAGTTCAGGGCCTAGTATTCTTACTTGTTCCTCCCCCCCCCCCTTCCCTTAGCATTACTTTCTACTTATGTGAAGCATAAGTAGAAACAGCAAACTATTGATCCTAATCAGGGCAGACAAAGTACTACAATCCTATCTTCCTTTTATTGTTATCCCACCCAGTTTCTTGGTTTTTCACCTGCTCCCCATGGCTCCACCTGTTCCACCAGCTTACTGTCTCTTTGTCACTGTATCATCCCCATGGCCCTGTGTATGCCATTCCACCCTTGTCATTCCACTCATTCCCCGTAAACACCATTGCCATTCCACCTACTCACCACTCACTGCACCTCTTCTTGGTGCCCTCCTTCTTATCTCATGCCAGCCCCACGGTCCTCACTTTGTTATTCCATCTGGTCATTTGTTATTCTATCTTCTCCCCACTGCCCTCTCTATGTTATTCCACAATCATGCCAGTCCAGCTATTCCCTATATTTTTCTGCTTGTAATTTCACCTCATCACTCCATCTTTGTCATATTTCCTATCACCCAGTGCCCCTTCCTGTCATTCCACCCACTCCCCATTACCTCATCCCTTCCATCCTCAAAAGTGAAATATTATTCCAGATATTCCCTGTGCTTTGTTCCTTGTTATTCCACCCAATGTGTTGTCAGTACTTATACCGCCTTACCTCCTCCTTGTCATTCCACCTGTGTTGTGCTAAACATTAATACTGTACACCACACATTCCACCATCCTCTCATTACATGCAGACCCTCACTGTTTTACTTGCTTTCCCTAGCCTCTTCCCTATCGTTCCATCCAGTATCTTGTTATTCCGCCAAGGCCCGTATCATTCTAATCAATCAATCAATCAATCAATCAATCAATCTCTTATCAATCATCCTGCATCCAAGCAGGGTGTTGGACTAGATGACCCTCAAGGTACCTTCCAACTCTTCTTCTGATTTCCCATGATCTCCCTGACATTCCACCAAGAACCTCTTGTCATTTTGCCTGCTCCCCATGACTTCCTCTCTGTCATTCTACCAAGTCTCTTGTCATTTCACCCACTCTCTTGGGCTACTATTTTTTTGTCAGTCCACCAATTCACATTCTTCTCCTCAGAGATGCAGCTGTATTGTGTTGCTTTACACACTATTAAATACAATTGTCATTCTCATATCTCCTTTATTTCCAATTGGCATTCCTATCGCCTTCATTGTTTTTAATGGGCATTCCATGCCATTAATTTTAGTAGGTCACCAATTGGGAAGAGGAGGGAAGGGCTATGATTCCAAACCCAAGGAAGAGTGGGAGATTCTGCTGCCTCAGAACCAGGAATTGTTGCTCTTCTTACAGCTGGAAGTGTGATGGGGCATCACAGGCAGCTCAGGGTGAGGGTGGAGGTGTTTGGGATGTTGGTTTTGGGGGGTAAGCCTGGGCAGGGATGTCTGACTGCTCTCTCTCTCTCTGTCTCTTTCTGGCTTTGCAAGCATAAAGGAGTTGCCTGACTGGCACTGGACCAATGCAGGCATTTTCAGCTGCCACCCAGCACTGTGGGTGTGGGTGAACCTGAAGAAAAACGTCAGCTCGGAGCCTGGCAATCCTCTTTAAAACCCCTGATGATTACCGGGCTGGTGGTTACCTAAGTCCCAATGCTGACTGAGAGCACACAAGGTGCCTCAGTTCCAGGGACACAAACCCCCAAACTAGTCTCCCTTGAAGCGGCTGAGCCCACAGCTCTTCCCCACAACTTTTCTGCCTCACCATTCTTCCTGGAGAAGCCCGTTTAGGGATCCCAGAATTGATGGAGTACTTATTCCACTCACCACACCTATTGCTACGCTACTGTCCCCTGGTATTAATCAGTTTGGAGTTTCAGGAAAGTCATTGCACCCAGCAGGGATACAGGCACCTGCCCCCTTGAATTAGATTTCAGGATCAAGGCCTGAATGTTTCAATGATATGTACCTGAAAAATTGCACATCCAAGAAGGGAACATGGACTGAAATGGCCATAACATAAGCTTCTGTTTTTAACAGTGTCATTTTCCAAAAAAATATTAGAGACAAGTAGTTATATTGCTCAAGCTTATCAGCTTCAGTGCATTTTGGAATACAGAAATAATTTAAGCTACATTTTAAAATAAAATAGGCTACCTAATAAACTTAAACAAGTAGTAGCTATGAATACCTAATGAAATCAGTGTGCAGTGAGATTTTCATTCATTACAGTAGATACTCTATGACTTCACATAAATAAAGCACTTTTAGTGGGTGATTGCTCAACCATTACTGAGGAACTTCTCAAAGGTTTTTCAACTCATGTTCATCACGAGGCTGTATTCCTGGGTGTGAACGTCTTCCTGTTCCAGCGGTCATCACTCAAAGGGAAGAACTCTGAAAAATTGCTTAATGCGATAACAGGAAATAGAAGGGGTTGAAAAGACATACAGCAAATTCAGGAGGAGCATAGAAAATGCATAGATAATTGGAATATGTCCGCTTTATTATGGCATGTGATGTTATTTTAAAACAAATACAGCAATTTAAAAAAAACAAGAAAAACAAGAGGAAGTTATTCAGCTTCCCCCTTCCCCCAAATCAGGAATATTAGCATGTCATTTGGAAAGAGCAGTCTAATATAGTCTTTACCTCTGTCTCTTTGTACAGAAAAGAGACTGGATAGCACTTGGCAATATCTTCAATAAATATAATGGTGAGGGATGTGAATGATCCAGTCCCATTGATTTACATTTAAATAGCATCCTTCATCCATATTACTCTAAAGCTCTTTACAAGCTGTACAATAAGTGTAGGGAATGCTTCACTCCCAACAGAAATAAAGTCAGGTATGGGGAGAAATACTGTAAGCATCAACAGTCTCTTGACATTTAAGTACAGGATGTGAAAATAAACTGGTTGATTCTACATAGCTGTTTTGGGGTTGGGGGAGAGGATAATTACAATCACTTGACTTGAATTCTTGGGTTCAGACTTGTATATTTTGTTCATAAAATACGGAATCCTTCATGCCAAGTTGTCAGAATTTGGTTCTATATTTTTTGAATGACAGCAGCATAATACCCCCAACTCCTTTTTAATATACAAGCTAAGTAGTGATTCCACACATTTTGGCAAAAAGCCATAAATAACTAACCTAACTAAAAGTAGTGACTCCATGAGAAGTGTGCCACCTACGAAATCTTTCGCAGTAGACTACTAACAGAACTTGCATGATAGTTACCAAAGCGATTGCTAGTCATTTTTGAGAAGGCCGTGTCTATTACCAAGGCTGATGTGTGATAATTATGATGATTGATGATTATTGTCTTTACCATAAAACCCCTTTTGTCCTGTTTGTTCATGGTAACTATTGAGTTGAGAATGGAGTTTCCTTTTACTTCTGCTTCTATGTACTTCCAACATGTTCATTTCTGGCTCTGTATATTGAAGGGGAACCTCAAATGGTTCTTTCTCCTGTGTCTCTGTATATCACCTTCACATGATCTCCCTCGAGCTAGTTCCTATACTTTGTCGTCTTTTCTTTCAATTGCACAAAGGGGGGGGGGGGTCCCCCCAAATATCCTTTCAATAGGCTCCCTTGATCCTCTTTTTCTAGCTCTCCCCAATTTAATTTTGAAAGACCTTGCATTTCTTTTATCCTTAATCATAGTTTTAAGGAATTGGAAAACATTCCCCAGTAGCTATATCTCTTCATGTGCACAAGAATCCTCTAGTCTGAGTGCCTCGGGGTTCCCTGGCAACCTTGTCCCTTTTATAGACTGTACTGCAGGCTTAGTCTCACAAGTCAGCCACTCCGTATACGTGCTAGCAATAGAGAAACCTGCTGATACAAATCTACTGTGAACATAATTTGCTCTGAGAAAAAAATGGAAATCTTGAGACCAGAAGTGACCTATGTAGTACTGAAATTTAAGATAAAAAGGAAGGCAAACAATTGACATTTGTATTGGTAACGTGCTGAATTAGTCATTTTGAAAGCACCAACAGTGAAATAGCATGATAAGTAGTGAGCAAGATGGACTCTTCAAGACCAACTCATACTAAACTGATTTAATTTCTTTCTTTGATAGGACAGCAATCTTTATTGGTTGAAGGGGATGTAATGGACACATTGGACCAAATCTTCAAAACTCGCTTCCTTAATTCCTTCAGCAAAATGTGTGCACGCATGAGTCGCAAAAGTAAAACCCGTACTTGCTTGCACACCCAATGACCTGTTTTGCATGTGCCAGTCTAGCATTTGAGCAGGCAATATGTACTGTTCACATTTGACAGGTTCAATGCAAGCAGTAAGTTTCTTTGGTCCAGCATCTCTCAACTTTGGGATAGAATTGCTATTGTTTTATATGACATTTGTAAATTGCAATTACATTGATTAGAGAGTGATTATGTAGAAAATCCTGAGGATGAACAGAGTCTGGTATTATACAATGCAGATGGAATCAATTGGGAGTGTCCTTTTTACATTGGTATTGTCAGGTTCAGGTGATATTAGATGTTTATTAGTTGGGCTTGCATATGACATGTATCACTTGCACTTACATGACCTCAACATGGTATCCGCTGTATCAGCAAATGAATATGGGTAAAAAGAGGAAAGGAGATTTTATAAAGCCTGGCTCCCCTCTAATTGTTGTTATGATAGTCAGATATCAACTTTAGAAGAGGATACTGATATCTTCAAATGGCCTGTTCCAGGCATAATATGACTTGCCTATGACTTGGAATTTGCAGTGGAGAGTATGATAATAATTATATATTTAAAATAGTAGAAGCTTGGAGAGGATTATGAGTATTTTAAATACTCATTAAATACTAATTAAATACTCTGTAATTGTGATAAACTTGGAGGGACTTGCTGAAATTTGATAGGATGATACTCTAACACAAAGTGTTTGCTTAGGCAAGAAAGAAATGTCTAAATATAGAATAGGGAAATCATACAGTGGGATCCACTTGAGATGAAGTTGCATAAGTCAAATTTCTGTCGAAGTCATAGAATTGTATGATGATACGTCTTTCCCCAGCCCTAGATTTAATAAAAGTATTGCAACTTGAATTGGATAAGCTGAATTCTGTACCCTAATAACTTGAATTTTAAAGATGTATAGAGTATACTCACCCAGCTAAAAGTATCAGTACCTTTGGAACGTACTAGTGATTTCTTGGCAGCATATGGTTATAAATACTGTCGTATGTACCTTCAAGCTTGATGTGCAATGCCGCATTGCCCCCATCCCCTGACTGCGTTGCAATCTGTCCTGCTCAGGTGTGTGGCAGGGAACAGGAGCACTATGCACTGCATTGCAAACTTGGAGGGTCCATACTACAGTATTTTAACTATACACCTCCAATAAATCATGAATGTATTCAAAAATACTGATCTTTTTAGCTGAAAGGGTAAAGTAGTGCTTGAGTAAAAACCTACACTGTCCCATTTATTTAACTCTGCATAAAATGATTACTTTATAGAGGTCCCACAAAATTAGATTTAACAGGACCCCACTGTAGTATTGTGGGAAACAGCAATTTGCTGGGTTACAGCAAAATGATGAATTGTCAAGCATTATGGATTGTTATGTTATGTGCAAAACAAGGGAATTAATTCATTTACCATACCCATAGTTTCCAAACTATTTTGCTTGTGTGACCCCATTTTGAATCTTCAACATAATTCCATGAACCTGGAGAGCAATAAGAACATGCAAAGTATATCAAGTATATTTTACCCTCATCTGCAGACAGCTCAGCCTGTCTTGCCTTTACCCACCGTTTGGGAACCTCTGTGTGTGTCTTTAGACATAATGCTGTTCAGTGTTCTGTAACACAGTGTCCTACCATTACAGTGTTCACCCCAAACACTGGAAGTGAATGCTGCCAGGTCTTGACAGTTTAATCAGTGTTTGGGGTGAACACTGTGTTGACGCTGGGTGATTTCAGACGTGCCGGGCCATCTTGTGGCCACGGCACGGAATCACCTTTTGATTCTCCTCCGGAATCAGATTGGGGGAGGGGGCGGGGCTGCGCGGCGTAACGTGCAGCCACACAGTCCCACCCCCCCACGCTCCCGAGGCCACCCGCCCTCTGGGAGATGGGCGGGCACAGCGGCCAATGTGACCTCAGTGCCCGCCCGCCCGCCCCCCGGGGTATTGGCCATGGCCCGGAATCAGCGGCGGGCACGGCTGCCGATTCCGGGCCGTGGTCCTGTAGCAGATGTGACGTTACCACGGTCAACCATGGGGAATCCAGTTGTGGTTGACTGTGGTAATGTCACGTTTGTTGAGCAAAAAAGTGATTCCCGCCGGGTGTTCAACCCCGGCAGGAATTGTTTTGATCATGCTTTCGGAGCTCCGGGTGCCCAAACCTCTGAAAGCGTGGTCAAAGCGATTCCCGCTGGGGGTGAACATCTGGCGGGAATCACTTATCAGACCAACAGACGTTAGGCCACCATGATCACCACAGGAGAATTCACTGTGGTTCACCGTGGTTTTGTAACGTCTGAAAATACCCGCTATGTCTAAACACTGTAATGGTAGGACACTGTGTTACAGAACACTGAACAGCGTTATCTCTAAAGACACCCTGTATTAGTTAAGCCTTGGGCTGCTGTTTCGGATTTCAGGCCTCATATCATTATTTTTTTTTAAATGAATTTGAGAAGTATACAAGAAAGTGATTAAATATTTTGAAAAATAAGTCTATAAAAGAAGAATGAACGGAGTAGGAATAATGAATCGAGAGAAAAGAAAGTTTAAGAGGAGACCGAATATCTGTTCATAAATATGAAAGCAGATGTTAGAAGAGAGGGATCAACTATTGCCATTAGCCAGTGGGGAAAGCACAATAATAAGTATTTTAGACAGCAAAAAAAGCAGTGGACATTTTTACACACACCTTAAAGTTCCAGATTTTTCAATCTTCTGGGCTTACAAGTCCACAAGTAAGTTCCAGATGCATTTTTCACACACATACTGCCCTGAGTCAGCCTAAAGTAGCCACAGCTGTAGACATGACAGGCTGCCATGGAAACCAAGTGACCACAGCTGCCTGGAGCCAAGCAATTTACCAGGAGAACTTTTTACACACAAAGGTCCCGGGAGAAGTTCTACACAGAAGTTCAAAGAGCCAGATGTTTAAGATCTGGGTGAGTGATTTAGGCCCTTTTTATACAGACCTCTAACACCGATAAAATGGGTATTACATTTTATTATACATGGTACAGGGCAACACTGCAGCCCTGCAGCATGGGCCCTTTTCACACAAGATGCCTTGATCAGTTTTGCTGGGCGGAGGCGTCTGTGCAAACACCACTTGCGGTGGATGTAGGTGTGTTCAGGCTCCCGCGCAACATCCATCTCCATCCACCCACAGAGCAACGACTGCTCCACGGGTGGGTGGTAGGTGGAGATGGGTGTTTCGCAGGAGCATGCATGCACCTACACCCACCGCAAGTGGTGTTTACACAGATGCCTCCACCCAGCAAAACTGGGTGGAGGCATCTTGTGTGAAAAGGGCCCATGCTGCAGGGCTGCAGTGTTGCTGTGTACCATGTATAATAAAATGTCACACCCATTTTTTAGGTGTTAGAGTGTCTGTGTAAAAAGGGCCTTAGACACACAGAAAGTTCAAGATGTAACAACAAACATGCAGGAGAAATGTGTGTAAAAACACCCACTATCAGGTCAATTGGACAATATAAATATAAAAAAGATAGGCATTAGGCAATTGAATATTTACCCTCATTGGAACTGGCCTCTTTGGAGATGTTCAAATAACATACTCAATGTGAATTGTATTTGGTATGATTTAAGAATAATGAAATCAGTCTCATCACAATACATGAGAAGAGATTACGAGTGAAAACAGATTTGCACCTTAACACCGCTTTAACATTACTTATGTATTTTGCAGGACTGCATAGGGCACCAATACAGTCCTGCAACATGCATAAGAAATGTTAAAGAGGTGTTAAAGTGAAGTTACGTGCATGTCTGCTTTCACCCTATGTGGCCCATAGAGGTTTCTTTCTTGACTGTGTTCTGTTCCAAGACAATGATGTTACCTTCCATGTTACCAGAAGGTAATTTAATAATTATGGAACAACCACATTTTTCACTTCTAGTTGGTCCTCCTGGTGTGCATGTTAGCCTTTCCCATTTTTTATGGTTCATTACAGTGTGTAGCTGCACTGTATGTTAGAAATGGACACGAGTAACTGGAAGGCATTTCTTCCATAATAAATAATGCCAGCTGGAAGATAAATAAAAGCTGACATATATTATGCCATTGGGCTATTCTCTGCAGTTGAAAGGAAAAAAATCCCCACAAAGAACTCAACAATTAATTCCTCTGCATTTAACAGAACAACAAGTACACATTGGGGGCATCATATATGTCATAGAATATTGAGAACAACAGGCAGGCAAGCCCCAGTTCAGAAGGACATTCTTCTTAGATGTGCTTACTTTTGAACAAGCACTTCGATCACTGAAACCAGTGCAAGTTAACCTTAAGTGTTCTGAGTAAGGATGTCTAAAACGTGGTTAAGGGCTTTACTGAATCACCAATACCACTTCATAATAGCAGTATTGCCAGCCATCCCCTCAGGAGGCTTATAGAAAATACATGTTGCAGGGCTGCATGCAGGGTTGGCAATACTGTAGCAGGTAAAAAGTAGACACTACCATCAAGAAAACGGAGTTGAACACAATTAAAATCTTGATGGTATAAATGGTTTCCATTAAAAATCAACATCTGGATCAGATACCAGACATTCATTTCCTGTTTAAATACAGGCAAATATTAAGGTACCTCAAGAGATCACTGTGTAGGAGTGGCTGGTAAACTGTTGGGTACTTTTAAAAGGCCACCCATGTAGTATAATGTTAAAAAAAATGTTTTTGCTACTGTGTCATTGTTTGATGGGGGGTGGGGGTTAAAGAAAAAAATAGGGGCAAAAACATTAATTACAAAATTGTCTTCGCAGACATACACATGCAGTCTCCAATGAAGTCAGTAGTAGTTGTGTATCTTTGAGTCCTAAAAATCAAATGCATGTTTTAAAAAAAGGGAATATCTGATTTTTTGAACCATGTACCATCAAAGTCTATTGACGGTGTATGTCTGTGCAGATTTTGGCTGATCCACAGCTAATAAATTACTTATTTTTAAAGAGATTCATTTAGTTGTTGGTCCAGAATTTGGAAATCTGTTCTAATCGGGAAAGTGACCTATTTGCATTTAGTTGAGTGACGTGTCCTCTTTTGATGGGGGCAAATAACATCATTGATATCAAAGTCTTTTTCAATGAATTGCAAATGCTGTGTGGTCAATGCAGTGTCCATCAGCATCAAATCTCTAGCTGCCTTGGAGTCAGTGTTGCTTGAACTGATTTGAGTGAATCTGGGCAATGAAATTATATATACCCTTATGAGACAAAAGAAAAGGCTGGTGTATGTGGTTAAATTATTTATGTTATGGGCAAGAGAGCTCTTGGACATTCTAGTTTGTCTTTGGCATAGAAGTGTGGATAAAATCATCAAAGTGGCAAACAGAATTGAATTATCTTTTGGTCTTTTTATTTATTTATTTATTTTATTTATTTAGATAAAAGCCAGGATTTTTATTAGGAAAGGTTTGCTGTAGCAATTACTAATCCATTCTATTTTGGCCTCATTATTTTACTCACAGCCTGCAGACCTACTGCTCACATTCTCGTTTGATTTTTGACCAATTTTGAATAATTCGGAGTAATTGTACGCACTAGTCTAAATATCATCCATATACTTACTGGAGAAACTATATACACATTTTGAACAATGCTGAATATGGAAGGGACCCTTTAAACTGAATATGGAAGGGAACCCTTTTTAACAGGCGCAGGTGTGTGCAGGGATGAGTGGGTGGCGCGGTGGGTGGGCAGTGCATGGGGGTGCATTCCCAAGGATCCCCACCCACCTCCACGCATGGAGCATCCAGCATTGGCGCCTGTTGCTCTGTGCGTGAGTGATGGGTGGAAGTGGGTGGAGCATGGGAGCATGCACAAACCCCTACCCACTGACTGCAGCTTTCCCCCGGATGCCCACCTGTCCCCCTCACAACCGCTGTGGCATTCGCATGGGCACCCCCCCATCCACACACATGTGGGGGGGGGGGGTCCATGTGAAAAGGATGTAGGGAATGCACGTAGTGAAAAATAATCCAAACTATGCGTACACAATGCTGCGTACTAACCTAGGAGTTATCACTCAAGAAAGAGATCTGGGAATGGTTGTGGACAATACAATGAAATCCACAGCGCAGTGCACAGCAGAAGTCAAAAAAGCAAACAGAATGTTAGGAATTATTCGGAAGGGGATAGAGAATAAAACTGAGGCTATCATAATGCCTCTATACAAATCAATGGTGCGACTGCACCTCGAATATTGTGCGCAGTTCTGGTTGCCCCATCTCAAAAAAGACATAGCTGAACTAGAAAAGGTACAGAGAAGGGCAACAAAAATGATCAAGGGCATGGAAGGGTTCCCGTATGAGGAGAGGCTTGTTAGGTTGGGGCTCTTCAGTCTGGAGAAGAGACAACTGAGAGGAGATATTATAGAGGTCTATAAAATCATGAGTGGTGTGGAACTAATAAACAAGGAGCAGTTGTTTGTCTCCCTTACCCGTGTCTTTAGATTGTAAGCTCTTGAGCAGGGACAATGTCTATCTTATTTTTTGTAAGCACCAGGTACATCGCTGGTGCTATATAAATGCTTATAATAATAATAATAATAATAATTAATTTACCCTCTCAGCTAGTACTAGAACTAGGGGACACTCCATGAAACTCATGGGTGGCAAGTTTAAAACAAATAAAAGAAAATATTTTTTCTCTCAGCATATAATTGGGTTGTGAAATCTACTTCCAGAGGCTGTGATAAGGGCCAGTACTATAGCTGAGTTTAAAAGAGGTTTGGATAAGGTCTGGAAAATAGGTCCATTAGCAGCTATTAGCCAGACAGGATCAGGGAACATGATGGGAGCTGGGGGAAAACAACAAGGAATGGATACCCCATTGTGACCTGTTTGGTGCTTTTCCCAAGTCACCGTGATTGGCCACTGTCGGAGAAAGGATGCTGGGCTAGATGGACCATTGGTCTGACCCAGTATGGCACTTCTTATGTTATTATGTGATTAAAAGGGCCTATTAGATTTCAAACCCTTAGCATCAAATTCTGTAGTCCAACTGGTGAATTGGACATCCCACTCCCACACTATGGAGGTAGATCCTTGTCTGCCCTCTGTTATCTAACCCTACCCCATGAACCCCAAGGTCTAATCAGTGGGTCTAATTGTACAACCTCCCACTCTGGAAGTGGATTCCTGACCCCATCTTCTTCTGTCTTTCTCTGTCTTGTCTATAATGAGTACTTCAAGGGTCAAGAAAAATATAATCCTTGGGTGCAATCTTTGTCTATTAAAATTGATAAAAGTGTTATTAGCTGCATTGGGTTCAGGATTGCAATCTTTGTATTTAAGAGTGAAACAGAATTTTCTTTTCTGACCCCTTGGAAGCATATATAATGCACAAAGGCTGCTTGAGGAAACAAAGTAGTAACAGTTTCTTCTCTTATTATTATTATTATTATTATTATTATTATTAACAATCATTTATATAGCGCCAGCAGTGTACATGGCACTTTACAAAGTAATAAAATAGACACGGTCCCTGCCCCTAGGGCTTACAATCTGAGAGACAGGAGCTGGGGGAGAGACTTAGGAAGGGGAACAGAGGGAGAGACAAGGGGTCTAACATTCATGAAGATGCGAGGTCTCAAGTGCACGTACTTGGCTTGGTTACGATGAGAATGACAGCAGGCAGGTCCATGTTGCAAGGATAAGGGTAAACCGATCGTAGGTATAGGAATAGTGGCTCAGCAGGATAAAGAGTCAGACAGAGCAGAGTGAAAGAGGTGAGTTTTAAGGAGAGATTTGAAGGTATGAAGGGAGGGTGCAAGGCGGATGTGGACAGGGAGGGAGTATCTCACACATAAGTATTTTCAGTAGGTCAACGATGGTTGTAACTTTGACCTGGACCTCACCTGCATGTTTCTGCATGCACCACCAGATGTCGGCCTGGGATTTCCTCGGGCCATATCAGTAGCTAGCCCGGGCTGTGATCCCAGAGACCTCTGCGATCACAGCCTGGGCAAAGGTCCACCTGATCGGGCCAAAGCAGGCCACAGTGGGCTCTAACATTTGTTATGACCCGCCATGACCTGGTCTGGAGCAGGTCTATCATGGTTTCCAGCCATTTATTTTTTATTTACTTATTTTTACATTTTTACCCCGCCCTTCTCCTGAAGACTTAGGGTGTCTCACATAATTGAAATTTAAAAATAAAATATAAAATACAATAATGCATTAAAATCTCTTAAACCCCATCATTTCACTCACCCACACTTTACCCCCACCTACCACCCAACCCCTTCTACCCAATCCCACTGAATTCTATCCCTACCTGCCAAATGGCTGACCAAACAAAAAGGTCTTGCATCTCCTCTGGAAGACGAACAGGCTTGAGCTTAGACAGACCTCCAAGGAGAGGGAGTTCTTTAATTGTTGAGCAGCAACTGAGAATGCCTCCCTGTATGCCCTTGATGTAGCAATTTCATGAACAGAGAACACTTGCAGGAGGGTGCCCTCGGCCGACCTCAGAGGCTGTGATGAGACATAAGGGAAAAGGCTGTCTTTCAGATACCTTGGGGCCAGGCTGCTTAGGGCTTTATAGGTTAAGACCAGCACCCTTTGGCAGGAGGGGGTGAGATGATAATTTTTAATAATAATAATAATATAATATATAATATTGTTCTTATATTTTTATCCCGCTGCTCTCACAATAGTGACTCGGAATGGAATTGTGCTCGGAAAGCTATTAGCAGCCTGGAAAGCTATTGACTGCCAGTGCAGACTCCAGACTACCGGTGTAATGTGCTCCCAGTGACCTGTCCCCTAGAGAAGGCGGGTGACCGTATTCTGCAACAACTGCAGCTTCCAAACAGTGTTCAAGGGCCACCTCACATAGAGTGTGTTGCAGTAGTCTAGCCTCAAGGTTACGAAGGCATGGATGACAGTGGCCAGATCTGAATCTGATAAAAAGGGTCACAGCCTTATGAAGTTCGTAAAAAGCACTCCTGGCCACCGCCTCAACCTGACAATTCAGGTGCAGCAGTGGATTCAAGAGCACCCCAAGGCTGCAAACCTGAGTGACCAAGTCAGGCTGGACCCTGTCAATGACAGGAGTTCCCAAATTACCCAGGTCACAAGATCAGTCAGCCGTCATCACCTCGGTCTTGTCTGGATTCAGCTTCAATTGGGTCACCTGCATCCAGTCCACAATAGCAGCCAGGCACTGGGTAAGCACCGAGACTGCAGGACCTGGGTCAGATGAAAAGGAGAGATAGAGCTGAGTGTCATCTGCATACTGATGGCACTGTCATGGCTGGGAGTGGGGCATGGGGCACTGGGCTGGAGCCGTCTGTCTCCCTACTATCCCTGGTGGCTCAGCCACCAGTACGCTTGTTTGGTGACCCAAACCAGTCCAGACTGTGGTGGCAGGGACTCCTCTACCTGAGTCAGGTCATGACAGCGGCACTCTGCCATCACGTTTGTTAACACCCTATATAAGCTTAATAAGCTGCACTCTTTAAGAGGTGAAGATATGGAATGCCTCATGTGGCCACTCGTCTAAAGAAACCAATCAAGCTCCTGAAAGTTGTTGGGTTGCATATACTTCTGGTGGTACCCCACTGACTAGTGAAATTCTGTTAGGCCTGAATTTGGACTATGTTTTTCTTTTCACTATGAGGAGCATTTTTTCAGTGTCCTCTTTTGAATAAAATAGTGCAGTAGAGAGAACATTAATGAAATAAATAAATAAATTTGAACTCCAAACCCAGGAGTGGGGAACTTACAGCCTATAGACCAATCCGGCCGACAGCTGTTTTTAATTCATCCTCTTTTCTATTCCTGGATGTGGCCCATAGGCCCTGTGCCTACTCTCAAGCACTGAAAGAGTAAGCTCAGGGGAAGGGAGCAGAGATGAAGGGAAAAGATTCATGACATAAATCCATACTCTGGATCTGTGCTTTTCCTTCCCTGTCCTGAGCACTATCTTACTTAAGCACTGTCTTAACCACTATCTCCAATCCCCAACCCTCAAGCTCTTATCTGGCCCACGGGCCCACAGAAACTATATAGATTTTGAAAGTGCCCCCTAGCTGGAAAAAAGTTCCCCAATCCTGATGTAATCTGTGAACCTTAAAGGCAAACAAGTCTGCGAATACATGTGCTGATAAATATGGGTGTAGTATACAAAATCTCACAGCTAGTATACCCTTTAAAGAAACAAAACCACTTCTCCCTACTGTACTAACCATTTAAGAAAGAACATTTGGGGAAATGTCACCTCCCCTACTTGACTTCATACTTCACTTCAAACTTCAGCCAGTGACCTTTGGGTCCAACAATGACCGAATAATGTCATAATGACATAATAATGACAGAATCCCATTAAGACACACCTAGAATCATTTTAATTGTGTCTGCATAAGATGTCCTCAGTGATAATCTAGGAAATCCTCACAAATGCTACTTTTTGAAATTAATTTTATAGTTTAGGAAACGTTGTTCTTGAAGAAAGTTGAATTCCAGCCAGAGATGTAGAGAAGAAAATTCCAATATCAATCTCCTGAATAAGGAAGTTCCCCAACACTCTATATTTAAAATGCAGGCCATCGGGAAATTATAGGAATAGAAAGAGTTCAAATCAACCAATGAAACTAGGATGGGAACTGCTTTGTGGGAACTGCTTTGACTTGACTTTCTCTCTCTCTCTGCATAAAGTTCCAGTGCTTGGACTTCATGTGGGAAAGCTGGGGAGTTCTGCACAGTTACCTCGCCTAAACTCACCCCTGACTGCTTTTCTATCCTGTAGGCTGCAGTAGCATCCACGAGTCCTCCATACTGATTGCATGGGACATTGGAATATCACCTGGACCACTCCTTTCACAGCTTGCTTCCAAAATGACCTTTCTGACTGACCTCACATATGTGCATTAGCATGGAGATCAGATCCACAGTCCATGGGGTAGTACAGAGGCACTTCACCCAGCTGCCAGTTACTGGCACAGCTGCCATGCACGGTTAAGAGGTGTGGAAGCTGTGCCTAACCTCTACACGGAATAAATTTGACGCAAGGATAGGGAAATGGTACCTTGTTGATATAGCTGCATTAACACTGCCTTGTCTCCTCTATATTGTACTTTAATGTGGTTGTCTCCAATTTAAAGAGATTACTTCTGTCCCCTTTGTATTTATTTTATTTTATTTATTTTGGACCACTGAGGTCCAACTCAGCTTTCTGAATTTCCTCCAGTTTATAACTATGCTAAACCCATTATTTTTTGTTTGCCGAAGGCATAAATATATCAGTAATAAAAACCGAGCACTGTTTTAATGTGTATGGCATCATACAAAGTCCATCCCAAAATGTACAGTGTAAGGTAGGGTGGGGAAATTCAGCCCTGTCTGATTTCCCCACCTGTCCCCCCTGTTGCCTTTTCAGTTTCTGCATCTGGCTTGTGGATCCAGTCCCTACCTTTGAGCACTGAAAGAGTGAGCTCAGGGGAAGGGAGCAGAGATGAGGGCATGTGCTCAAGGATTGGGGATTGATCCATAGCATAGATAGATCCATGATCTGAACCATCCCCTCCCTTGTCCCATGCTGAACACACTCCTTAAGTACGCACACCACACCACACCCCCAAATTCATATCTGCCCCAGAGCTTGTACTAAGTCTGTGGAAGGGAAAAGGTTCCCTACAGCTGTAGAGGGCATTTAGAACATTGGTTTGCCATAGAGTCAGTGAGAAGAAACACAGAGTTGTTAACTCTGAATATTTAAAAATCATGAGTTGGGTCAGCGCAATCACAATCCTCAGGTTTTTTGCCACAACTAAGGATGTTTTTTCCATGTGTTACTGTGGCAGGGCGGTCTTCCAGAGCCCCTAGAGGGCGCTGGCAGCCTTATGGGGAAGTTAGCTCGGACCCCTTGCACACGCAAACCCTTCAAACTAGCCAAGTCACCCCAGTGTCCAACCAGCAAGTGGACCTGATCTTGGGGTAAGTAACTGTCTATTGTAACTCCAAACTCACTAGGTGTAATTTGATCCTGCTCTCTAGCCTCCCCTCAAACCAGGCCTATCACTACCAGCAGTCCCAAAGTGTAATATTCCTAGTAGGGACCAGCCTCCTTTTGAATCTTTGGGACTTTAAGAAAGCCCACAATCTGCATAGAGAATAACAGGACAGGCCCCACCTGGCTGCAGGTAATAGCAGATACGAGTGGATCCTGTATTGCTCTGGTCGTCTCTGTAGTTCTGCTTGCCTATCCTGTGTGTTCCGGTATGAGAGAGCTCTCCAGGGAGAACCTTCTCCTGTGGCCACACACTGGACTTTTGACTTTTATAGCCTTTGCACATGCCCAGTTAGACCCAGTTCTCTGAGTCAGAGTCCTCCTTTAGTCCCACCTAGCATGCACATGGACTTAGCCTCTAAGCACCGTCTTAGCCCTTAGCAAATATGCTCATGGACCTAGCCCATAAACCACACTGTCTGCTCCATACACACACACACACGCCCTTCAAAAAGCCGAGGCCAAGGGGACATAGGATTTGGCGAAGAAAAAAATAAAATGTGACCCTGTGCACGAAAGGACTGAGGGGTTGGGCCAGTTGCACCCACTCACCAGAATGCCAGCCAGGACATTAAAAAGTCATCCACTATTGACACAGGCAGGCCAAAGCGAACAACAGAGCCTCCCCATAGCTCATGAAATAAAGGAGTGCACACAACAGTGAAAACCCACAAACCTTGTGGAGGTTTGTTTCTTTTTCTTTTTTTCTTTTCCCTTTCATATCTATAGTATATATATATAGGTATTGGGTGAAAACAGACATGATGCTAACCACCCTTTAACCACCCTTGGTGGTTATTTATGCATGTTGCAGGACTGTATTGGTGCCATATGCAGCCCTGAAACATGCATAAATGACCACCAAAGGTGGTTAAAGGATGGTTAGCGTCATGTCTGTTTTCACCCAGTGTCACTTGTCACCATTCATTTATGTCTTCTTTTTTTCCTGAGTCTTTCTGGGATTCTATCTGGTGAAATGGACTCTTCACATTGATAGTTTTTCACTATGGCCATTTTTACATAGATGGGGGTGGGTGGCATGGGTGTTTTGGCATGGCGGGTGTAGGTGTGTGTGTGTGCCCATTTACATGGGCACCCCCCTAAACCTACCTACACCCACAGAACACCTTCCGTTCTGTCGGAGGGCTCCATGGGTGGAAGTGGGTGAGTGGCGGGTGTTGGGTGTGTGGTGGGAGAATGAATACACAAACACCCATCGTCTGTGGTGTTTTCACGGGCGCACACCCACCGCACACCCATCTCCCCACCCACCGGCGGCCGTATACACGGACTGCCCCCCCCACGCCACACACCCACCTGAACACTGAGCAGCAGGGGGCGGGGGCATCTGTGTAAAAATGTCCTATGGCACCACATTTAAGTTCTTCAGTCACATCCTCACAGAAAAGACAAGGGTTTCTCCCTATCATTGTTTGTAGGAAAGCAAGGATATTTTTATGGTGGGACTGAGGACCATTACTAAAGAATCTGCTTAGTGAATCTGACACCTCTTTTAGTCCCCATGATCCCACTTGGGTCCAGATTCACTATGGAAATTTACACCGTTTTTACAGTAGCGGCTGAAGCCAGTGCGTTCTTCAATGCACTAGTTTCAACCGCTTGTGTAAAAGCAGAGTTAGTGTTTGTTCTCTAGATGTCTGTTTTCCAATCCCTAGGTAGGGTTCTCCCTTTCTAAGGCTTCCTCCAGACCAAACCCTATTTCCTGGAGGCAACATTCTGTTTGAGTCTTTTATTCGTTCAAGAAAACATTTGCTCGCTTGGTCAGACGCTCAGCTACCACTCTCTCTCTCTCTCATATATATTTGTCTGGCTCTCACAGTTAATGCCTTGGGGCTTAGTTTGTGTTTTGGGGTTCTGAGTTTGGCAGCCCCGGGTTTTTTTTGGGGGGGTTTTAATCGGTCCCTGCCCAGAAGGGATTTCTATCTGTTGTGAAGGAAGGTCTCCTATTTTTCGTTCCCTAGATTGTGATAGGTGCACCTCAAGGACAGGTCTTCTTCTTTCCTAGTGGGGCCCCTCCTAACCCAGGTGATTAAGATTCCAGCCTGTCATTCCTGGTCAAAAGGCGCCCAATCCTTGCCTTTGGAAGGCAAGAAACAATCCCAACCTCTATGAACTTTTGTTTATGTTGGACTTGAAGTGTTACCCAGGATACTGGATACTCTATCTGATCTCCATGCACACAATTTACTTTTATTGTTTCATCCTGAATGACCCAGAGGGGTTCCACTAACCGTTTCTGTACTATGGTCTAGTTAGGCTCAGAGTCTAAAAGGGCCATCACAGTATTTTCTCCCACAAGGTGAATCTACACAATTGATGATCAGTGGATCCTCTGTGGGGGGTTAATACATATAAGTGCCATTCCTGATCTCATTCCCTTAAGGGACAATTGCGCTGGATATGTCCAATCTCTCCACACCACCAACAGTGTCTTGTAGGGCTGGCTCCTGCATCAGCTCACAAACCCCATAGTGGCTATCACAGAACTCCATTCTGCTTGTTCTTACTCCCCTACTCAAAACATACCTCTGATGGGCAGGGAATTTACAGCCCCAGCATAGCTTCCTCATTCCTGGTTCTCGAGAGGAGTTATGACTGTCACGTGCAACCCCAGCAGCGGGTAAGGGATTATCTTTGTGCCTATTTCTCTGTAAAGTCCACTCATACATGCCATCCTTGTTGGGACATGGACAGCATAAATTGCCCAATTCCCTACAGTACCAATATAATCTCTTGACCAGATCCTGTAAATACTTATTGTGCAGTCTTTTCTTTATCCCAAGGTGTTCCCACCTTCTGAGCACCCCAAGTCCCCATGTAGTCTGTACCTCCAACAGGCACAGTCGGACCCATTTGGTGCTGCTATGGCCTGGCAGCATCCCTGGTCCACTTGACTGCTGCATCCCCGGCACTGTTGCTCCAGTTGCTAGATCTGCTGCTCCAGTACTAATGGGACATAGGTTCACAGGTTCCATGTCTCCTGTGACCAATCCAGGTGCACCATATTCATCTTACTATCACCAGCCAAATTGGCTGCCAAACCCAAAATGGCTGCCAGGTCATTACAAGCAATGCCCCCTATACATTCTCCACCAAAGATGTAGCAGGGCAGTCTTCCATAACCCCTAGAGGATGCTGGCAGTCTTATGGAGAAGTTAGCTTAGACCCCACACACATGAAAACCCTTCAAACTATCCAAGTCACCCCAGTGTCCACCAGCAAGTGGACCTGACCCTGGGGTAAGTAACTCTGTTTTAACTCCAAAATCATTAGGCATAATTTGGTCCTGGCTTCCATCTTCCCTCTCAAGCCCCTCCTATTGCCAACAGTAGTGCCAAAGTATTATATTCTTAGTAGAGGCCAACCCCCTTTTGAGTCCTTGGGACTTTAAGAAAGCCCAAAGTCTGTGTAGAAATAACAGGATAACTCCCGACTCCCATGCCTTGATGTAGGTGATAGCAGATACACCAGAGTGAATACCATATTCCTCTGGCCACCTCCATAGTTCCTCTTGCCTGTCCTGGGTATCCCAGTGTGAAAGAGTTCTCCAGGGAGAACCTTCTTCTATGGCCACACCCAGCTAACTGGACTTTTGGCTTTTATAGCCCTTGCACATGCCCAATTAGACCCAGTTCTTCCAAGCATGCCTGGGGACTTAGCTTTGGAGTCTTTCTTTACTCCCAGAGAGCATTATCTTAGCCCATAGTGAGCATGCTCATGGACTTAGCTCTAAAACCACACTGTAGCCCATATACTCTGCTACAGTTAGATTTCCCATCTAGCAACAAATGGAGCAAGATGTGGGATATCACCAGCATTTGCATCAGACTACATTCTAGCTTCGTGTGTGCACATACTCCTTTGTTTATTGCATGCTTGATCATCTATGTCAGTAGTGTCATCTATATTTGCATCCCTGAATGCTACATCAGGACACATTTTACTGGATCTTAGGTTCAATGCACTCTAGGATATCAGTCCCAAGTGTATTATAGGCATGACATGCAGGTTGTGGTATGTTTTCATGAATGCACTACTTTGTGTGGGATAGTGGGTAAAAACACAAGTGATAGTGGCATGACACCATCATTGACCCGGCTTGGGTGGAAATCCACATTGGACAAAGTCTGGGCTGCGTCAGCATGTACCTGCAGCTGGGCCGCCATCCCACCACCCGCATGGCCTGGTAAGGGGGAGGGCTGAAACAGATATGTCGATGGCTGGCTCCACCCCCTCACCGTTCCCAGCATCCCACCCCCACCATGATGGCCAGCCATGGTGGCCAATGATGGCCAGCCATGGCGATCTGGGTTATGGTGGACCACAGTAGACAGGATAGGCTTCTGTGGCCCTCTTGGTCCAGTCAGGTGGATCTTAACCCAGGGTGTGGCGCCAGGGGTTTCCCAAGGTGAAAGCCTGGTCTAATCGCCAACACGGCCCAGGAAAATCACAGGCCAACATCTGACAATGCAAAAACAGACATGCCAGCAGTCCACAGGCCAAAACAGACCACAGTCACATCTGGTTTTATCCAGTGTTTTCATAGACTGGGTGTAATCTGCAATGGATGATGAGTAGGGATGGGTAAACGCGGTTCGGAGTTCAGACTGAACTTGACCAGTTTGGTCGACCGAACCGAACTTCCATACCAAACTCGATTGTTGAACCGAATTTCCGAACTCGGTTCTGTTCGCCCATCCCTATAAGATAATATTCTATTTAGTTCAATGGGGTTTGAATTTCCGAACTGTCTTTGGAAGTTCAGAGTTCGGACCGAACTCGAATAGTTCGGTCGACCGAAGCAAACTTCCAAACTGAACTCAATTTTCGAACCGAACCGAATTTCCGAATTCGGTTCAGTTCACCCGTCCCTAATAATGAGATGCCCTTGGTGCATAGCACATGCCACTTATACAGCATTGGTGATATAATAGTGGCAGTGGGAATGGGCGGGTGATGTTGAAGCTAGGCTAGTCATAAAGGTGGTTATCTACTACTATTACTACTAGTAATAATAATTAATAATAATAATAGCTAATTAATTAATTTCTATAGCGCTACTAGTTGTACGCAGCAGGTTAACCTACTCATCTTCACACTGTGCCATTATTTTGCACCACTGTGTTTGGATGAGTTCTCATCAATAGCATGGACCCACCCAACTAGAGGAATGTGAAGTTCTATAAAATGTCACCTCATTTTTATGGAAGTGGAACCACCTGAACCATAGAGATATGCTAGAGACTGAGGGAGAGTTGATTTTGCCCTTCTCATTTCTCTATGCCTTCTGATTAATGGGATAAGTTTGTAAGTGTGAACACTCACATGGTATGCTATTTATGTATGAGGGGAAACATGTGACTATTGTTCTGGGTTTTCAGTGGGAACTTGACACATGAGTTACCCATAGCAGGACTCATGTTTGCATGTTCTGGTATACAAAAGTTTGCAAATTCAAGCATGTAGGCGTATAGATAATGTAATATGTGGAACCTTACTATTGTGGCTTAGAATCTTTTTTTAAAATGAAAACTCTCCTGATTTTATTGCATGTCTCATATTGTCTCAAAATTATAAGTCTTATTATAAAACTAAGAGAGTTGTCAACCCTGTACACTGCATTATGGCATGGTGCTTGCTGGAGCTGTCATGTGAATATGACTTTTACCAGGGGAACCTGTAGCTCATGGGCCAAATCTAGGCCTCAACTGATTTTTATTTGGCTCCTTTCCAGATCCTGGGTCTGGCCGACGGATCCAGCCCCTACCCTTGAGCACTGACAGAGAGAGCTCAGGGGTAGGGAGTAGAGGTGAGAGCATGCGCTTAAGAAACGGGCAGATTCATGGCATGAATCCTTCCCCCATTATGACCATATACGTAAGCACCCTGCCCCCAACTCCTAAGTAGCTCACAGAGGTTGTAGTAATTTTCAGAATGGCCTCTGGTCAGGAAAGGTGTTTCCACCCCTGATTTACACTATGGTTCTAAAAGGGGCACAAGGGACACTCTTCTCTGCAGTTGAGCAGTACTATTTGTTACCAGTATAGAGGGGTGGGGGTAATAGGCCTTAATTTTGCCTTCTCCCTGTCTTATTTGGGGTGAATAGCAATGCTAACCAGAAGTGCTCCTGAGGTGTTCAAAGTTTACAATTTTGGGCAGTGTTGATTTGGGAGTTACAAAAATAGGGAAAGCTCTTTGCATTCTTCCTATTCCTAGTTCACTAAAATAATCTAGTCACAAAAGATGGGTCTGTGGCTGTTTTTACACGGACCCCCCCCCCCCCCGCTTGGTGTGCGGGAGGGTTAGATGTGTGGGGGCGTCCGTGGAAACGGTGCATCAATGGGTGCGGGGATGGGTGTTCATCTGTGCAAACACCACAGGCGGGTGGGTGGAGGTGCGTGCGTGCTCCCGACACACCCATCTCCACCCACCTCAACCTATCAACCACCCATGGAGCCATCTGAAAAAATGGAGAAGGCTCCGTGGGTGGAGATGGGTGTGTGTCCATGGGAAAGTACACCCACCCACCTCCACCCACCGCGGCAGCACATCCATCCCCCCACCGTCCCCCATCCGTGTAAAAACGGCCTGTCTTTGACCATAACAAGTTAGTGATAACAGATAAAAGGGAGATAATGGGGGAGGAGTGTGGAATTATTTTGTGGTAGAAAAGTTTGGCCCTTTTTACATGGGCCACAGTGCAGGTGTGTGTGTGTCAGTGTGCACCACAGTCCATGTGCAGTGGGTGGGTGGAGGATGTAGATGGGCGCACAACTATCTACGTTCCCCTCCACCCATCAACACACACAGAGCAACTGCTGTTTTCACCGGTTGATCCGTGCGTGGGCGATGGGCGGAGGTGGGTGTGCATGCGTGTGCGCAGGAGTGCGGATGCACAACCCCATCCCCCCCTGCCGCGGGATTTACATGGGCATCACCCACGCGTGAACCGGTGCTGCCCGTGTAAAAACGGACGTTGTCCTTTATCCATGTATTTTCATGGGTATTCTTTGCAGTGTATGCCTTCGTTATAAGACAGCATTCTTAGGTAACCTTGTATTTTTCTTCCCTGCCTTATCTTTTATCTTACTTTGCTTTTTCTTTCTTGCACACATTCTTTGTGTGTCTTGTCCCCTCAATAAGGCCAATCCCAAACCCTGCAAATTGTGCATGAAGCCACATGCACAGCCATGCACAAACCATGCAGATCCCCCTGCAAAAACTTTACACGTGCACACGTGCAAGATCCACAGGTTTTGGGATTGGGCTCACTGTCTTTGTGTAACTCACTGTTAATGTGAGCTATCAAGGGAAGAATAAATCCTCATTTAAGTCTACTATTCTCTGCTTCCAACGTTTATTGCTATCCATTATGTACTCCTTGTACAATGTACTCTCCGTGCACTGCTCAAAACCCTGAAGATGAACAAAAATGTTCCAGGGAATAGCCTTTGGACAAAAGCACTACTAGCATAACAACATAAATCATGCACCTCTAACACTGTTTGCACTACCCTTCACGCAGGTTTGCTAATGAGGAAAATCTGATTTTTAAATTACTTTCTATTTGTGCTGATTGTTTACCCCCTCCCCCACCAGATGCTTATTACAGGGCTGAATTCATTGTGAAAATTCAGGAGTAACTTTACTAATTATTAAAACAATGTTGGTAACTAAAAGTCATTATTCCAAGTGGATGAACATCATGAAACTTCCCTCATGAGATTTCAGAGCACATTAATGTAAACATTATAAGTTAGTTAAATAAGGATGAAGAAAAAAGAGAGTGGTTTGAACTCACCACTAGGAGTCAGGAATTCTCCAGCTCTTATATCAGCTCTTATGATATCTGAATGCTTTCCGTTTTTATAGGGCTTTCCATTTGTGGATCTCTAAGTGGATTATAAAGAATAGTGATTAAGGCCTTGCAGCATCACTGTGAGATAGGTAAGCATTTTTATTCTTATTTTACAGATGGGAGAATCCTGGACAGAGAGGCTTAGTGATTTTTCCCCAGGCAGAGTCAGAAATAGACCCCTTAAGCTTTTGTTCTCCATTAGCTGCAAGACAATCCTTGTTTCCATTTAACCTCTCTGACTCAGTTTCCCCATCTGTAAAGCAAGGATAATACTACAGGGTCAGACAGAGTTCTCTGCAGGTGCGTTTATGTGCCTGAAGAACAGCAGGAAAGATTGTGGTGGTGACTGTGCCCTAGGAATCCAGTAGTATTCCCAGAAGCTCCAAATGAAAAGGGTTCTCCTGTATTTTGGAAAAAGACAGGAATGAGGTATGGGACTGGCTATTTTCCTCAATCATGACACCTATTAACATAACAGTTATTTATTGACTAATCAGCTTTATATGATGCATGTACAGAAACAGAGATTGTTTGGGTAGTGGAGTCACTTACTAAAGGAGGTTGTGGAATCCCCATCATTGCAGATCTCAACCGATTGCATAAACATCTGTCAAGGATGGTTTAGGCTAATTCATTCTGTTCAGTGCAATGGGTGACCTCAGGAGGATTCTTTCAGATGAACAATTCAACAGTCTAAAAAATTACATTCTGATACATTGAAAACCAAAGACACCTTTGGCCAGCTATTTCATAACTCTATGCAGCATTCCCAGCTCTTAGAAAACCTTGGGCTTGCCGTGCACCTTTTAAAGAACCTAGCCAGTGGTATTAAACAAAATAGCTATTCTGCCTGCCAAGACAAAAATATCAGCAGAGCTGATCAGAGGCAGGAGTTGTCCATAATGATGTACGTGTCGTTTAGAGATCCCATCTCCCTGAAGCCCCAGCACCTGCCACATTGGGAGGTGTTATCCCCAGAAAATTGCATAAGGTTTCGAAATAAATTGTGAATGCCTGGCAGAAAACTCCGTAGAAGTGTCTTGCCTCTCTAGCTCCTCCTATGGGTTTTTATTTTCTGTTGGGGAAGGCTTTTTATTATACTAAAAAGTAGTCCAGACTCTAGAACTTTGGGATCATGCACATCTGTAAGCGCTATTGTGTTTACTGGATGCAGCTCAATGCCAGTATGTGGAATCCAGATTTTGAGTTTATATACAAAATCAAAACTAGTAGTGCTTATTTGTTCTAAAGGTTTCCTCATTTATTTTTTATCTGTTGGACAGCACAGATGCAAACACTCAAGTTTTTGCAATTCCTAGTTCCTTCTTTGACTTTAGTGTTCATTTTGAAAGCAGGACTGATATTTCAGTAAAAGTGAGCACTGTTTTTTTAAATAATTGCAAGTCCTACATTTCACAGCCTTCAAAGTAGCCAGACTAGATCTCCCCATAAATAAATTAAGTGTTGAATTGTATTTACAGCGTGTGCTGGATGGACCTGTTTTTTGATTACTAAAATAGAATGAAGATTTTGGATTTATAAGATTAGCACATGATGTTGATATAAAGTGAAGAACATTCTTTTTACTTTAATTGTAGCACTCATATCCAGGTTTTGGGTAAACCTGAATTCAAAATGTTGCCAAATTGGAGTTAAAATTGAATTCATAATGAAATATTGCTTAAACAACACTGGAGAGAATGTGCCAGTTTCTCATCTCAAATGCACTGGTGTGTGAGAGATCAGAATCTGAACCAGTGTTTTGTCTGAGTGCCAGTATGTCATCTGTTGCCTTTGCTCCCAATTACAGTTAAAAAAGCCACTGTCTGGAGCTGACATAGCTACCACAGATGGTGGATTAGGATACTGGTTTGCTAATGCATTGACCTTCGTCACCTAGGTAACATAAGTTCAATTTCCAGCATGACAGTAAATGCCTGGATTTGAATAGTACGACTAATGCATCATTTTTTCATTTTTCTGTCAAAGCAGACTAAAGGGTCAGTTGGTGACGAGGATAATGGTTCACTTTTAAAGGGAAGGATACCAGCTCCTGATTCTTTTGGAGATTTTAGTTCTTGCTTCAAATAACAAGATGAAGTAGAAAAAAATAGGCTTGGAAATACTGGCAATATTGAACCTGCAAGTGTGACACTTTGCCTTATTCCAATATCAATTTTACAAAGGCACATTGGAATACTTGCCGTGACATGTTAGACAAATAATAAAGCAGTATGTGGAGGCTGGTTTTCGGAATTAATCAAACTGCAAAAAATCTGCTCTCTGAAAAGGGAATAAACATTGAAACATTCGCTACAATGGGAATCCCAAGCAACTGTTTGTCACAAGTTTTGATTATTTCTCTACACATTAAGGGATGTTAAAAGACAGAAGTGTTGGAGCCTGATATTTTTTTCTCTCTCAGAAGTGTCTTTCTTTCTCTCCTGCAGCACGGAAAAGGATATGCTAGTCATTTCTACAGGACTTACCTGAAGCAGCATGATTTGCACAAAAGTCGACCAACAAAAGCATCAACTTTTCAACTTCATTATCTTGGCCATCCAGTTCTGTCTAACTGAAGGATTAGCGTGCTCTTGGAGACATCATGGCCAACAATAGGACCTAATTGCTCTCAGCAGGCCTGAGAAATGAGTTGAAATGTGTGGAACTGTAGAAACTTCAGAGGCAACTGATCTTGCCTCTCTGATCAGTGTGTGCCTGTTTACAGCACTATATATCTTTCTCTCTCCAAAATGTCACTGAGCCCTTTAGATGTTTATATTCACCACAAGAAGCCAATCGTACAGATAAAAGAAATGTGCATTATAAATGCAATATCACTGTTTTAAACTTGACTGTTTTATATTATTTTTGTGTGATCAAGTGTTTCCCCCAAACTATTCCAACTTTACAAGAGAGATTGTGATCATGTTCTTTTCACCTGTGGGTCATAAAAAATGTTGTTAATCTGCAGACCCACAAAATATCAAAGACATTCTGTAGTTTATACACCGTGTTGCAAAGTGTTTACTGTACTATTTCAAAGCTTCTAAATAAATATAAAATATATATATTATATTATATATAATTTTCCGAAAAATGTGGTACAATTTAGTTGATTTTTAAATGGAGATTCATTCAGTCCACACCATACACTAAAGTGAGAAGGTAATTCAGGGTTCTTAATTTATCCTTGCTTAAAAAGAAAAAAAAGAAAGAAAGAAATCTTTAATAGTATTTCCCCACTTTTTGTATTTTGGTCAATCCTGTTTTTCCTTGTTAAAAAAAAAAAAAAGCTGTAAGCAACAAGATTTTGTCTAAAAATTGTACTGAATTTTCAATGCCAAAGATGCAGCTGTCAGTTTTACCAGAATGAGCACTGACTATGTACTATCAAAAGTATATATCAATTTCAATTTTTTTGATTCTATTTCTATGGCTTTTAATTTGGTATCACAAAAAAAAAATCTTTTATAAAGGATCTATAAACTCACCTGTATATGTTGTTAAAAAGAATCCTGGGTGTCTGTACATTTTGCAATGTAAGATATAATGTAACTGAAGATAACTATTTTAAGGAAAACCTCCCCCAATTCATAGCTCTCACACATCTTTTTTTGACATAGTTTTGTGCAAATATATACCTTTTCATACTGGCGTCTTTTCATCGGTAGATTTTTTTTAATGAAAAACAAATCACAAAGACATAGAGTTTGCCAAGCCATTAGTTATGGTTTTCCTCTTTTACACAAAAGCAATTTGGAGTAAGGAACATGGTACATTCTCAGATTGATCTTACTTGTACTGGAGTTAATTGAGCCAGCTCTGACTTCATTTGGAGTAGGATCAAGCTCTTCCATTTTATTTTTATAATAATTTTTGTGGTTTGAAATGTTGCCTCAGAAAGAATATTTTTTATTAAATTGACTATGTAAATTGTTCAAAAAGACAAACCTTGAAAAGTAAAGCTTGACTTTACTTTCATGTCCTTGGAGTATTAAGTACCATTTACAAATTGTAAAACCTAGTAAGGTTTTTTTCTTTTTCTCTTTTAACATACTCTACTGTACTGTGTTTTTTTCCTGATGCTTCCTTATGCTTGCCTGTCAAATATTGGAGAGAAATCGTAAAACAATATCTCTGTTATCAGCAAACACTTCCAATATGAAACACTTTGGCCATAAACTGGAATATTTTTTTTAACTCCAGAGTAAGCTAAATCACTTCAGAGTGTATTACTCCTAGTGTCACTTGAAGTAAATTATTCCAGAGTGAGTTACTTGGAAGGAGTGAGTTTCTCCAGAGTTAAAGGGTTCCAGGATGGCAGCCTTAGAGCCAGAGCCAAGCCTATTAAAGCCAATGGAAAGCTTGTTGTTCTCTTCAGTGGGTTTTGAATCACACCCTAACGACCAGTTTCTACCTCCTTACCTCATGATTAATACTATTCACAGGGTAAAATATGAATTAGCATGGGTAAGGGTGGACAAAACCGGTCCTAAATGTTTAGGGCTTTTTTAAATAATTAAAAGTAATATTACATAGAAATATACAAACCATCCCTATGAGATTCATTCTGTTATCAGTCTACACTAGACTCTCCTTGACTTCAAAAGAGGTTAGGGTGCAGAATGTTACCAAGACTAAGCCCTGAGATCAAATTAGTTATTTCATAAACCTAACAAAATATGGTTGTTAAAACGTTTTTATTGCATATTTCTAGATTTTTTGTATAACTAGAGAAACTTCCTGGGATCCAATTTTAAAATGTATATATTAAAATCACACACACAAAAAAGCACAGAAAAATAACTATTGGTTTGAGCCAACACAACCATAAGATGCTTCTTTAGCTTTTAGGTAATGGGACTTTTAGTCACCTATATGCCTTGTTAGTTTTATGAAGAATGGGCTATTTTAGTAATGAAATGTGTGAAGTATCTTTCATTTGAAGAAGTCTGTCAATTTGTTGTTGCTGCTTTTAAGGCAAGAAAGTGGTTACCCTTTCTGGAACTGGTTTTGCTTTATTTTAAAGCCTCTCTAACCAGAGGTGTCTATTGTAAATTAGGGTTGTTTCCAGTCCTGCGAGAGAAAAAAAAATCACATTTTTCTTTTTTTATAGACTATTAAAGTGTTTTTATTTACTGAAACCTTCTTCACATTTTTGCATGCATTTTTTAAAAATAATAATCATAGCCTAATGATTTCATACATCTACATTATTGCATTTGTTTTCACTGCGGGACTCTTAAGATTATGCACACTTGCACAGATTCATTTAATCCTGTTTGCCACCTTGCTAACAATCAGTAAAAGACGTTGTGCTAAAAACAGTGGAAGACTCACACATGGGGTACAGTCACACAGGCTGCAAGGGCCTGATCCCTGCATGGGCCCATGGTGTAAAAGTGAGGCTATCATGCTGCAGGGCCAGTGCAGGGAGACGGGCACATGGTTGTGAGGAAGCGGGGTGGGCTTGCTGCCATGGTTGGGGTGGGCCACAGCACTGGGCCCATGATCAGGCTCCCAACCCTGTGCTGTCTCCCTCCTCCGGCCTGACCAAAATCCCAGCTTTTGCCATAACATGGCTAGGTATGACATCTGACAGCACCCCCTACTCATAACCCCAAAATCGTGGCTGGGGACATGAGTTGCCCCACCCTGAGCAACCTTACCCCATGTGGTATAAGACAGCTCCATGATGCAGCCTCGAACTTTTTCCAAGGACATGTTGTGTAGCAGCCAGCTGTTCACCCCGCTGTGAGAAAATGCAGTTGAACCTTTCACAGTGTGGGTGATTTCAGACGTTATGGCCGGGTACTTTCACCATGGGCTGTGGGGTGGTTCGGACCATGGCCGGGGGTGAAGGGGGGATCCAACAGACGTTCCCCCTTTGCCCCCGGCCGTGGGGACCTCCGAACCACGGCCCATGGTGAAAGCGCCCAGCCGTAACGTCTAAAGGGGCACCCCCCCTCCCAGAGGGGATGGGGCCGCGTGAGGCCGCATAGCCCCGCCCCCAGTGCTCCCTGGCCGCCCTCCCTCCCCGAGACAGACAGCCGCAGCAGCCTCTCCGGCCGCTGCCACCACCCGCCGCCGGGACCCCGGAACGCGGTGGAGGTAAGGTAACAGACGTTACTTTTCCTTCACCGTGTTCCGGATTCCCCCTAACCACGCTTCGTTCGCCGCCGTAGTGCAGGAGAACAAAGCGTGGTTAGATTCACCGCAGGGGGTGGTTGACTGAGGTGAATATATGGATGCACGCAAACAG
Source organism: Sphenodon punctatus (assembly GCA_003113815.1). Lineage (NCBI taxonomy): Eukaryota > Metazoa > Chordata > Lepidosauria > Sphenodontia > Sphenodontidae > Sphenodon > Sphenodon punctatus. The sequence goes on along the minus strand of QEPC01012962.1, from coordinate 142,465 downwards.
ACGTTCACCTCCATTCACACACACACACCCTGAGGTTGACTGGTGATTTCAGACAAACGTAATGTCTGAAATCACCCTTTAATTCAAATTTTCTATCTGTATTCTAGTTGCTATTTATAAATGACAATCCTTCAAATTAGATGAAATTGTGTGTCTTTGTGTTTTGACATACTATTGTAATATCAAGAAATTTCTCCATATGAAATGTATGGTTTATTTCTTAACTTTCAAAACCCAGATCAAGTTAGCTGGAGAAAAAAAATGGAATGCTTTAATTTCATCTGGGGAAATAAAATATTAACCTCTCCTTCCCACCCCCAAAATGATTTTGGCACAAAAACTCTGGAAAATTTTGAACAAGTAAATAACTAAAACCATTTTCAATTCTTTGATATGTATCTGATATATTATTAGTATTATTCCTTATTTATTTCTAATGTGCAACGTTACCATTTTCTACCTGTCATAGCATCTAGCCTTGCAAATCTTCTTTGCATGGAGTGCTCAATGTCTGTTGGGGAAGTTTGGCACACAAAGCGTTGGTAGTATTAAGTCCAACAGATTTAAAATACCACATTAAATTGTCACCTAATTAATGGGTCTGTTGTTCCTAATTACTAGGGTTGTCAGATGAAAAGGGCATAGAAGAAGAGAGTGTATAGACTGTGCTGTTTGGAAATAAGGGCTACTCATGATTTCTAATGGAGCAGTGTGGTCTTGGAATAAGGGGCACTAATTGTGTGTTTTTACATGGACTTGAGGGTGCTCAACCCTGGAGCACCCCTGCATCTGCCCACTTACAGTGGTGTCTGGGGCCATTTTAAATGGACCCCATGGCTGCTGTGGACCACGGTCAACCTGTGTGTGACCCCTCCCTCACACCATAGAGTTGCAGACAGATGGCAGCCCTGTCTCCAGCTGATGCCCCAGGGTTCGACTGCCTGCTTTGCTGGTGGTGCTCTGGGATGTTCCAGACATCTGACATCCCAATCCATAGTTTGGAAACCACTGACATATAGAGTATAACATGTCATGCCAATAAGATGCCATTGAACTCAGCTTTGGGTTCAGCATTGGCTTAATTTTCCCTATGCCATTGCCCAGCAGGTGCAGAAAGTATGCTTAAATCATTCATAACATGAAGTAAATTATTCTCCCCACAAAGCAAGAGTGGCACAGAGGAAGAATTTTGACTGCTGAAATTTCTTCTGCAGTACCAAATGCTGAGTGCTTTAAACACAGTCTGACCCTTAAAAGATCCAAGTCCCATCTTTCTTCATGCGTGCAGCCACACGAGACAGGCAGGGGAGGATATCAAACCTTGGGTAGCCTAGCCTTACCTCTCACTGGGCAGCCTTATCATGCAATGCAGCTTTAAATTCCTGTGCAAAACATGTAAGCATATAAACTCCATATTTGTATTGAGATAGAAATGAGGTTACATATAATGGTGGTGCCAGTCCCAGCTTCTAAATTGAGACCACTTTCTCATGTGGATTAATACGCATCTGTGGGTGCCATGGGGAAGACTGGGACTTAAAAGACGTGCAGCTTCCATCTCACGAGAAGGGCAGAAAAGCGGATCGTAGGGTATTTTCAGACGTTATGAGATCACGGTGAACCACAGTGAATACCCACATGGTGATCGTGGTCCCGTAACGTCTGTTGGGGGGAAAGGAAGCTCCCCGCCAGATGTTCACCCCGTGAATCACGGGGGGGAATCACATTCAACACGCAAACGGAGGTCCTGGCCGGACCATCTCCATTTGCGTGTTGAATGTGATTCCCCCCGGTGATCAAGGGGACCGTCTCGTCTGGCCCTTGACCACGGCCTGGAGTCAACGGCAAGATTCTGGGCCATGGTCAATGTCCCAGGGGGGGGCAGCGGGCGCTGCGGCCGCATTGGCCACGGTGCCTACCCGTCTCCCGGAGGGCAGGCGGTTGGGGGAGCGTGGGGGGCGGGGCTGTGCGGCCGCACGTTGAGCCGCGCAGCCCCGCTCCCTCCCCCGATTCCCCACCGGGATCAGCCGGCATGTCTGTTTGACGGCCATTTTCCCCCCGGCAGGGGATCAATGGGTGATTCCATGACGGGGCCAATATCGACCCCGTCACGTGTGAAAATACCCTTTGCCTGCAAACATACAATTCCGACAGGACAGGAAAAAAGGTACTTTGCCAGAAGTGCAGGTTTGCAGGGAAAGATCTGCATTTCCACCCTTCTCATGAGACAGAAGCTGTGCATTGTTTGAATCCTGGACTTCCCTGTGGTGCCAACAGGTGTGTATTAACGCAGGTGAGAATGCAGTCTTGCGATAAACTCTAAATTCCAGCAAGAATTCAATTTTTCAAAATGTGTTCATATTATACATGCTCACATATGCAGGTATATTTAAATCACATGTATACAATTTGACTTGAAAATGAGAAAGACAAAATTCATTTTTGGTTATTTTCTACATTATCATTCCTCATGGGAAACAGTGTATGAGCTGGGCTGGCAAATGTTCCAGGCAGTTTTGTAAGGCTGTTACATATTTATCTATGCTATAAAGAAAGCAGCCATTGTTTCATGGTCAAGTTTTCAGTTTATGTCAATGGGAGTTTTGCATTAAAAAATTATAAGAGGACATGGTTCTTAGATTAAAAATGAGCAACTTTGATGTAAGTTTAGTCATTTCAGTTTGCCTGGACCAGATGTCCATACAAAATGGGAAAGTTGCTTAATCTGTTTGAAGTACAACAGAAGCCAGCCAATAAGACTTCAACATGATATTACTGCTGTGAGGAATTCAGAAATTGTGAGTTTAATCCATTGCACTGATCCCTACAGCCAGAGACCCAAAGCTTCTTAAAGAGCTCTTCCATCTTATTTTCTCACTAATCTGCTAATCTGTCTTGGTAGAAAAAGGATCCATATACATAAATATGCAGGCAAGTACACACATGCATTCAAAATCCATTGTTGAGAATCTGTGTCTTTGTAGATATCCTGGTATGTATGAAATAGGCAAGAACAAACTTGGACAGCTTTATTGAACTGAAATTGTTTTTGGATTTGAATTTGTTAATAAAGTTCATGATATTGTACGGTGGTTGAAAATTTAGGAAAAATGTAAGCTCAGTGGATATAATTCTCAGGGAAGCAATACTACAGCCAGGAAGCTTTCTGTCAGAAATGTTGCAATACCAATGGAATGATCCTTAAGGTGTTTAATGCCAGCACTGGCCCTTTAGGGAAGTGTAAATTCCAGCCACTTCAGTGGGATTCAGTGGTGCTAAGTGCTTCTACCAATTCCTGAAAGCAAGCAGATCATGCCCAAAATGCTATTATCCTGAGCAAACATGAATAAGAATGTGGCGAAACTAATGCTTCCAGGTTCTTGGTCCCTGTTTTTGGAACTGATAAAAGTTTACACTAGTTAAATCTGTTAAATCGAAAAGCATCAACAATGGTAGACTAAAATCTGGAACATATTTATTATTACTGAAAATCAATAAGAGGAAGGAAAAGATTAATCTAAGACCCTTTTTACACAGACGCTCTTAACACCCATAAAATGGGTGTTACATTTTATTATACATGTTGCAGGGCACCACTGCAGCCAATCACCATGGGCCCTGTGCACACATGATGCCTCCACCCAGTTCCTCTGGGTGGAGATGGGTGTTGGCCGGTGGGTGGGGACCATTTCCCTGGGTGGAGATGGGTGGGGGCGTCTGTGTAAACGCCACTTTCGGTGGGTGTTGGTGAGTGTTTGCTCCCGGCCAACACCCATCTCCACCCACACCCACCCACGGAGCAACCGGCAGTGGCGTCCATTGCTCCGTGGGTGGGTGTGGGTGGAGATGGGTGTTGGCCGGGAGCAAACACTCACCAACACCCACCAAAAGTGGCGTTTACACAGACGCCCCCACCCATCTCCACCCAGGGAAATGCTCCCCACCCACCGGCCAACACCCATCTCCACCCAGAGGAACTGGGTGGAGGCATCATGTGTGCACAGGGCCCATGGTGATTGGCTGCAGTGGTGCCCTGCAACATGTATAATAAAATGTAACACCCATTTTATGGGTGTTAGAGCATCTGTGTAAAAAGGGCCTAAAATATATGCATGAAATATTGATGTTAAAATGATTAACTAAATCACAAGGGAAAATTCTGCTTCAATTGACAAAACTGCCATTGAATTCCGTGGGGTCAAGATTCTAACTCACATGTTCTAAAAGCAAATTCAATCTAGATCCCAATGCCAAAAGCTGCTGAACTTCATATTGTATGGCTAAAATTCATAGCAAAACAATGCATTATACAGTGTTTCCCAAAGTGTGCTCTTTGAGGAAGTTTAGTGAACTAGCTCAGAAAGCACATATAGGGCCCAATCCAAGGTGCTGGCCCACGTGTACGCACACACACATACACACACTGCACATGTTCTGCATGTGCAATTGTGCACTAAACACAGAGTGTGTACAAACCATACACCATGCATACCATGCGTATCAGGTGCACATGCTCTGTTCTTGGTCCACACACCTTGGATCAGCTCCATGTACCACTTCTTTATTTAAGTTGTCATTTCTATAACACTTGTAGTGTTCAAGATGCTTTATGATCCTCATCTAGAATATCCTCACAACTACCCTGTGAAGTAGGTCATTATTATCTCATTCTATATATGGGCAACTGAGGCAGAGAGAGAGAGTGACTTGTTTAAGGCCACCCAGTTAGTTAGTTCAGAGATAAGACAGGATTTGAATCTTTGTCTCCCTGGTCCAAGTTCAGCACATTTTCCATGAGACTAGACTCTCATTTGTTTCTGGAATCTCAGTTTTGATAGTCTCTACCTTATATGGTGAAGAAAACCTTCAAAAGATGAAGCAAGTGTAACTGATGTGAAGACATCTGCCTTAGTTAGCAGTGAGCTGAGCCTGATACAGTAGCGTTAATGTGAGACTTGCTCCTTTCCATTTGGTTCCAGGAGTGCTCACTCAGAGGCCAATAAGAGTACTTAAAATGCCAGAACTGTTAGGTATTTTCACAGCTTATAAAAAAATGCAAAAAACAGGAGGCAGTATCATACTCAGAAAGAGGTGGGTAAAGTTTCCAATCCGAAGAGCTGCACGTCGAGATCTTCACATGATCAAGAATTACCATCAACTGCCATTCCAGCCCTCACGCATGCATACATGTACACACGCTCATACAGAGTCACACCAAATCAATCACTCATGGACACTCACTGCTTCATGGCTATTGTTTCCTGATGCCTCTGCATGCCCCTACCTCAGTGCATCTCTCGCCCACTGTTCACCTCTCCCACTGCCACACATACACTGATAATACTCGCTTCTCCTGCCTCCATCACAGAGACAGCTGTCTAGAGCAGAGCGGAAATGGGTACTTTGTTTAGCAGTGGTGTTCATTGCTCCGTGGGTGGGTGTGGGTGGAGATGGGTGTTGGTCAGGAGCAAACACTCACCAACACCCACCAAAAGTGTTGTTTACACAGACGTCCCCACCCATCTCCACCCAGGGAAGTGCTCCCCACCCACTGGCCAACACCCATCTTCACCCAGAGGAACTGGGTGGAGTCATCATGTGTGCACAGGGCCCATGGTGATTGGCTGCAGTAGTGCCCTGCAACATGTATAATAAAATGTAACACCCATTTTATGGATGTTAGAGTGTCTGTGTAAAAAGAGCCTTAGTCAGTATATTGGGATGGAAAACTGAAAAATCAATGGTAAAAAAAAATGGGGCCAGAAGTTAAAAAATCAGGACTGGAAGTTGATGTTCCAAGACTGGAAGTTGACTTTCTGGGACAATAATCCACAAAACCAGGGACAGAAGTAAAATAAAAATGGCATGGAAGTTGGAAAATTGATGACATTCCAGGACATGGAGAACCCAAATCGGGTCACAATCGGGTACTGATTGGTACCCAGTGTTGGCTGGAGCTGGACTCTGCTAGGAGTCTCCTATCTAGATGTTTCTGGGTGTAGATAGAAACTTCCCAGACCCATTTTTGTCAAAACTGGGCTGGTGAATACTCTTGCTGCCCCACTGAGATGAACTTGGGCCTTGGGTGTGATTGGTACGCATTGTGCCCTCCATCCCTACCAAGAATACAGTGCCATGTGCCTTAATACAGAGAACATAATGATCCTTTCAGCAAGTAACAGCCATTAAAGATTATATAACATCCTACAACGTCTGAGCATGTCAGCCCTCTGTCTGGTGACATCTGGTTGATTCAGCTACCAGAAATTCATCAAGTATATCTGATTTTGCGAGTACTAATTTCAGCTGTAGACTACAGGTGCTCTAATTTTGCATTTATAGTTCAGTGCAAAACTTATGGCTTCTGACTGAGATGAATTCTATAGATTGCATTCCATTTGAAGATACACCCATCAGCCTTATTACAGCTACTCAGGATATACACTGGTGCCACAAAGAGCCGATAAATAGATCCGGATTCTATGGACCGCAGAGGATAAAGACAAATTCATGGAGCTATTCTCAGTGTTATCAATAGGAAAGGATCACTCTTATTTTTTACTGATCTCATAGATGCCATTAATTGGCACTTAAATTAGTACTGAAATGAATAGTGGATTTTGTATTAATGGATACAAATTAAACCCTGGCCAGCACTATCTTTTCACGAGATCATAATATTAATCTTGGCTGCTTATTTTTTTAAAATTTCTATCTGCCTGAAGGGTAAAAGTAGAATAGTCTTATGTGAAACTGTAGTCATAGATTGCTGAGTGATTTCCTTTTTTCTGGGTTTGATGCAGAAGTTAGTAGGGTGTGTATGTCATTTTCGTTATTACAATAACAATAATGAAAATTGTTGTTTTCGTTATTGCAATAACAAAAGCGACACCGATAATGAAAATGACAAACGAGAATGCCAATAACAGTAACAAAAACAATAACAAAAATGATAACAAGAAACGAAAACAATGTCATTATCATTGTCATTATTAGTGCTGTGGCAGTTGGGTTTTGGAGGGAAAATGTAGAGAGGGGAGGAGGGGTAATTTCGGATGTTACGAAATCACTGCTCACCACAGTGAATCCCAGTGGATTCCCTGTGGTGGCAGCGATCACGGTAATGTCTGTTTGATCCCTGCTAGATGTTCACCATGGTGAATTTCTGGCAGAGATCAAAGCTAACCACGGTTCTGGACCTCCGGCTGACCCAAGGTCCAGAACCGTGGTTAGATTGGCCACGATCCGGGATGGGCCAAAAGTAATGTCTGTTACCTTGGCCCATCACGGATTGTGACCCCGACGGGATCGGATTCAGGATCGGGCACAGCGGCCGCATTGGCCATTGCACCAGCATTGGCCGCTGCACCCGCCCAACTCCCTGAGGGCGGGCGGCCGAGGGAGCGTGGGGGGTGAGGCTGTGTGGCCGCACATCATACCACACAGCCCTGCCCCCTCCCAGATCCCCATTAGCGATCAGGCCGGCACATCTAAAGGACGGACGGCCTGATCATGGACCGAGTTACAGGCCCGTCACGTCTGAAATTACCCGAGGAAGCAGACATCTGCAAGTCTTAACAGGGTTGAACTCTTGAACTGTGCCTGTGTTGGAAGGGGCGAACAGCTCAGCAGTATTTAATGGGATGTATTGCTGGCCAATGAGCAGTGCAAGTAGTGCAACAGTCTCATGGCACTCTGTGATTGCTCAATGCCTGCTGCCTCCCAAAACCAATCAGGGAGTTCTGGGGGAGGGCACTGAAACCCTTTATAATGGGAGGGTCAGGATTTTTCTCTCCGTTCTGTGAGAGCTCTGCTTGTTCAGGTTGTGTTTACAGAACTGTGGTGTTTGCACACCAAAAAACATCCCTAGCTCTCATTGTATTACCATCAATACTTCCTTCCTCATATACCCTACATTTTACCTTCTTTCCTTGCCCTTCTTCCCCCTGTACATTATATATAGAGACAGATAGTATAGATTAGATATAGATATATATTATAGACATATAGATTAGATTAGAATAGTTATATAGATAATTGATTAGATAATAGATAGTTTTCCTTTTCCCTTCCCCTGTCTCCCTTAGATTTAGATAGATATTAGTTATGCACGGGAATCGATAATGATACTGATACCAAAAATAAAATCTTCGATTGAAACAGTACCAATAACAATAACGATAATGATAACAAAACCCATAATGATATTGATACCAGTAATGAAAACGATAACAAAAATGATAATAAAAATGACATTGTCGTGAATAACAATAACAAAAAACCCCATTTTTGAATAACGAAAACAAAAAACTAAAATGGCATGCAGGCCTGGTGCACACCACTAGAAGTTACTAGATACATTGAATCTCCTTTGCTGTGCAGGAGGTTAGACTAAAGGGCCTCAGAGGCCTTTCTGCTATAGAGTTTGATCCTCATCCATTAAAGCCAATGGAAATTTTGCCTGTTACTTCAGTGGGTTCATGATTGCAGCCATAATGGCACCTTTCCCCAACCCCACCTCACCTGATAACAAGCTTTGAGGGGGAGAGGGTTAAAGCACATTGTGCTTTAAAATTAAAAAGGGAGGCATTGGTGCAGGTCTGCAGTTGTTTTTGGACACTGCTAGTTGTGGCAGGAGGCTTGCAGTGCTTTGCTGCAACCCGGGGCTTTTTGTGCTCCTAAAATTGCAATTTGCCCTGAGCCCGACGGTTGCTAGGACTTTGTCTAGGCTGCACATGCACAGCCTTTGAATTAATGTCATATCTGGGAGGGTGTGTGTGTGTCAGTTTCAGCAAGCAGAAGAACAGTCAAACTGCTCTCCTGCTTGCTGTGTCTGTCAGGCAGCCCTTTGCTGAGGAAGGGGCTGGCTTCAGTATCTCTGGGGGAGTGTTGGCTGGCCTCTGGAGAGATTGTGGCAGCAGAGAGGGAGTAGTCCAGTCTTGGGGGGATTTCTCTCTACTGGGTGGATCCAGCATCCTGAATTGTGCAGGTTGATCATTCCTGGGAAGATGGGGCAAGTGGTGGGGGGCTTGAAAAGTAAAATATTTTAAAAGTGGTTAGCGTGGTGTGGACCCACACCCAAATTAGAGCTGGAGGGCCTCATGGTGTGGTGCAGAGGAGAAGAAGTTGGGGATCCCCTGTATAGGGAGCCAATGCAGGCTGTGCTGTTGACAGGGCAGAGGCTTGGCCTCTCCGGCCTCCTATTGAGGTGGATGTAATATTAAATGCAGGGATTCCCCCCTTAGAGGTAGAAGCTAATTGTGTCCCTGAGGAAAGGGGTAACCAGAGACGTCCCCAATGTGGATGGAGCTGGCAAGGATGTCCCCTCTTCATTGGAGGAGGTGGGGGCCACATTGATTGGGGTGTTGCAGTCTCTTCAGGATCACTTGGAGACCATGGATAATAGAAGTACTAAGCTCCAAGATTCAGTTTTAGCACCACCTGGTATTTCTTCTACTTCACAGGGCCCTGGGGAGAGGGCGGGGGGCATTGATGGGCATGATTTGGCTGTGGTCCCAAGGGTTGGGGACAGGAGTCATGTACCCATTACTATCTCTTTTGTCTGAGGGTCTTGAGATGAGGAGGCATTTCCCTGTATCTGGAGAAGTGGAAACTGGAGCTGCCCAGGCCATCCTCAAGAAGCTTGACTCAATGGAGCATAAGGTGGTGGCAATTGAGGGGAGCAGGCAGAGTGAGACTGTGAGAACAGTTCAATCAGCCCCTGATGTTTTGAGTACAGGTGAGTTGTGTAGGACCCCAAGCTTGTGTGTGTGTGTGTTTGATAATATAAGCCAAATGGTGGTGGTGGTGGTGGTGAGCTCTCCTGTAACCTCACAGGATCCCAACAGGCTGATGTGGGTGGGGAACGCATGGTGCCAGCCGGGGGTAACTGGACAAGGTTCTGCTCCTTCCACTCCTGTGGTGGTGGTTGTGAACTTTGCTTTCTACCAACTCAAAGACAAAGAGCCCAGTCTAGTCTAGGGATGTGCAAACAGAATGCGGTTTGGATGTTTGGTCGTTCAGTCATTCGATTCAAAAACCGAGTTTGGGTCCGGTTGTTCGGTTTGGCGGAGTTCGGTTCGGCCTAAGATGGCCGAACATTCTAAATAGCGCTATCAGTACCGATATCAATACTGAATACAAAGATTTTTTCGGTATCGTTATCATTTGGCCCAGAGACCACCCCTGGTCTCCACCCCTGATGCCAGGAAGTCTGCTCCTCAGTTGCCTCCCCCTTCCAGTCAAGTTTTTCCTACCCGAATGGGCCATCCAGTCACATTTTTCCCACCCCCAAACTCATCTGAACTCACCTGAACATGACCAAACTGTTCGGTCGTTTCCGAGTTTGGTTCGGTCGTTCGAACAGACTGAGTTTGGTCTGAATTCTGAACATCTGAAATGTGTTCATGCATCCCTAGCCCAGACCAACATCAGGCTGAGAATGAACTCAATCTTATGGACTTTCTATAGGGTAAGATTTATATAGGGACTCACTCAGTCCAGATTAGGAATGCGTTATTTTGGTTTTGCTTTATTAGCCACTCTGTATTCAAACTATCTTTGTTTATGTAGTCAATAAACTTTCTTCTTCACTAAAGAAGTGATTTCTGTGGTCTACAATGGGAACACAAGTGAGTAACTTGAGCCTTCAAGCTCTTGCGAACCCAGAGAAAGAGTGTGTGAATGGGAGGCTTTCTGGACCTTGGGTGGAAAAAGAATTTTCCCCTTTGCAGGACTGATTCAGCCAGAGAGAGAACTGGTTTAGGTGGCCTACAAGTGAGGGAAATTGAGTCACCCAACCCAGGAAAGTGGGGTAGTGGACCCCAACCCCTGTGACAATGTTGTTACCAGTTTTTGTATAGGTTTTACTATTTCTTTTGTAGCAATTGTTCTCAGAAATTGAGAGCAGAGAAAGAAGTGGCAGAATGCAGGGTTGCTGGCCCATTTGTGCACACACACCCATGCAGATGCTTCAGGTATCTCCATTGGGGGTGTTACTAAAGAAGGCTCTGGTGAGTATAGGGTAATTCATCACTTGTCTTTTCCCAGGGGTTCTTTGGTTAATGACAATTATGTCATTAAACTGATGAGTTATGTTTACATAACCTGATGAGTTATGTTAAGTTAGATATGCACATTTTGTTAGAGCCATTGAGATGTTATGGGAATGTGGCAATGGTGCCCTTATGGCAAAGAGCAATATTAAGTCTGCTCTTCATTTGTTGCTGGTGCATCCTGCTGATTTTGACCTGTTAGGGTTTTCTTCTGAGGACCACATTTATTTTGAAAAGACTATGCCTATGGGATGTTCAGTTTCATCTTCAGTTTTTGAAAAGTTTAGTCCCGCTTTTGAGTGCTTGGTGCCTGTGTACACGGGGCAGAGTCATATCACTCATTATTTAGATTATTTTTTGTTTTACGTGTGACCATGGTCTAGGATGTGTGTGTCCATGTTGCAGGCATTATGGGATATTACAGCACAAACTGGGGTGCCGTTGGCTGAGGAAAAGACTGAAAGTTCAGCCACAAACATTACTTATTTGGACATTGAATTAGACTCCGTGGCCGAGTTATCACGTTTTCAAGGAGACAAGATGTTGGAGCTGTTAATTAGTGATCACCAAATGATTAGGGTTATGAAGGTTATGTTGCTGGAGTTACAGTCTTTGCTTGGGAGTTTGAACTTTGCTTGTAAGGTTGTTGTGCCAGGATGGGCCTTTTTATCAAGACTTTAGGCACTGACTGTGGGAATTTCTGCTCCGCATCATCATATTAGGGTGATACAGGATATGAGGGAAGATTTATTAGTATGGGAGTAATTTTTGAATGAGCACAATGGTATTAGTACTTGGTGGGAGCACATGATGGTTGAGGCAGAACTCCAGATTCATTCTGTTGCTGCTGGAGGACTGAGTATGGGGTTGTTTTTTCACAGCATGTGTTCTGAAGAGAAACAGCCAGCTGAGTGGTTTGAGACTGGTTGATTAGGGATTTAACATTCTTGGATTTTTTTCCTATCCTTGTGGCAGTGTAGTTGTGAGTTGAGGAGTTTGCGAACCTGTCAGGAGAGTTTTGGTGGGATAATATGGCTGTGGTGCATGTGATAAGTAAGTTGTCTTCTAAATAAGGCAGGGTAATGCATTTAGTTAGGAAGTTGGTCTTGACATGTTTAAGGAACAATATTGTTTTTATTCATAAACATATTCTGGGTTTGAAGAATGAGTTAGCAGATGCCCTTTCTTGTTTTCAGATGGAGCATTTTTGGGTGCTCACACCTGGGACTCAACTAACATCGGAGCATGTTCCAGTGGATCTTTGATTTTTAAAGTGTCCCCAAGCTTACCAATGTTCTCTGGCTCCTGTGACAAGGTCAGCATATGAAAGGGCCTTTACTAGGGATGTGTGAACAGGATGGAGTTCGGCTGTTCAGACCTTTGGGCTAAAAACTTAGTTTGGGTTCATGCGTTCGGTCTGGAGGAGTTCAGACACCCCGAATTTTCTGAAAGTTCTGTCCCACCGGGAGTCTTGGGCCTTCTGCCTTAGAATTTCTAGAGTGCAAAATCCTGTCTCTCAGTTCATGGTTTCCAGCCTTGCTGGCTGCAAGATGGTGAGTGAGTTCCTGATAGTCACTGCCCCTCTGGGGTACAACTCCTTATATCCCCAGGAGGAAACTACTCATATCTTCTCGAGGCTTCTAGAATTCCCTTTGTTGTCTTTATCAGCTTTTCTGTGTCTCTTGCATGTAGGCAATGGCTGCCTGCATTAGCATATAAATGTCTCTGGCCATGTCTCTGGCCACCCGTCTGGGGCAATCAACAAAACTGTCTTTCCATTTCCTGGAGCTTGGTCACATGTCACAGCTCTGATTTGGCTTTTACAGTTCTCAATTGTAACATTACAGACATGTGAAATCTTTTGCTTTACATATTTACCAGACTTGTAGTCTACATGTAGGCCTGTGTTACACGTGTGTGACCCTATGTTCCTCTATGACAGTCATGCACAGTGCTGGGTAATACTGGTTCTAATCCTTCAGGATTATGTCCAGTTAAGATGGATCCTTTCCCTGCACCTCTTCTCTCTCCCTCAATATTGGGGATGGAGGATTTGATCTCCCCTAAAACCAATTAGGTTTTGCAACCACAGATGAAGTGGAGGAATGATTGGCAGGCCCCTAAGGAAGTCTTTTATCTCTATAGTGTCTCAGAACATTTTGGGTTAGAAAACCAAATTAATGGATAATGATTTTGGTTGTTTCATTAGATCCTTTGACATTATTTTGCTCCAAGAAATGTGCATGTGGGGCAATTGGACTTGAACGGGTATGTGTCCTTTGTTGTGGATGTTGCCCCATCTGAAGTGAAGGGTAGGCCTAGCGGGGTTTGGGCTGTTTAATATCTTAAGCAGACACACTGGCAGACCTCCAGTTCCAGTCACTCTATGCTGGATTCTCCATTTCTAGTCACCATCACGGCCGAGCGTTGCAGGCTGCCAGGCATTGGCGGAGCAGTGGCAGAGCCAGGGCTCGGCTGGGTGTTGCAGGCTGGCTGGCATTGGTGGGGCAATTTCAGACAATGAAGAGGAATGACAGCCCTCCATGCCTGGAACATAGGCCCCAGAATCCTGATGGTGGGTCATGAGGCTGGAGTGGGTGCTTCTTGATGTGGTGGAATGACAGCCCCAGAACTCTGACGATGGTTCCTGGGACTAGAGTGGCAGCTTCTGGATAATGTTGATGGACAGTCCTCCCTGCCTGGAATGTAGGCTCCTGAACCCTGCTGGTGGGTCCTGGGGCTGGAGTGGATAGCTATATCTTGATGCGGTGGAATGACAGCTCCCTGTGAGTGAAATGACAGCTCAAGAACCCTCATGGTGGGTCCTGGGACTAGAGTGGCAGTTTCTCAATGAAGTGGAATGACAGTTCCCTGTGAGTGGCATTATGGCCCCAGAACCCCGACAGTGGGTCCTGGGACTAGAGTGGCAGCTTCTTGATGACATAGATGGACAGCCCCCCATGCCTGTAACGTAGGTTCCAGAACCCTGATTGTGGGACCTGGAGCTGGAGTGTCTGGCACCCTTACTTGGCCAGGCATTGCAGACTGCCAGGCATCAGCGGACCAGTGGCAGAGGCCTGGATAGGGCTTGTTGGTTGGCACCCCTACTCAGCTGGGCATTGCAGGCTGCCAGGCATTGGTGGAGCAGCGGCAGAGGCCCGGCCAGGACTCGATGGATGGCACCCCTTCTTGGATGGGCATTGCAGGCTGGCTGGCATCGGTGGAGCAGCGGCAGAGGCCTGGTTAGGTCTTGATGGATGGCACCCCTTCTTGGATGGGCATTGCAGGCTGGCTGGCATCGGTGGAGCAGCGGCAGAGGCCCGTCCAGGGATTAAGTGGCTGCCACCCCTACTTGGCCGGGTGTTGCAGGTTGACATCGTACTTAACTGAGCTCAAGAAACTCTATTACAAATTGGAAGGGATGGGACATCTGCAAAAAAACCAGCTACCGGTTTTACTGGTTACCGGTTTGCAAAAAAACAGTTTACCGGATTAAAACCAGTTTACCGGTGCCGGATCTATTGCATTGATTTCAATGGGGAACTGTCAGTGTCCCCATTGAAATCAGTGGGGGGAAAAAACAATCCCTCCCACTCCCAGGCTGTGTGGGTGGAAGAGGGGACACGCCCCACCCACCCTTCCCAGCCTGGATTTTTTTTAAAAAACAATTCCCTGAAGTCCCTGGCTCCGGGCCGCCGCCGGCGACCCGGAGCCCGCACCAGCAGCTAGGTACTAGGGAAATCCCTGAGGTGGGGGTGGTTTAACACCCCCCCACCCCAGGGATCACCCTACCCCCCCCACCCTGGGATCGCCTACCTTTGGCGCTCCGGGTGGCGGTGGTGGCAGCACAGAAGTCCGGCAGCTTCAGCGCTGACTGTGGCTGCTGGCTTCAGTGCTTACTAGGCCTTCTGGGGACCCGGTACCGGTACCCCCAATATCCAGATTAACCTGATACTACCGGTACAGCAAAATACCAGCAGTATCAGATACCGGATAATCCGAACTTCCCACCCCTACAAATTGGGCAAGCCTTGCCGGTGGTGAAATCTCATGGACACCCAGCCCCCACCCACCAGTCCACTTATCCGAGCTATGCCTGTCTACAAGAGAGTGGAGCAAATGACTGACATGCAGTACCAGAAGCAGCAGCAGACACTGAATTGCCAGGGCAAAGTAACTGCAGCTGGCACCCCTGCTTGGCCGAGTATTGCAGGTTGACTGGCATCGGTGGAGCAATGGCAGAGGCCCAGCCAGGGCTTGGGGTCTGGCACCCCTACTTGGCTGGGCACTGCAGGCTGACTGGCATCGGTGGAGCAGCGGCAGAGGCATGGCCAGGTCTCAGTTGCTGGCACCCCTTCTTGGCCGGGCATTGCAGGTTAGCTGGCCTCGTTGGGGCATCCACACACAATGAAGTAGAATGACAGCCATCCCTTTCTGGGAAGTAGGCCCCAGAACACTAACGGTGGGTCCTGGGGCTGTAGTAGCTGGCACCCCTACTAGGCCAGGTATTTCAGGCTGTCAGGCATTGGCAGAGCAGTAGTGGAGGCCCAGCCAGGACTTGGTGACTGGCACCTTTGCTTCGCAGGGCATTGCAGGATGGCTGGAATCGATGGAGCAGCAGCAGAGGCCCAACCAGGGCTTGGTGAATGGCACCCCTGCTTGTCCAGGCATTGCAGGCTGGCTGGCATCGGCAGAGCAGCGGCAGAGACCCGGCCAGAGCTTGGTGGCTGGAACTCCTACTTGCCTGGGTGTTGTAGACTGGTTGGCCTCGGTGGGGCATTCACAGACAATGAAGTGAAATGACAGCCCTCCCTGCCTGGAAAGTAGGCCACAGAACCATGATGATCTACCCACCCCCTCACCCTTCTGTGCCAGACAGGTCCAGGCATGAAAACCTTCCTTATCAATATGAACCTGGTTACTCCAAGTTTCCTGTAAACATATATTCTCATATTTAGCAATATATTCACAAAATTTCCAATCTCGCTGTTTAGCTGCCCATCCTGCAATATTCCAGGAAAGAAGCCGGAATGCGTTCCTGGACGTCGTTGGTACTTGTCAGTCAATATCTGACATAACATTCTTTATAACCTCTTCAACTTCCTGTAACACCGCTATTTCTGGTGCTGTCACAGCAATAGAAACCTGTTCCACTTCTAACAATGAACTTTCCAGAGCCGGCATACTTCGATACAATAGACTATCAATGGGAACATCGCCATCCAGCCTCCCCAGTTGAGTATCTAATCTGACTCCAGATGGAGTAGAGGTTAAGTGTTTCACCGGTCTACTATCAATGACTGATTCCATTCTTTCATGACTGTTTTCTTTAAAGGAAACCTGTGACGGGATTGGGATCTTAACACTCCCTCCTGCACTCTCCTTTTGACCTTTCCAGTGTATCTTACCTCCCATCCCAGGCTCCTGTACAGCCACTATTTCCTTGTAGAGCAAAGACAGCCTACTCAGAAGAGGTCTTGAGTTTAACACTGGAAGGACCTCCTGCTCAGCCCCTCCCTGTGGTCCATGCCCAGGTGCTTGATTTACTTGTACTGTTTGTACTTCCATCCCCTCCTCCCTTATCAGGGTCTGCTCAACCCCCACCCCCCACCCCCCGCCTCCTGAGCAGACAGTGAGGGAGATTGCAAGAGATCCTGATTTCAACTGCTTTGAAATCATTCTAACCTTCTCTGCCCCTGACCCTGCCTCCCTTTTCCTTCCTATGGGGATGAATTTCTCACCCCTTCTCCTGATTTATATACATGGGATAATTAGACTCCCCCTTTGCGCCAAGTGTCCCTCCTTAAGCTTAATAGAAACAGGTATAGAACATTGGTCAATGTTAGAATAACATGTCTCCGCAATCTGCTCGTTTCCACCATATCCACACCCACTATGTTCTTACTGGTTATTGGAAGACCCAGTAAAACTCTCAGATGTTCTTCTATGGGTGATTTCAGACGTTACGGGTGGGCGGTTCACCACAGTGAACCCCCAGGGGGGGGTGAACAGCGCAACCACGCGCGGGGGTGGAAAAGCGACCCAAACAGATGTGCCGGGAATGGGACGACGGCTGGGAACCGGGCCAAACCATCGTGGACCGGGTCAGCACAACAGACGTGCAGCCGAACCCCCGCCGGGCGCAAAACCCCCACAAGGCACCGGGCAGGGGCGGGACACAGACATGGCTGACTGAGGGCAAACGAAGCCAAAAGGCACACAAGTGAATGCCCACACAAGGGAAATGGGAAGGGAGGGGGGAAGAGGGAGAACAGGCTGACAGCCGACACACACAGCACACGCACACACACACACACAGCGGACCCACAGCGGGACACACTGCACGACCAAACGCCCAGGCACACACACGCACACACACAAGGGAAAAGTTGGGAAAGGGGAGTAGGGGCACCCGGAACACAGCATGAGGAACAACGGGAGGGACGAGGGGGGGCACAACCAAGGGGCAAGGCACAGGCAGCAGCAACCCCAACAGCACCCCAGTCCACAGAGGTGCCCCCACAGCAACAGAGCCAGTCTCGGAGGGGGGGGG
>QEPC01012962.1:87939-110959 GCA_003113815.1 Sphenodon punctatus | reverse complement strand
CTAGCATTTCAGGTGCAACCTTTGACCTACCCCACCGATGAAACCAAGGTGGCATTTATTATTGGGCATTTGGAGGGGTTGGCGCTCGATTGGGCCACCCCCTTATTGATAAAAGAAAGTCCATTACTACGGGACTATGAGGGATTTTTGCGGGAATTTCAGTTCCTTTTTGACTACCCTCATAGAGTCAAAGACGCGGAGGCAGCGATAATGACCTTGAAACAAGGTAGAGGACCTCTGTTAGAGTACGTGACACGCTTCCAACACCTGGCAGCGGAGCTGGGGTGGCCGGACCATGTGCTGAAGGTGCTGTATCAAAAAGGGTTAAACGAGGAGCTCAAGGACCAGTTGGCTATGACGGAGATGCCAGAGACCTGGCCTAAGCTAGTCAACCTTACATGCCAGATTGAGGATCGTCTGTCAGAACGACAACGGGAGCGACGACAAGAAGGGGCGCGAACGTGGGCACCGCGAACCCCCGCCCTGGTACACGGGGTAGGGGAAACCCGCAGCCCCGAGACCCCGGAACCAATGCAACTCAGGGCCGCTCGGGGTCCGCTCATCACACAGGAAAAGGAACGACGGAGAGCGGGCTGGCTCTACTTCTACTGCGGAGGCCAAGGCCATTTCTCTCGAGAGTGCCCCCAGCTGCCCCCTGCACGTCGACAGGCGGGAAACGCGGACGGCCGGGCTGGTCAGGGGGGAGCCCGGTACGAACAGTAGGCCCCCTGACCAGACGACGTGCCCCCTTGGGGGACAGCCCAAACCACCTTTGTGTGCCCTTGACCTTGCAAATTGCCGAGCAACGCTCGACAGTAGTATGGACCCTGATTGATTCTGGCGCGTCCGGCAATTTTATTGACGAACTCCTCGTACGCCAATTGCACCTTCCCCTGGTGTCCAAGGCGCGCCTGGAGACCATCTACTCTATAGATGGCTCGCCCTTGAGCTCGGGTCCGGTACGTTACAGCACCCCCTGCTTGCAGGGTACCATAGGATCCCATCACAAAAGGTTATCATTGGATGTCGTCCGTACCCCCGCCTTTCCCATCGTTCTTGGCATGCCGTGGCTGCAGTCGCACAACCCCTCGATCGACTGGCAACGGCGGTGCATGAAGTTTGACTCCCCGGCGTGCCAGCAACATCATCTTCAGGCACCCGTGCGGAAGATGGCGCTTGGTGCATATGGTCCTCCCAACAGGGGAGTCGCGGAGCTGCCTGCGGCATACCAAGATTTACAAGAGGCCTTCAAAGAGCAGGATGCTCTTGAACTCCCCCCTCACCGAAGTTATGATTGCCCCATCGAGCTGCTCCCAGACGCCGTACCCCCGTATGGAAGGATCTATGCGCTATCGGCCCTCGAGTTGCAAACCCTGAAGGCATACGTGGAGGAGAACCTCGCAAAAGGTTTTATTCGCCCATCTACATCCCCTGCCGGAGCCCCCTTATTTTTTGTTCCTAAGAAAGACGGGGGCCTCCGACCCTGCATCGATTACAGAGGGTTAAACGCGCTGACCATAAAAAACCGATATCCCTTGCCACTCATCCCTGAACTCCTGGACCGGTTGCAGGGGGCCTCCGTCTTCACCAAACTCGACCTCCGGGGGCCGTACAACCTCTTACGGATCCAGGCCGGAGACGAGTGGAAAACGGCCTTTCGCACCAGGTATGGCCTTTTTGAATACCTCGTAATGCCGTATGGTCTTGCAAACGCTCCTGCGACATTTCAACATCTTATTAATGACCTTTTTCGTGATGTTCTAGATATCTCTGTAGTTGCCTACTTGGATGACATCCTTGTATTTTCCCACAATCTCCAGGAGCATGTGCAACATGTGCGTCTTGTATTGAAACAACTAATCCAAACTCGCTTGTACTGCAAACGAGAAAAATGCCTTTTTCACCAACAGGTGGTGCCCTTTTTAGGGTTTATCATCTCGCCACAAGGAATAGGGATGGACCCGGCGAAAGTCCAAGCCATCACCGCGTGGCCCCCACCTACTGCTGTCAAACCCTTGCAACGATTCCTCGGGAGTGTCAACTATTATCGACAGTATATCCTGCATTTTGCACGCCTCACAGCTCCCCTAACACGATTGTTAAAAAAGGAGGAACTATACCAGTGGAAAGCAGAGCAACAAGAAGCCTTCATTGAATTAAAGAAAGCCTTTACCGTCGCCCCCATTCTTCAGCATCCCGACTTTTCTCGGCCCTTCCTGGTGGAGACGGACGCCTCCAGCGTCGCCATCGGTGCGGTACTCTCCCAACAGATCCCGGGGGAAGGCATTCCCTTACCCTGTGCCTTCTTCTCTCGCCAACTCACCGCGGCGGAGAGGAACTACACGGTGCTGGACAGGGAGTTATTGGCGATCAGAGAAGCCTTTGAAAGTTGGCGACATTATTTAGAGGGCGCCCCGCACCCTGTCCAAGTCAAGACCGACCATAAAAATCTGGTATACTTACAAACCGCATGCATTATGAATGCCCGACACGCACGATGGGCCTTGTTTTTCGCACGGTTCACTTTTCAGATATCTTATCGAACGGGGAAGAGCAACACGATTGCAGATGCCCTTTCCCGATACCAGGAAGCTGCCCCCACGCCTGCTCACCAGGGGGAGACTATTTGCCCGTCTCGGGCCTTCGCGGCCACTGGCATGACCCTGGCCCAATTTAAACGTCTCGCCCGCCAAGACCCTACTCTCTCAGATGGGGCCCCGGGTGCCAAGTCGGCAGAGCTACAAACCCATCAAGAGGTCATTGTGGTCCCGACGGGGGCCCGGCATGAAGTGCTTCGAGCACACCATGATGCCCCCCTTGCCGGACACCCCGGGCAGCGGCGCACACTACAACTTATTCAGCGGCACTTTTGGTGGCCAACCGTAAAACAGGACATGCAGGCCTATGTACTCGGGTGTGCAGTATGCAGCCGAACTAAGTCCCCCAGCCAGGGCCCTTCCGGGTTATTACAGCTGGCACCGCAAGCCCAGGGCCCTTGGCAACGAATCAATATGGATTTTATCGTGGAACTCCCTCCCGCACGCGGCTACACCACGATCTTGGTAGTGGTCGACCAGTTTACCAAAATGGGACATTTTATCCCCTGTAAGAAGCTCCCTACAGCACAACAGACCG
This sequence comes from Sphenodon punctatus, assembly GCA_003113815.1. Classification (NCBI taxonomy): domain Eukaryota; kingdom Metazoa; phylum Chordata; class Lepidosauria; order Sphenodontia; family Sphenodontidae; genus Sphenodon; species Sphenodon punctatus. The sequence continues at coordinate 107,824 of QEPC01012962.1, read as the reverse complement.
CGATGTTGGTGTTGCAACACATTATCCGATTACATGGCCTCCCCACCGTTATCATCTCTGACCGTGGCTCCCAATTTATTGCACGTTTCTGGCGCGCACTGTTTTCCGCCCTCGAGGTGAAGCTGGCACCCACCACCGCGTACCACCCGCAGGCCAATGGACAGGCAGAGCGCACGAACCAGTCACTTGAACAGTATCTACGTTGTTATGTGTCATATCTCCAGGATGATTGGGTAGATTATCTTGCTCTCGCCGAGTTCGCATACAATAACGCCCCCCACGCTTCCATAGGCACTTCGCCTTTTCATGTGAACTACGGGTACCACCCACGACTCTTCTTGCCCGAACTCCCATCCACCACTGTCCCGGCCGCCGGCGCAATGATCCAGACGTTGCACCACTTTCATTCCTGTGCCCGTACCTTACTCCAGAAGGCTCGACAACAGTACAAGCAGCAAGCCGACCGCCATCGTCGTCCAGCACCAATTTTTGCCCCAGGGGACCTTGTATGGGTCGATCGCCGCCAGTTCCCGTCGCGGCGTCCATCCGCCAAACTGGATTCCAAGTACATGGGACCCTTTCCAGTCCTTCGCCAGGTGAACCCGGTAACGTACCACGTTTCCCTGCCCGCTCAGGTCCGCTGCCATCCTGTCTTCCATGTTTCCCTACTGAAACCTGTCCACCCCCCTCTTTTTCCTGACCCCCTTCCCCCACCTCCGGTGGAATCGATTGATGCGCTCCCGGAGTATGAGGTCCGCACCATTCTCGATGCTAAACGCCCGCGGGGCGTACTGAAATACCTCATCGACTGGAAAGGCTATGGCCCCGCTGAACGTTCCTGGGAGCGTGCATCTGATGTCCATGCCCCCCGCCTTGTGCGTGCTTTTCACGCACGCTTCCCCCTGAAGCCCCGGCCCGGGGGGGGCCTTGGGGGGGGTACTGTAAGGTCGCAGCCTACCCGGGCTCGAGGGCGGAGGCAGGGGAGGCGAGCCCTCAGACCACAGCAGCTCAGGGGTAAACAGGGGGCACAGGCACCGCGGGCCCAGGCACGGCGGCGGGAACAGTCTCCGCCGCCGCAAAAGCTACCAGAAGTGAGGCCGGAGGGGAGCGAAGGGGCGGGGCCAGCAGAAACGCCGCGCCGCTCAGCACGCCTCCAGGAAAAGGCGGGGCTCCAAGCAGGCAAATAAAAGGAAGCCCGGGGACTGCAGAGCGGCGCCGGTGAACAGCGTTGCTGCAGACTGGCCCCTTGTGCTTGACGGAGTTTAGGAGTATTGAAGGAGCGTGTGGAGTGTGGACGGAGCATGAGTGTGTGGCGCGTAGGTGTGGTCGCGGCGAGTGATTAATTGTAGATAGTGGGGAGTGGTGTTCTCGAAGTGGGTGTGTGTGAGTGGGGGAGGTGTGGGTGGTGGGCACTGTCCCTTCCCTTGGGGGCCCGTATACCCTCAGCCTCCAACCCTTCCTTGCCAGTACGTGTGACATATCCTTCCCCCAGACCCCCCGTACCCACAGGGTCCCCCTCCCGTTCCCCGCACCAGTGGGCACCCCCCTTCCCTGTGTGTATTCCCGGGACACGTGTCAAGTGGGTGAATTCGTGGGGGCTAAGGAGTTGCCTTTGCAACCAGCACACTCGAGTGGGGGCTCACTCAGGGCCTTGCTGTCTCCCCCCCTATGATGAGATAGGCCGCCGCTTATCCCAAAGCCAGCGGCCCTATTACAACCTGAGGGGTGTCTTTTCCTATCAGTGTGGTGCCCCCTCGCGAGCGTGCAGGGGAACCCAGAGATCAAGTAGCCGTTTAGTCAGGTCCACCTTCCCTCTTCCCTCGTCCCCCCCTAACAGTTAGGCACTGCAATTTCCAGCCCTGTTTTAAACTCTTATCTGATGCTTACATCTGATGTGTTCAGAAGCAATAGGAAGTGACTAACTCACACACAACAGTGCTTGGGGGATCATCCAGGGCTGATTATACCACTTTCAGGGCCCTGCAAACATGATCATCGGAGTTAGCAGAGTTATATGTGAGTTCACCGGAAGTGTCCAAAAAGATGGTATATAGGAAGTGGACCATTTCGTGCCTTTTATTTCCAATTGCTTGTACTCAGAGGTTTAATCGCCCAGAATCTATCCTTTTGAAGTTTATACAGTTGGATAAGTACTATAGTGTGCACTTAGTTTTTGTTATCTTGATAAAGATAACAAAATTATAAGGAACATAAATAATAACAAAATCAACAATGACAATGAAAGTCATTATTGATTTTGTTATTGCCTAAAAGGTGTTTTTTGGAGGGAAATGTGGAGAGGGGAGGAGGGAGTCAGAAACAGTGTTAAACTCTTGAATTGGGCCTGTGATAGGAGGGGAAGGACCAGATGGATGTAATCGCTGGCTAATGAGCAGTGCAAGCATGTCCCAGGGAGTTGCATGGCACCCTGTGATTGCTCAATGGCTTCTGCCTCCCAGAACCAATCATGGAGGCTCCAGGGAGGGCACTGTAACCCTTTATGTTGCAGGGCCAGGCTGTTTGACTCTTGTTCTGTATTAGCTCTTCTTGCTGTGTCAGGTTGCATTTACAGAACTCTGGTACTGCTTGCACTAAAAAGCTTCTCCAGCCCTCAGTGTTCTACCGTAACTTTCCTTAGACCCTTTATTTTACCTTCCCTTGTCTGTCTCCCCCTGTAAAGATAGATAGATAGATAGATGGGGGAGGAGCAGGCAGGAAGGACCCTGCCAAACTTGTTTGGGCTCCTTTGGAAATCCCTGCCATTCTATTAGCATTTGTGAGAAAGAAGGGAAAGAGATGAGAAGGGGAGGGGATGAAAGAGAGATGAAAATGGGATTGGAAGATGAAGAGCATGTAAAGTAGAAGAGAGCAGATACTGCCAGGGCTGGCACTTAGCTTATCTGCTGGTTCCATTGAAGTGAAGAAGACTCACACCTGTGCTAAAATGTGCTGGTTTTATCCACACTGTGGATCACATTGCTCAACTGAAGATTCAAAGGGGAAGAGAAAAGGCTACAGGGAAGTTGAACTACCCTTGATGTAACAGTTCCACAAACCAATTAATGGTCCATGTGTACCCATTAGTTATGTGATATTTCTAACTGTATATATAATAAGATGACCATATAGTTGGAAAGGGCATTGAATGCAACACTCTGCTTTGATGCAGGAAGTCTACAGCTACAACATCCTCCCCTCCTCCCCCCACCAACAAATGACTGTACAGCCTCTTTTTGAAAACCACCAGCAGCAGAGAGCTGACAGTCTCCCTAGGCAACTTGTCCCATTGCCGAACACCTCTTACCATTAGAAAGTTTTTCTGGAATTTAACTGAGATCTAACTTCTTGCAATTTGAACCCATTCTTTCTAGTCTTGTCCTTTGTGGCAATAGAAAACAGTTCCTTGCCATCTTCTTTGTGGTGGCCTTTTGGTTATTTGACGATTGTTATCTTATTCCCCACCTGTTATCTGCAAACACCCAATTCTCTATAGCCAAGCCAAGAACGTGTACCTGAGCTCACACATCCTCATGATTGTTGCATCCCTTGTCTCTCCCTCTGTTCCCCCTTCCCGGTCTCCCCTCCCCCTGTCTTTAGATTGTAAGCTCTCAGGCAGGGACCGTGTCTATCTTATTCTCTGTAAAGCACCAGGTACATCGCTGGTGCTATATAAATGCTTATAATAATAAATAAATAAATTAAATAATACTTAAACTTCCCTTCTCTAGGGCAAAAATACCCACTTCCTTCTAGGAGTGTACAGAAGGCACAGCATTCCTTTTTGTNGTTGCTGCAGACTGGCCCCTTGTGCTTGACGGAGTTTAGGAGTATTGAAGGAGCGTGTGGAGTGTGGACGGAGCATGAGTGTGTGGCGCGTAGGTGTGGTCGCGGCGAGTGATTAATTGTAGATAGTGGGGAGTGGTGTTCTCGAAGTGGGTGTGTGTGAGTGGGGGAGGTGTGGGTGGTGGGCACTGTCCCTTCCCTTGGGGGCCCGTATACCCTCAGCCTCCAACCCTTCCTTGCCAGTACGTGTGACATATCCTTCCCCCAGACCCCCCGTACCCACAGGGTCCCCCTCCCGTTCCCCGCACCAGTGGGCACCCCCCTTCCCTGTGTGTATTCCCGGGACACGTGTCAAGTGGGTGAATTCGTGGGGGCTAAGGAGTTGCCTTTGCAACCAGCACACTCGAGTGGGGGCTCACTCAGGGCCTTGCTGTCTCCCCCCCTATGATGAGATAGGCCGCCGCTTATCCCAAAGCCAGCGGCCCTATTACAACCTGAGGGGTGTCTTTTCCTATCAGTGTGGTGCCCCCTCGCGAGCGTGCAGGGGAACCCAGAGATCAAGTAGCCGTTTAGTCAGGTCCACCTTCCCTCTTCCCTCGTCCCCCCCTAACAGTTAGGCACTGCAATTTCCAGCCCTGTTTTAAACTCTTATCTGATGCTTACATCTGATGTGTTCAGAAGCAATAGGAAGTGACTAACTCACACACAACAGTGCTTGGGGGATCATCCAGGGCTGATTATACCACTTTCAGGGCCCTGCAAACATGATCATCGGAGTTAGCAGAGTTATATGTGAGTTCACCGGAAGTGTCCAAAAAGATGGTATATAGGAAGTGGACCATTTCGTGCCTTTTATTTCCAATTGCTTGTACTCAGAGGTTTAATCGCCCAGAATCTATCCTTTTGAAGTTTATACAGTTGGATAAGTACTATAGTGTGCACTTAGTTTTTGTTATCTTGATAAAGATAACAAAATTATAAGGAACATAAATAATAACAAAATCAACAATGACAATGAAAGTCATTATTGATTTTGTTATTGCCTAAAAGGTGTTTTTTGGAGGGAAATGTGGAGAGGGGAGGAGGGAGTCAGAAACAGTGTTAAACTCTTGAATTGGGCCTGTGATAGGAGGGGAAGGACCAGATGGATGTAATCGCTGGCTAATGAGCAGTGCAAGCATGTCCCAGGGAGTTGCATGGCACCCTGTGATTGCTCAATGGCTTCTGCCTCCCAGAACCAATCATGGAGGCTCCAGGGAGGGCACTGTAACCCTTTATGTTGCAGGGCCAGGCTGTTTGACTCTTGTTCTGTATTAGCTCTTCTTGCTGTGTCAGGTTGCATTTACAGAACTCTGGTACTGCTTGCACTAAAAAGCTTCTCCAGCCCTCAGTGTTCTACCGTAACTTTCCTTAGACCCTTTATTTTACCTTCCCTTGTCTGTCTCCCCCTGTAAAGATAGATAGATAGATAGATGGGGGAGGAGCAGGCAGGAAGGACCCTGCCAAACTTGTTTGGGCTCCTTTGGAAATCCCTGCCATTCTATTAGCATTTGTGAGAAAGAAGGGAAAGAGATGAGAAGGGGAGGGGATGAAAGAGAGATGAAAATGGGATTGGAAGATGAAGAGCATGTAAAGTAGAAGAGAGCAGATACTGCCAGGGCTGGCACTTAGCTTATCTGCTGGTTCCATTGAAGTGAAGAAGACTCACACCTGTGCTAAAATGTGCTGGTTTTATCCACACTGTGGATCACATTGCTCAACTGAAGATTCAAAGGGGAAGAGAAAAGGCTACAGGGAAGTTGAACTACCCTTGATGTAACAGTTCCACAAACCAATTAATGGTCCATGTGTACCCATTAGTTATGTGATATTTCTAACTGTATATATAATCAGATGACCATATAGTTGGAAAGGGCATTGAATGCAACACTCTGCTTTGATGCAGGAAGTCTACAGCTACAACATCCTCCCCTCCTCCCCCCACCAACAAATGACTGTACAGCCTCTTTTTGAAAACCACCAGCAGCAGAGAGCTGACAGTCTCCCTAGGCAACTTGTCCCATTGCCGAACACCTCTTACCATTAGAAAGTTTTTCTGGAATTTAACTGAGATCTAACTTCTTGCAATTTGAACCCATTCTTTCTAGTCTTGTCCTTTGTGGCAATAGAAAACAGTTCCTTGCCATCTTCTTTGTGGTGGCCTTTTGGTTATTTGACGATTGTTATCTTATTCCCCACCTGTTATCTGCAAACACCCAATTCTCTATAGCCAAGCCAAGAACGTGTACCTGAGCTCACACATCCTCATGATTGTTGCATCCCTTGTCTCTCCCTCTGTTCCCCCTTCCCTGTCTCCCCTCCCCCTGTCTTTAGATTGTAAGCTCTCAGGCAGGGACCGTGTCTATCTTATTCTCTGTAAAGCACCAGGTACATCGCTGGTGCTATATAAATGCTTATAATAATAAATAAATAAATTAAATAATACTTAAACTTCCCTTCTCTAGGGCAAAAATACCCACTTCCTTCTAGGAGTGTACAGAAGGCACAGCATTCCTTTTTGTTTTAGTTTTTGCTTACAAAATCCCCTTCGTTTTTGTTTGTTTGTTTGTTTTTGTAAATGACCATATGTTGTTGATTTTTTTGTGGGGTGTGTGTGTATTTTATTCAAAATAATACTACTATTAATAAAATCCCTTTGAATGTGCAAACTGACCACTGGGACTGTTCTGTGCATGCATGGCCCTTCTCCAAAATAGCACCAGCATCATTTTGGAAAAAGGCAGCTGGTCTGCACATATGCAGACTGGATACCCTTTTCCAAAATGGTGCTTACACTGCCTATACCAGTTTGGGAAAGGGTGTGCATGCAAAGAATGGCTGGCAGGTATTTGCACATGTCAGTGATTGATTTATTTTTAAAATTAAATAAAAAAAATAATAATCACGTGACATAAGCAAAATGGCCGATGGGGCAATTCTGCATATTCATGCCATTTTCCAAAATGGCACTGGCAGTGTCACTGCCATTTTTGAAACGGGGTCACACATGCACAGAAGGCTCAGCAGCCATTTGCGCATATAGAGCATTTCTTTTTTTAATTTTTAATAAATTAAATGAAAAAAAACAACAATGAAAGCAAACACTCATTTCTTATTCATCCTTTTTTATAGAATAAAAACAAATAAAAATGGTCACCAAATCCATCAATGTTCATAACTAAACAAAAATAAAAGATAAAAAATCACTAAGCATGCGCAAATGGCCACCAGAGCCAGTCTTTCTGTGCATGCGTGCCCTTTTCCAAAACGGAAATGGTGGTGCTGGCACCATTTTGGAAAAGGACCACATGTGTGCAGAATGGTCCTTCTGGCCATTTTGTGTATGTGCATTGATTTTTTAATTATTTTTATTATTTTAATAAATTTAATGGAAAATCCCCCAAAACAGATGAAAGAAAATGACAACCGTTTGCTTACTCATCCATTCTCTTAACATAAGTCACAAAAACTAATGGGTTGCATTCATTTTCATAACTAATTAAAATGTTACACATTGCACACCCCTGGTTTCTTCAACCCTTTCTTACTGAATTTGCTTTCCAGACCTTTTATAATCTTTGATGCCCTCCTCTGAAATGGCTTCATTTTGTGAATATCTAAAAATGAGGTGCCCAAAACTGGACAGAATACTCCTGGTACGTTCTCACCAGTATGGGATAGAAGGGAATTATTACTTGTCATTTTAATACCAAGGAGGCTACAGACAAAGAAGTTGGGTCAAACTGGCTGCAACTCTTTATTAACAAATACATTGGAGTCTGGGGTGAAACATAGGAGTGGTAAGCAAACAACTAGAAAAAAATCCCAAACCATACCCCTTTCCACCAACATGTTCAGTGCCTGAGCTCATTAATCTTGAATGGATATCCCAATCCATTCACTAGAACCCGGACCCCCCATTTTGGGGTTAGGGATGGGCGAACGCAGTTCGGTAGTTCGGAGTTTGGCCCGAACTTGTCCTGTTCAGACGACCGAACTCGAACATGAAACCGAACGTGAACATACTGAACAAACCAAACACTGAATGGCGAAATGGCCGAACAGTTTGGTCAGTTCGGATCGCGTTCGGGTGAGTTTGGGTGTCAAAAAAAGGTTCACTGGAAGGTCAAACATGACAGGGAGGTGTCAGTCACTGAGGAGCAGACTTCCAGGCACCAGGGGTGGAGAGGCTTGCAAGAAACGAAACTAATTATCTGCCTCCCCCCTTCCCAACACCTTCTGAGCTAGTCACTGTTCCTGAACAGCAGGCGTTGAGTAGGATTTTTAGATTGCTTTAAGTTTCATTTCAGTTTTGTACTGAAATGAAACTTAAACCATAAACTGAAACCTTGTGTTATGCACTGTACAGACTCATTGAGTATGTATGTATTTCACTACAGACTCCTCTTCTGTTTGTGATTCCCCCCCATCCCATATATATGGGATGTATATATATCCATATATAGCCATCTATCTATCTATCTATCTATCTATCTATCTATCTATCTATCTATCTATCTATATGGATATGGGATGGGGGGGATAGATAGATAGATAGATAGATAGATAGATAGATAGATAGATAGATAGATAGATAGATAGATAGATAGATAGATAGATCTTAGAGAGTTGTAGGAGTTAGCTTAGTGATAGAGATAGCATTTGTGATTTAGTTTTAGTGTTTGTAGGAGTAGATCTGTGTACTTATTAGATAATCTATTTAGTTCATAGCATTTAGAATAGTTAATAGCAGTTAGATTTAGCGTAGCTAGATATATATAATATTAGATTAAAAAAATAAATTAAAAAACCCCATACAAAAACAAAACAAAACAAAACAAAAAAAACACCATATAAAACCCAATAAAAAACCAAAAAAACATATTAAAAAAAACCCATCCATAACAACATTTCCCGAACGGCCGAACGGCTGAACCAAACAGCCAAACGGCCTAACCGAACAGCCTGTTTGGATGACCAAACCGAATGGACGAATCCGAACCCGGCGATTTAGCCAAACGGCCAAACCGAACAGACGAACTGAACGCAGACGAACCGAACTGCCAAACCGAACGGACGAACCGAACACAGCTGAACCGAATGGCCGAACCCGAACCACGATCTGTTCGCTCATCCCTAGTTGGGGTCCTTCTGAGGAAAGGCTGATGGTCCATGCACCAGCTTGGAACAGCACCATTCCTGATAGCATAGTTCCATTCCTCACCCCCGAGTTCAGCAAGGTCACTTATCCCCTGATTGGCTCCCCTTCCCTTCCCTCACCTTGGTAGGAAGTGCCTCAACCTACATACATTCCTTTCCGTTCTGTGTTCCATTCAAAATCTGTGAGCTCACTTTTACCAGTTGGCACTGGCCTACCGAGTTGCAACAACAATCAAATGGGGATAACTGCACAACTTGAATGCCCTTTTAACTGCACAACCTGCATTGGGGGCGGGGGTGGGGTGACGAGAGGCAAAGGTCACTACAAGGAAGGCGGAAAAAACCCTCTTGGGCTATAGCCAATTTGCTAAGAGGGAAAAATTCCTTCCTGACCCCAAAGGTGACAAACTGAGCCTATAGTGCTAGTCCAAGCAGGCAGGCGGGTGAGTCTTTTGTGTCCTAGAGCCAGATCAATGCCTAGAAAGCAATGACTCAGTTTCAAAAAAAGCCCTCCCCCTTTCTCATTTTTGCAAATATATCCTTCCTGCCACTAACAGGCACAAGAAATAGGTAGGGTGCAGGTGACCAAAGGCCACCATTCAGAAGCCCCTGCAGTCTCCTTTCTCAACAGTGTGGCAGGAATAACCACCATCCCTCCCCACTCCATGTACAATCATGGGGTGGGGTGGGGGAGAGGGAATTCCTGCAACCAGGAAGCACTGCTTTTCCTAATGCAGCCTAAAATTGCTCTGTACTTTTGTTCCGCTACATCACATTGCTGAAGTGTGACTAGTTTGAACAACTGCAGTCCATTGATCCTTTTCACACATGCTGCTGCCAGACAAGCTACCCACCCCCACCCCAGTTTATACCTGTGTATTTGTTTATTTCGCTAAATGTAGAATTTTACATTTATATTTGTTGAATTTTATTCATTGATTTCAGCCCAGTTTTCCATTTCCCCCCAATTATTTTGAATTCTAATTCTGTCTCCCAATGGTTTAACTGTTGCAACAACAGAGCATGCTAATTTTGTGGTATTAGCCAAATATGTATTAACAGGAACCTGCCATTAAGAATTACCACTACAGATGTAGGTCACAATCCCAAAATCACTTACTCTGGAGTAGTTCCACTGAAGACCTAAAGGTTTCAATAGAACTACTCTTGAGTAAGTGGTTTGTGTGTCACATTTTTATTGAAATGTTCCTGCACATCAATTATTAAAGGGGAGCATGCTTGCATTGCTTTAGATGTTTCCTGGCAAATCTTAAACAAGTAAAGTTAAAGTACACCTCTTCTGTAGCCTTCTTTCCAGAACAACCAACAATAAGCCAGCAGCAAAAAGCATATTTAAGATTTCCCACCAGAGCCTTCAGTTCCCCCACAGCTAGGCTAAACAAATAAGCCTTGAAGCATGCCCTGCAGGTCAATAAATCAGCACTTGTACAGACCAAGCGGGAGAATACATTCCAAAGGTGAAGGGCCCTTGTAACAGCTACCGTTTTATATAAGAAAACTGACTCATAGCCCCAGCTTAGACCATTTTCCAGTAGCTTTACAAACCCACAGCCTCTTCACATCAGATGAAAAATGTATTAACTTTACTGAATCTTAGTTGTGGGATTTACTTCCAATTTTTTTCTTTGGAAAAGTTTGCTTTTTCGACTGAACCCTCTGTAGGACATCTAGCCTTTTATATGCAGATTGGTGTAATTATCCTTTGAAATAGCTTTGAATTCCCAGTGGCTTAAACTGAGAACATGAAAGGGCAAATGTTACACTGTGCTGAAGGATATAAAAGTGGCACGTACATCAATCCAAAATGAGATATAGAAATGAACAGTTCTTTACACAGTGATGTCAGTTTTTGACAGATTATTGAAGGAGCTTCACAACCACGGAGACTGTCTTGGGTAGCATGAAAACTCTGCCTGGGGATACCCTTATCAGTTTGTATTTTTCTTTTTAATACCAAAAGGTGAGTAGATGTTAAGTGAAACAAGAGAAATACACCATGACGAAAGCTTTAACTCTCTTCCCTGAAGAATGACACCTGGCCCCGAGTGGTAAAACAGAATGAGATCTGATGATGGAATCATCTAGCCAAGCTGTCAAGCAAGGAATGGCATCTAGACTGGGCCTTCTATCTGGGGAAAGAATGAGAAACTCCAGAGCCAAATCTCAATGTCCACAGAGATCCAGATGACAGACAACTGGCTCCACAGCACAGGAGGGGAGATGGTAGTTCTACTGACAGATATGTCAAGTATCTGAGTAATGTATCCAGACTGCCTTATCACATGAAAGGAGATAAAAGGAAATGGAGCAGATCCTTGTCTGTTTAAAACCATAAAGCCAGAGGTTCTGGCTATTTTATTCAGCACTGAGGGAGTCTAGTGTCATAGCTCTTTTAACTGAAGTATTGTAAGATAAATGAGAAAGGCAAGTTAAAACCTTTAAAGCATTTAGAGTAATCAAATGATGTTTAAGTACCACTCACAAACCTCTCTAATGTAAATGCTGAGATAATGCTTTATTTTGTGTATATATCAACATCTTAGCTGCAGAAGCTCTCTTTTCACCACAATTTAGAGCATGTAAAAATGAATTACATGAGCTGTTTGACATATTTTTTGTCAGCTATTAATTAGAAAATCAGTGCTCTGGAAATGGCCAGACTACAGAGGAAAAGACAATCTAAATGCAGGACAGTGTATTAAAAAGGCATGTGGTAGAGACACAGGGTAACAAGGGACAAGACGGTGGCCCGATGTGGCCCACATTTTCATGCTTTGGGCTGAGAGTCACTGGCACATGTACTTGCGGGAACACTGGCTGTGGGAAGATGTGGTGAGCAGCCCAACCCAGTCCAGAACTTGTCCATTGTGGCTTCCCGTCCTGTCCTGTGCTGGGTTGCTGCGGCATCGTGGTCACTTCTGTTTCCATCCACAATAGTCCAAATGATCTCTTTTATTGGACCAACTTCTTTTGATAAGTATGCAACTTTGCGGCTAACCAGTCACCACATTGTCACCAGCAGTCTAATTTAATTCATGTAGATCGGTGGGATGCTATTGCCAAAGCCGGGCCAGGGTTATAAAGGGTTCCTTTCGAGGTTAAATCTAGAGGACAAAATGGTCTTGGCAACCTTTACTTGGCTTGCATCCAAAAGGCGGAAGGAGATACAAGCTGATCCGTAGGAACACCTAACGGCGCAGTAGGGTAAGGGAATCAGGCTTGACCCGACCCGACCTCCTGGATCCCTTTTTCGTACCAACTTGTGCTTCGTACATGAATTTATTTGTACTTGTGTAAGGCTGCAGATTGATTGGGGAACTGAAATACTGGGGTGTAATGGCAACAACTCCTGAGATCGTTTGGTGGGAATGTCCATCCCAATTTGTGGATAACCGATGGTTTTGGTCAGTATGTGTGAATGTATATTGTGTTGTACGTATTATGTTATGTATTTGTAACAGATGGCTATAGCGAAAGTTGATGCCAAATAAACGTTATTAATTATTATTATTATTATTATTATTATTAATTCATGCAGAGATGCCCACAACAAGGTGAATATTATGCCATTTAGATTCCTATAGGAACATCAAGACAAATTCTCTCTCCTGTCTGATTGCTGCCACTTCATTGATTGCTACCCCTCCTCACACTCGCCTAATCAGTTTCGATCCTGGTACACTCAGTTTACCCCTTTGCTCTTAATGATACCTTTAAAACTTTCTTGCATGTGCCATTCTTTTATTTTCCAGTGCTATTGGAATGTCTGGAATGTTTTTCTTACTGTCCTCCTCACTCCTAAACCATATCTCACCGAACTTATTATTTCAGCTAGATTGCCAGCAACAACCTCCATGCAGGCATAAACATCTCTTACTCTATTGCCTGGAGATAAAACAAACAAAAATAACAATCATCATAGCAATGAAGGAAACTATTTTGAAACAGAAAAAAATTAAATTGCTTAGCCTACTTGACCTACAGACCTATGCAGGAGTAGTATGGAACCTTATCACTTTTAGGAAGGTCTAGAAGGGATTGTGCCTCAGGGAACTTGTGGGTTGGTGGACATTACACCATCTCTTCAAAAAGTGCAGTATGGATCCTTTCAGCATTGAAATAACTATGTAAACCAATGGCATGGTGGGGACGTGAGGGGAAAGTCAGGCTGGATTCAGACGTGCTTTTAAATCGCACAGCCGCGCTGGCGGCATCGTGCGATTTAAAGCACCGCGCACTTCCGGGTTGGTCTGAATGTGGTGAGCGTGCACATTTCAGCCTAACCCGAACTGTTGGAGTGTGGTTTGAAAAGCTGCTCGGAGGCTGAAATGTTGCATTCAGACCAACCCGGAAGTGCGCGGTGCTTTAAATCGCACGCTGCCGCCACGGTGGCTGTGCGATTTAAACGCACGTCTGACTGCACCCTAAGTGGCAGCAGGTGACTCCTACTTGCCTTTGGAGGAGATGAGGAAAACATTTGTGTTCCATGCTCTATGGGTGCTTTCCAATGACATGGAATGTGCAGCCTTTGGCTCTGTGATGAAGTCAAATGGCACACAGCTTCCATCTTGTGGGAAGGGCAGAACTTTGCTGGAAAACATACGTATCCAGCAGAGTAGTGAAATCCTACTCTGCTGGATATGTATGCTTGCCAGCAAAGACTCACACTTCCGCTTTTCCTTTGAGACGGAAGCTGCGTGTCATTTACCTCTCAGGGAATCCCACGGCGTCAAAGACTGTGCATTCCCTCCTGGCTCATCTTGTTGGAAAGCATCCTATGAGAGAGGATCCCATGTGCTCAGAGAAACAGAGAGATTGTGATTTTAGCTAGTCCATGTTCAGGAAACTTGCACCAAACCCACCTCACACACCTGTGCAGGTTAGGGTCAGAAAATAGGACCAATCTGCTAATTTTCTTACAAAACAATGTGATCCGTGTAACTACACTGCCTCCTTTTTTACCCATTAATAAATATTTACTTGTGCCTCTCCCTTTATCAGCCACTCTATTGACATTAAATGTTGAATTATTTGTCTAAGCTCTTGGTCCAATAAAGTACTTAGGCAATTGTTAAAATTTAAGAACACAGATAATCCCATTAGGACAAACATATGCTTAAAGTTAAGCATGCTCCGCAAAGTAATTTTAACTTAAATTAGGTCTCAGCCCTGCATTCCTTGCTTGCAGAGGGTTGAACTAGTATTTTGGTTTGGTATATGGTGCAATTCTGATTCCACTGAAGGCTATGGCTAAATACCCATTGACACCATTGGAGTCAGGGTTGCCCCCATAGTCCTGCATTTCAGACAGACGTTTGGTGCAGAAAAATATATGGGGAGTGTACAACTCACCATTTTATTTAACGCTATTTTTCAACAGCATGACAAATGGATTACAGGAAGGCTATTCATGCTTATTTAAGGGATTCATGCAAATTCCTCTCATGGACAAATATGTAACAGGTCTTTTTATAACGTAAAGTGTTTTCTCGCATGTGTATTTTAATGTAGCAAGTCAAATTATGTGCATAATCATCATAACTGAACAGAAAAGATCTGCATTCAAATGTTATACATCTTTCATAATAGGGTGATGAAAAAGTGCTTTACATCATGGTCTAATATGGTTCTCGTGTCTTTTTTGGGGAGAATACATGCTCTACAAGCTAATCAGGTATATAATAAATACATAAACTAATTTATTTTTATCATTCATTCATTCATTAATTTCTTTACATTTTCATCCCACCCATTCCGTTAAGGCTTAGAGTAGGATATAATACATAAACATACAAAACAACAACAACATAAACCAAATATTAAAATACCCAAATAGATTCAGTAAAAACAGATAAAATCACCTATCTAACAACACCCTAATCCCAGCCCTGCCTGCCAAACACCTGGTCAAACAAAAAAGTCTTATTTTGCCTCCAGAAGATGAGCAGGCTTGGGCTTAGACCAACATTCAAGGGGAGGAGGCTTCATAATTGTGGGGCAGTCACCAAGAATGTCTTTCTCTGTGTTCTTGGTGTAGCAACTTGTCAGGCAGATGGTACCTGCAAAAGGGTGCTCCCACCGACTTCAGATCCACAATGGGACAGGAGGGAAAAGACGTGGGCTCAAAGCTGTTGTTGTTGTTATAAACTAATTATTATTAATAGTAGTTGTATTTTAGTAGCAGCCTGGGAAAACAACTCAAGTTAGGATGGCTTATGTTTGATACCATATATATAAACACGTAGAACACCAACCACTATCTGTTGAAGTCAATGGCTAAGCTCCCATTGACTTTAATAGTAGAGGATGCACCCTTACTAGGAGATACTAGGTACTAAATGTGATGCTGGCTTAGTTGGCCCACTTGAGCCTGTCTAGGCCAGCATCATTCCCCGCACATTTGATCTGGGTCTGCCAGATGTGAGCCCTGTTCAAACCCCAGTGAGGGTGGCAGTCAGGCTGGAAATGTGGGCCCAGAACTAAGTAGGCCAATGGTTCAGCCCTGTGAACCCACCCAGCTGGGCATGAATTGGGTAAACCGGGCAGGTACAACTGTTTGTTCTCATGCTGGGCCCAGCATTGGGAGTCGCCATGGCTCTTATTAGAAGCCATGGCTGCCTTTCACAGAGCACACCTGGCTGGGGGAAGTCATTTCTTGTCCTCCTCCTTCTTTTCCCTCCTCCCCAGTAGGAATAACAGGTCTTGTCGCATCATTTAACAACACCCACTGTCTCACGTGAATATTTTAAATTCTGAATGGACAAGCCAGATAATGTGTGAAACCAAGGAACACAGAAACATGAGTGATATATTTGGACTGTTATCCGAACTAAATTTTCACCAGAGGAGCACCACAAAAGTCAGTGCAGCTGTGTCAGCACAAGCAGTTTATTATTGTACCCCAAGGGTAAAAACAGATGATACAGTGGCCTGAGTTGGCCCACTGTGGCCCGCATAGGCCTGGAACTCACCCACTCATTTTCTCCCTTGCTAACAGATGTTGTGCTGGGACTGCCCTGGGGTGGTTAGGCAGATGGTCTGAGATGTGTTCTGTGCAAAATCTCTGAGGTGCATCCTGGGCCAAGGGCCACTCACATGGGCCAACTTAGGCCAATTTGGAATTCCCTCCCAGTGGGGGTATGGCTGGCCCTGGATCCCCTGGCCTTCCATAGGAACTGCAAAACCTGGCTGTTCCATCAGGCATTTGTCGAGAGAGAAGGGGGTGGGGAGTCAGGGAGGGTGGTATGGGGGTGTTTTATGGTTGTTTTATTTTATTGTTGAATTGTTTTTGAACTGAATTGAAATGTTTTATTATATTATACATATTGTTGTTAGCTGCTTTGGGCCACCTGTGGCGGAAGAAAGTGGGATAAAATTTTTGTAAATAAAATAAATAAAATACATGCATGTGCATCTGTTTAGCTCTGCCTATCCCCATCACAGGGGAGGGACTGCCATGGTTGTGTGCCATGGCTGGTCGCCATGACTACCTGTCATGGGGGGGTGCTCGGAGTGGGGTGAGGGTGGGACCACTTGTCCATCTGTTGCATTTCCCAGCCTGCCCGGGGCACTGGGGTGGTAAGTTGGCTCTCCAGACACCAGGGGGTCACAGGCACAACTGTTCCATGTCACTGGCCAACCCAGGGAGTGGCAGATTTCCTACCCTGGGGCAGGCTGGGAAGCTGCCTTTCCACCTGCACATCTGTTTATACCCCAAGTCAGTGATAGTTGTAAGGGGTACAGGATGTGTGGTGCATCCAGAATGTATGTCTGGGTCAGGGAATGGAGTCAGGATTGGCTACAGGTAAGGAGTCAACCAGGTGCCAAATAACAAGGCCAAATATCAAGCCAGGAAGTCAGTTTGGATGGGGGCAGGAAAGGGAGCAAGGAGACAAGGCTAAAAGGAGACAGGGAGAACTGGCTCAAGGAGAAGCAAGGAAGCAGAAAAGGGTGTGTCTAAAAAATGGTAGGAACAAGGTTATTGCAACAAAGCATGCATATTGACCAGCCTACAGCAGCCACTTTCTGGTATTCTTCAAGACCAATTAGGAGGTGGGGCACAGATTAGGAAGCCCACAAAGCTCAGCTCGGCATGACAGCCTGTTTTTTCCACTGTAGACGGATTCAACTGGTGAGTTGTAGACCCAGGCTTATGGGCCAACACATTTAACCCTTCATACCATCAAGAGGGGGGTGGGTGGGATCTGTATAAGCAGGCTTATGGGCCTAGAACATTAAGCATATTGACCATAATTTGGTTAGGTTGCAGTTTGCCCTCTTTCCTTTTCCACCCCCCCTAAACTGCCTAACTGAGTCAGACCAATGGTCCATCTTAGCCCAGTATTTTCACAACCTGACACGGCAGCAGGGGTTTCAAATTCAGGTCCAAATCCGGCTCCTCCAGCGTCTCCGATGTATTGCTTTTTACCTATGTTTCTTTAAATATCTTTAAATATACTTTGATTAAATCAATAAGTGTGTGTTCCTTTGGTCATTTCAGTCTCTCCAAGGTATCTCTATTAAATTAATGCTGATCCAGGTTTTGAACCTGCAAAATTATCAATTAGGTAAAGGATCCAACAAATTAAATTCATTAATAATGGAACCTGGTCAATAGAGTAGAGCCTAACAGTAGTATTAGAAACAGAACCCAAGTTTCCAATTTCCCAGTCTAGTGTCCTGTTTAATAGATTGCACTGTCTCACTAGGCAGTCCATATACAAATACATCTTTAAAAATGAAAATTCCATTAAGCTCCAGTAGTCTCAATGGGAGTGCTCTTGTGCTTAAAATTAAATGCATGCTTAGGTATTTTGTTGGAATAGGACCTGTGAAAAAAATCCATGGGGCCATGATGTCCAGAATTGAAATAGCGGCAACCTACTCATCTTTGTCAATGAAAATTGTAGCTATGAATGAAGAACAAAAATATTATATTCCTTAGTCATAATTCCCCTGCTGTCCAACCTCTTGCTCTCACTTTCTCTCTCTACAATTCTGAATAATTTGATTAACTCAGAAGGTCAGAGCATGGTAGCAAAGTCAAGTGTTTTAAATGCAAAGAATAAAATTAAGTAATGTAATTTTATAAAGGATCTATGTCAAGGTGTGAACAAAATAAGAAAGGGGAAAAAAATATAGGTAGTCACACACATCCTAAAGAGGGGCATCCTGTCCCTTCATATAGGTTTGAAGAATAAAAACATAAAATAGCATAACAGAGAAGCAGACATAAACATGCCAATATCTACTATGTAGAAGAGACATGTTCTGGATCATTACTTTGAATATAATTCATCTCAGGCTCTGAAGGAGAAATGGGACCTCAGCGCTTTTTTATTGAATAAGTGGAAACCAGACTCCTCCTTCTGTGTATTGATATTACCCTAAAAATAGAGACATAATGAATAATGAAATAGAACAGATGAAAAAATAACTGCTTTAGATGTAATACTTGCTGAAACTTGAAATTATTTATATGTATTGATGAGACCTTTCCTTCAGTCTGTATTTTGGAGTTTTTGTAAGTGTAAGGACCAAGTAAAGGGATCCCAGGGTTTTGTCGTATATTTTTATTGTTTTTCCAAAGGATGGGTCAAGTTCTGAAATCCTTATTTATTTAGTTTTTCGTCAGTTCTGAGTTAGGATGCAGAAAATATAAAATTGAAGAGTGTAATTTCAAAGATACATAAACGTTCAGCTTCCATCTGAAGTCAATAGGGGTTTCCAGTTCAAGGACACACAGTATGAACCTAAACAAATTGATGCAAATGGAAAATTTCCATTAACCTTAAGAGCTGAATTAAAACAGAACACAATAGCACATGAAGATTTTAGAATTTGGTTTGCTGAGTTTGAGGCTAGATTCACAGGGATTATAGTTTTGTAGTATGCCACCCTGGCGCTTTAGCTGAGGATCAGGGTACTAATGAACAGAGGGTGTTTTTAGACGGACCTGTGGGGTGGTTTTAGTTTTACATGGAGACAGAGGCCACCACGGCCGGTTGTCTGCCCGCTCATGACCCCTTTCCCCACACCATAGATCTGCAAGTGGATCTGCAGCTGTTCTAGGCTGCTGTCTGCAGCTCTAGGCAGTTGTCAGAGAAACCCACACCCAGGAGTGGAGCTGCCGCAGCCATCTGGCCTTTAGACAGATTGCTGCTCCACCCCCAGTTGGTGCTCCAGGTTCAGGTGGCCTGCTCTCCTTGCGGTGCTCTAGAATGCACCAGGGTGGCCCACCATTACACAGATGGGCCACCCCGTGGTGCGGCAGAGCAGGAGTGGAGCACTGCAAGTGTCAGTCTAAAGACACCCTGTATCTATCTGAAAAATACTGCACTTTTTAAAAAAAGTAGTATTTCACATGTATTTATTTATTTATTTATTCACCTTTTTATGCCCCCCCCCCTCCTGCTTTTGCATCTCGGGGTGACTAACAGGATAATAAAAACACATAACCCCCCCCAAATATAAAACATTAAAATAACCGAGATAGAAAAAGATCCCACCTTAACCCAACCTCCCCACCTATTCAGCATGGCATCTTCAGAGAGGCTTACAGATTGTTTGTTTATTCAGCCATTGAGGCAGAAAAGGAATTTGAAGTGGACGTGAGAGAGATGATATACAGTTTGGGTGATTTCAGACATTATGAGATCACACTCAACCACAGTGAATCACGATCAATTCCATGGCAGGGCCAAAGCTCCCTGCATGGGTATTTTCAGACGTTACGAGATCACGCTCAACCCCGCGGTGGGGCCAAAGGGCCGTGAACGTCTGTTTGGCGTGCGCCAGATGTTCATCACGCTCAATACCCACATGGGGTCAATTTCAACCACGCTTCCCGGGCTAGCCGGGGGAATATCCCGGGAAGCGTGGT
>QEPC01012962.1:38011-65518 GCA_003113815.1 Sphenodon punctatus | reverse complement strand
TAGGAATCAAGTTTGGTTCGGTGGGTTCGAGTTCAGGTTTGGGTTTGAGTTTGGTCGACTGAACAGACCGAGTTCGGGCCGAACTCTGAACTTCCGAACCGCGTTCGTGCATCCCTACTTGTCAAGCTGGGACTTACAGCGCATGATCTGTAAGAATCTAGTTTCTAGCTAAAGAAATATACTCACTCTAGGTGAGCAGGTGAGTGGATTTTTATAGCCCTGTCACAGAAGGAAAGGGGATGTCAGAGAAGAGGAAATGAAAAAGGGGTTTGGGGAAGAAAGAAAGGCAATTTATGCTAAATTTATGTATTTCATTTTTTAAATTTGTATTTCTCTATGCTATCTTGTAGTTACAACTGTTTGAGGTCTCACAGGCAGAACGTTTGAGACCACTGCTCTACTGTGTTGTCTATGTAATGCAGCATAGATGAGACTGAAGAGGATTGCTGTGATATATTTTGTCTCTAGCTGTCTCCTTACTTCACAGCTGAACCTCTCAAACCTTCCCCTGCTCTGTCCTGACTTTCTACCCATAGCACACCATATCTTCATGAAATGAAAAGGAGTTACTGTTCTATTATTCATTATCACCTTAGTTTCATGAGTGACTCAGCTGTGTTTCTAATGTCATATGCACAGGTTGTTTTGAAGCCAACGTTTTGTGCAGTCCAAATATCCCATCTGCTTTAATTCCTTCTGAAACTTTATATACTGGATACTTCTCTCATGTTTTGTATTTTTTCGGATTCAGAAGAAAAATGCAACTTTGATGTTTACTATATTCTATTGGAAATGTTTTCCCCATCCCTTTAAGGACAACACAACAAAAAAGCAATGAGCAAAATATGAAATACAGTTTAAAATCCTTACAACAAATCAAGTAAAGAAGCTTGTGCATGCAGTTTCTGTCTTTAAGACAGCAATCTGTACAAGAAATAGATGCGATAGTTGACTAATAATGCAAAATAGAGGCAACTAAATATAGAATGTATGAATACATACACACACTGTTCTCTGTGAGAAAGAATTATTTAAGAAATATGCAAATGAAACATAAGATATCTGTAGTGATATCTAAGAAGAACATATATGTCTAAATATTTTGGTATTAGGAATACAGGATTTTGATAAAGAAAACAAAGCACAAAATAAGCAGTTTGACATACTTTTGAGACTTAAATATAATTCTGTGAGTCAGGATGGGTCTTAGAATTTGTAGGGCCTAGGGTGAAGATAAAATATGGAGCCCCTATGGGCCTTACTCCCTCCTCCATTACCCTATCCCCTCAGGGGCACCCTCCATTAGGGGTGTGAGAACTGAGTTCAGGGGTTCGGAGTTCGGACTGAACTCAGGGTGTTCAGCCCATTCGTGAACACCCTGAATCTGAACTGGCCCCCGCCCGAACCAGCCCAACAAAGTTTGGGTTCTGAACCCATTCGGGCGGGGGTAGGGGGGAACTCAGTTTCCCCTCCCCCCTCCAGGCTGCATGGGTGGAAGGAGCGCTGGGGCTCACCTACCCCCCCACCCTGCCCAGACTCATCATTTTTTTAAAAATCTACCCACCCCAGGGATCAACCTACCTGGTGGAGCTGGGGCTCTGGCCTTGGGTCTGGCGGTGGCAGCAGTGGCGGCAGGTCCAGCAGTGGGCGGTGCTCCAGAGTGCTTCAGGCCTCTACTAGGCCTTCCGGGTCAATCCAGAAGGCCTAGTAGAGGCCTGAAGTGCTCTGGAGCACTGTCGAACCCACTGCCACTGCTGCTGCCAGGCCCAGGGCCAGAGCCCTGGCATCACCAGGTGGGTCAGGCTCTGGCTCCGGCAGCAGCAGCAGCAGCAGCAGCGGCAGGTCCAGTGGTGGCAGTGTTCTTGAGCACTCAGGCCTCTGCTAGGCCTTCCGGGTCACCTGGAAGGCCTAGTAGAGGCCTGAAGTTCTCCAGAGCTCCACCCACCGTCGGACTCGCTGCCGCTGCTGCTGCCGCCACCACCAGACCCGGGGCCAGAGCCCTGGCACCACCAGGTAGGCCGATCCCTGGGGTGGGGGGGTTTTAAAAAAAAATTACGAGGCTGGGCAGGTTGGGGGGGAGGTGAGCCCCGGCAGCCCTTCCACCGATGCAGCCTGGAGGGGGGGAGGGGAAACCAGACCCCCTGCCCCCCCAAACCCATTTAGGTCAAACAGTCTGAACCCTGAATGGTTTTTTGGAGGGTGAACCCTGAACGGACCAAACACTAAATCCCCCGGTGTCCACACATCCCTACCCTCCATGAGGTCCTAAAGTTGGTCATGTTTGGGACATAACTCCTACTGGGAGGGTGAAACTGGGTGCCACTGCTTGGCCCCTGAAAGTAGGGGAAATAGTAGGGCCCAGCATGGTCACCCATCATCCTGTGGTAAGACTGGCCTTGCTATGACCCCAACAAACACGTGCAAAGTAGATAATGCTTTGTTAAACCTGAGTAGTGATTGTGACACAGATGGCATCCTTGGGTTCCTGACACACAGTTTGGCTACCATTGTGTCAGTTTGTCCAGATAACATCAGATAAGAAATATCAGCTATAAAGTAGTAGATATATTTATGATTGTAGCTGCTTGGCCACATGGTTTAAAGAAGACTTCATTTTTTCATCCCCAGTGGTACTGTCATATTCCTCTTGCTTCAGAGACAAGATGTAAGTTTCTGAGCGGCTTAGAGAAACTTGAAAAGGGAAGGCATGCATCAGTCAGCTAAAGGAAGCAGTGCTCCCCCATGCTATACTGTCTCAAAGAACATTCTGAAATTGTTTGATCAAAGCAACTTCACTTAATAACTTTAAAGAGGTTGCACTGCAGGCTGCTACTTTTACAGAACACGGTTATGTTGTTGCACACAATAAAGCAGCTGCTTGTAAAGTGGCTTCTGTGGGGAGTAAGTGAAAACTCCCTTAATCACTCTGAGAAAAAATGACTTTTGCTAAAATCACCTTCTTGTCTGAGAAATAAGCCTCCCCCTACTGTATTCATGAGCAGACACACAAACAAAATGACATTTTAGGTAGACTACAGAAGTGATTTAATGGCTGAAACATTTTTATACCTTCAGACTGTTTAGCGCTCTTTATTTTGGATCTGCATCTGGGGTGCTGTATGCAATCCTATGTGGTAAGTGGGATGGTAAACTGCTTTTCCCAGAACTATATAAGTTACAGGTATTCTGCTCATGCATTGGGAAAGCTGTATAAGCCCTTTTGTCAGTATATCCATAAGTTGCCATTATCCAAGGACTTTATTTTTGAAAACCTTGGCCATTGTGCCTAAAACCTGACCTGGAGGCTAAGAAGGGAGTTTAGTCACCACACCTATTCAGTGAAACTGCCAGCAAGAGAGGCAAATTAGTGCCAATTGCAGTGATGATTTTTGTGATGTGAACACCTGTCCACAAGCAACTGCACTGAAAATCACTAAACTCCATTCACATAGGTCACCAAATAGTGGTCAGATGATGATTACTTACAATCACTCCTCTTGACCAGGGTCAGGTTTGAACTTGATGGTCTGAAGGTGACATATGTTGTATTACTGATTCCTCAAGTCATTCTGTACTTTTGGAAAATATTATCATATGTTTGCTAATGAGAATGTTATCTGCTCAAATTCAACTGTTATTAAGTTGAGGATAGTAGAACTGAAAGCACACACCCACAAAATGGGTATATCCATTAAATTTCCAGTACCCAAATTGACCCGACATCAGGTACCAATAAGTATACAATTGTGACCTGATTTGGGTACCCAGTGTCCTGGAATGTTGACTTCTGGTACTGATTTGTTGACTTTTTTGTTGATTTACCAGCTTGCAACATCTATTTATTGGTTTTCCATCCTGGAAAACGAACTTCTGGTCCCAGTCAACTTCTGGTCTCTATTTTCATACTTTTTTTTTGGTTTTCCAACTCAATATACTTATTAGTAATCAGAAAATCAAAAAATCAGTAGCAGTATTTGATAAAAATTACTGATGCAGTGCCTGAAAATTCAGGTATTGCCTGCAGTTACTAAATTAAGGACCCATTCCAGTCCTATCCAGCAGTTAAAATGTCCCATATAACAACTTCTATTTGCTTGCAGGATGGTTAAAAAACAAGTCAAGTTTACCTTAGGTGCAAATGAGTTAATTATTTTCCTTAACCTCTGTCTCCCCTATCCTCCACTCCTGTTGACAATATCCACATCTTTCTTGTCAAGTAAACTCAGAGTCTGTTTTTACATGATCACAGTTAATCTGAATTAGTTTTTAATCCAGATACATTAATTCAGGGTTATTATTCAGGAGCAAGTTTTTGCACAATCATTTTTAATCAGGAATAAGAATTAATCCTGATTTGCAGTGTGAAAAGGTTAATCTGGATTAGAAGTCACAAGAAAGTCTGCAAAATCCCATGGTGCAGCACAACCAGATTTCAGTATCCTCTTCCTCTCTGATTTCTGGGAGTACAGTGACAGCAACAGATACACTAGTCACTTTACAAAATGGAGGTGTCTGAAGACTTCGCCACAGTGGATTTTAAATTCAGCATGCCAAGCAAAGACTGATAGAAAAACTGTGGGATACCATAGAGATATGGACAACTAGAGCGGGGACATGTCTATCTGCAGCACTCTATGTTGCCTGGGACTTAGTCTGGATTAACTGTTCACATGATCACTGTGGCAGGGACTGGGAGCAGACTGTGGCCCATTTAAGAGTGCCAGGGTGACATCTGGAACAGGATTGGCTGGAGGTTACAAGACAGTTAGCTGAAGAAGGGCTTGGCAAAGCCAGCCCTGAAGCAAGGAGAAAACCCCATTTAAAAAGACAGTTGGGAGCATGGCAGGGTACTGTCCCTTTCAGGGCTGGAGGCCTGAAGGATCAGTCATTCCCCTGTGAGATACATAAAGAGAGGGAAGCATGAGGAGGCTTCAGTCTAGTTCTGGCAGCAGACCTGAGAGGTACTCTCTGTAGGGGTGCAAATTTCATTATAATAACAAAAAGAAAAGAGGTTGCTTTCATTTTCATTACTGAATACTGAAAACGAAATAACATAATAATGAAATAAAAAAAGAATTTAATTTCATTATTATGAGTTAATAGGAAAACACTGAAAAACACATTTTTTACTATAACTTTTTGTTTCTTATTTGATTTTGAAGAAACTTGGGGAGATTGTGCCACCAACAGAGGGAATTATGTCTACCAACTTTCAGAAAGATTGGGTAAAGAGAACCGGTTTTATACAAAATTAAATTTTGCAATTATAAGAAAAGCTGCATACACATTCCTGGCCACAACTTCCTTGTCTTCCATTCAATTTACATGAACTTTGGTTAACTTATCCCCCTCTCTAAGGTTACTACCCCTGCCAAATTTCATAAAGATTGGATAAAGGGTCCTGATATTATAAATAATTTACTTTTAACTGTATTTCTGTCTGTAATATTTCCCCTCCATCCATTTCACGTGAAATTTGGAAAAATTGTATCTCAAACCATAATAATCTCTGCCAAATTGTAGAAATATTTGATAAAGGGTTCAAATTTTATTTATTTTATTTTTATTTACCTAGATTTCTTAGCTGTCCTCTCCTGCCAAAGCAGGCTTACAACACAATAAAAACACAATAGAAGCACACATAATAAAAAATACAATATAAAAGTATAATTTCAAACCACAGAACATAGGCAGATCCACAGACACCCCCCGTGGAAGAGTCAGGTCTTATACTGTCTTCAGAAAGAGGGGAGGTCCAGAGCCAGACAGACCTCCGTTGGGAGGGGGTTCCACAGCTGCGGTGCGGCAATTGAGAATGCCCCCTTCATTGTTGCCATCCGGGGGACTCCAAGGGTGGCATCACTGGATGACCACAGGGGCTGGCCCAGGACCCAGGGAGTGAGGTGGTCTTGCAGGTATGCAGGGCCCAGGCTTTTTAGGGTTTTACAATCAAAACCAACACTTTGAATCGAACCTGTAGCCAGTACAGAGAACGAAGCACTGGTGTAATGTGCTCCTGGTGACCCGTTCCTGTCAGGAGATGGGTTGCTGCATTCTGCACCAGCTGCAGTCTCCAGACCACCACCAAAGGTAGCCCTACGTAGACCGTGTTGCAGTAGTCCAGTCTTGAGGTGATGAAGACATGGATGATGATGGCCAGGTCAATGCTGGAGACATACGGCCGAAGCCGTCGCACCAGATGTAACTGGCAAAATGCTCCTCTCACCACGGCCTCCACCTGGACATCCAGGTGGAGCTGTGAATCAAGGAGCCCCCAGACTATGGACCCGAGGAGCCAACAGAGAACAGACCCTGTCAATGATGGGTGCCACCACTCTCTAAGCCCTACCCACCAGCATCACCTCCATCTTGTCAGAATTAAGCTTCAGATGATTCACCCAATCCCCCTCATCCAATCCCCCACAGCTGCCAGACACCAGGTAAGCACCAAGACTGCTGGGTCTGGGTCAGCTGAAAAAGACAGGTAAAGTTGGGTGTCATCAGCATACTGATGGCACTGCACACCAAACCCTCAAATGACCTCACCCAATGGCTCCATATACACGATGAACAGGAGGGGACAAAATAAAGCCTTGTGGGACTTCAAATGTGAGGTTCTGGGGAGAAGATGAAAAATCCCTCAGCACCACACACTGAGTTCTACCAACCAGGAAAGAGTGGAACCATTCAAGAACAGTTCTGCCCACCCTGGCTTGGTCCCACAAGAGAGCCACCAAAACCTTGTGATTAACGGTATCAAATGAAGCCGAAAGATCTAACAAGATCGACAGGGTCGAACAACCCTGATCCAACTCATGGTGAAGGTCACTGACCCAGGCCAGAAGTGCAGTCTCAGTTCCAAAGCCTGGACTAAAGCTGGACTTGCGAGGGATCCAGAAAACTGGCATAGTCCGGATGCCTCTGAAGCTGCCAAGTCACAACCCATTCCACAACCTTCCCTAAAAAGAGAAGGTTAGAGACAGGCCGATAGCTGGCATGGGAGTCAACGTCCAATGATGGCCAACATCCAACGTTCACTTATAAGCAATTGAACTTTCTCTCTTGAAGACATTAATTATTCAGGTAAATAAAACTGCAGTGCCATTCAGATACAGGCATGGAAGGGGGAAGGGGGATGTAGATGGGAGGGGAAACAACCCAGACACATTCACTGGCTAATTACTGTATGCTTCCACCTTTACAAGACTAATTGGTGGTGGTTTCAAGGCAGGCATAGAGGGTAGATAGAAGCTGCTGCTGTGTGTGTGCTAGATTTCACTGCAAGAGTTCATCTAGCTACATAAATCCAAGCCCCACACACTTGGGGTGCTGCCCAACACCTGCCTACCCCCACCTGGGGCATTCCCTGCAAGTTGACAGACACTCCCATGCATCTGAGGTGCCCACCCAGACTGAAGCCTGTGCCAAACAGCAGAGATGACAAATATCTCCTCTGACCAATTGATTTGACATTTCAAAGACATCCTGGCTGGGACTGAGATGTGATTGCCTCTCTTACTGCATGCTTCCAGATTTGCAGGACCAATCGTGAGTGGCTCTGAGGTGGGCATAGAAGGGACTAGGACTTCAGGCAGCAAGGCAAAGGGCATGGGGGAAGCATCCCAGAAATCAGGAGACATGGTTCATACATTCAGGCTGGACAATTGTCATTTCAATCACATCTTGCAGCACTGTGACAGAGGACATAAGAGAATCCCTTATTGGCTATTTCCTAAGCAAATGCTTCCAATTTCCCAGTAACAGGTGAGGGAGAGGGTTTGGGGTGTTAACAGAAGAGAATGATAAATGGGTGACATTTCTGCTGGCCAATTGGCATCAGAAGCACATCTTGTACCACACTGATGAACATCAGAGAATCCCTGGCGTAGGCTTATTCTCTCAAGAGCATGTTCAGGTGTATAACTTTGGGTCCTTTTATCAGTTCTTTCTTATATTTTTCAGTGATGATCCTAAATATCCTAGATACATTTCTGCCAAATTCCATGTAAACAGAATAGACTACAGCCAGAAATGCATTTAAAATTTGATCAATTACAATATCGGTACCCTTTAGGAAATAATTATGAAATATGGAAGAGATAGTACCCATGCCAAGATTCATCCAAATTGGATGGGAGAGAAATATATTACAACCAGAAAGATTTTCATAAAATAACAAATTTCAACTGCTTTTAAAACCGGGTCCTTTAAACTAATCTTTCTGAAATCCGGCACATATTATGCCCTTCATTGGGGGTACAGCTCTGCCAATTATAATCCAAATTGGATAAAAATTGAAAAGTTACAGCTGAAAATTGGGTGTATGGGGGGGGAGGAGTGACTATAGTGGTGGTTCTTGGGCGTAGACGGTATGGTCCACAGAGTTGGATGGCTCCCACCCCAGGGGACCTAGGTGCGGCATGCCATCCCACCTCTGGGGCAGAGGGAGGAACTAGGTCCAAGGTCCTCAGATGGGGGGCTGTTGCTGCTAAATGCGAAGTCCATTGTCAACAAGACCCCAATCGTCCGGGATTTAATCTCAGATGGGGCTGTGGACCTCGCATGTATTACAGAGACCTGGCTGGACGAGATGGCTGGACCAACTTTAGCAGATCTCATTCCGGCCGGGTATGCCGTCAAGCACCAGCCCTGCACAGGCGGCTGGGGAAGTGGTGTAGCAATTATTTTTTATAGAAGACTGGCCTATCAGTAGATATCCAGTTCAGGAGATTGTAGGTATTGAGGCCTTCCATGTGGTGTTTTATTTGACTGGGGGAAAGCTAGGGGTAATGCTGGTATACTGGGCCCCTTCCTGTCCAGCAGCATCCCTTACCGCTTTAGCAGAGCTGGCCTGGGAGGTGGTGCTGGGCTCCTCCAGGACCTTGGCCCTGGGGGACTTCAATGTCCATGCCGATGCCGGCCTTGTAGGAGTGGAGCAAGAATTCATGGCTGCCATGGCAACCATGGATTTGTCCTAAGTGGTCACCTGCCCGACCCATGTGGGGGGGCATACCCTCAACCTGATCTTTGGCTCTGGCCTTGAGGCGGGAGATCCGGTAGTGGGGGAGGTTAGGGCTATGCCCTTGTCATGGAAGGATCATTTTCTCCTCCAGGCCAGTCTCTCAGCATGCAACCTCAAGAAGGAGGATGGACCAAATAGGTTGGTCCGCCCTCGGAGGCTGATGGAACCTCAGTGGTTCCAGGAGGTCCTGAGGAAATTAACCTTGGACCTGGACCGCCGCTCTGTTGATGAGCTAGTCCAGCATTGGAACAGCTTGCTGGGGGAGGCCATTGACATGGTGGCTCTGAGACACCCCCTGCCTCTGTCTTGTCACTGCAAGGCTCCTTGGTTTCCTGAGGGGCTGCAGGAGGCTGGAGCGATGCTGGCGTTGGATGTGATCTGACTCTGACCAACCTCTCCATAGCGCCCACTTGTAGTTCTATGTTGAGGCTGTGAGGACATCAAGGAAGGAGTTCCTTGATGTCCTCATAGCATCTGTGAAATCATGCCCGGTGGAGCTGTTTCGCGTGGTGGGGGGCCTGGTCAGTTCGGTCTCCCTCTGCCTGTATGGGGACTTGTCCCAGGCCCACTGTGAGGAGTTTGCCATCTACTTCACAGGCAAGATCAATCGGATTCAGAGCGACTTTGACGCTGAGTTGGGGGCAGTAGGTGGAAAGCGTGAGGTTGTGGAGGGCCTGTCTGGTCCAACTTTGTGGGGGGAGTTTCAGGAAGTGACGCCAGCTGATACGGTGGATGTCTTAGGGTCTGTGAGAGCCACCAGTTGTGAACTTGACCCATGCCTGTCCTGCTTGGTGAAAGCCTCCAGGGAGACATTGGTGACAGTTTTGGCGAGGTGGTCAATGCGTCCCTGCAGCAGGGGAGGCAGTCGCCTAGCCTCAAGGAGGCTGTAGTTCACCCCCTGCTGAGGAAACCATCATTGGATGTGGACACACTCACCAGCTACCGACCTGTATCTAACCTTCCCTTTTTAGCGGTGATGATCCAGCTCCAGGTGCATCTAGATCGCATTGGCTTCCTGGACCCTTTTCAATCTGGGTTCCATCCTGGCTATGGCACCGAGACAGCGTTGGTGGCCTTGATCGATGATCTCTGCCAGGAGATGGATGCAGGATGTTCGACATTTCTTATCCTGCTAGATCTCTCAGCCACTTTTGACACCATGGACCATGGGCTGCTGTTGAGACATCTGCATGACCTGGGGGGTTTGGACAGGACTGTTCTTGAATGGTTCCGCTCATTCCTCCCAGGGAGAAGTCAGCGGGTAGTTTTGGGAGCTGAAACATCTTGCCCTGTGATTTATCCAATGGGGTTCCTCAGGGTTCTATTCTATCTCCATTATTATTCAACCCTTGGGGGAGGTCATGAGAGGGTTCGGGGTGCGATGTCACCAATATGCTGATGATACCCAGCTGTACCTCTCTTTTTCAGCTGACCCAGGCCCTTCTGTCTTGTTGCTATCCCAGTGTTTGGAGGCCATGGTGGAATGGATGTGGCAGAGCAGACTGAAGTTCAACCCCAATAAGATGGAGGTGATGGTGGTGGGGAGGGTGAGGGAGGTGTCGGCCCCCCTGATTGGGGGGGTTCGCCCTCCTATAGCTCAGCAGGTCCAGAGTCTGGGGGTGGTGTTGGATGCAGATCTCCGCCTGGATCGACAGGTGGAATTGGTGGTGAAGGCTTCCTTCTGCCAGTTATATCTGGTGTGGAGGCTGCACTCGTACGTCTCCGGCCCGGCCCTGGCCTCCCTCTTCCATGCCTTCATCACCTCGAGACTGGACTATTGCAATGTGCTCTATGTGGGGCTGCCCTTGTTCCTGGTTTGGAGGTTGCAGCTAGTGCAGAATGTGGCGGCCCGGCTCCTATCGGGGACGGGTTGCTGGGATCACATAACTCCTTTGTTCTGGACTCTGCACTGGTTGCCAATAGCGTGCCAAGCCAGGTTCAAGGTGTTGGTATTGATCTATAAGGCCCTTCATGGTCTGGGCCGCTATACCTCAGGGACCGCCTTGCCCTCTGCGTCCCAGAGCGGCTCCTTTGGTCTTCTGGGGGTGCCTTCTTGGAGGGTCCCGTGTTAAGCGGGGGACCACAATGGAGAGAGCATTCTTGGTGGCCGGGCCGCACTTTTGGAATTCCATCCTGGAGGAAGCTCGCCTAGCCCCAAGCCTTTTAACATTTTGGCGTGTATGTAAAACTTCGCTGTTCACCCAGGCCTTTGGGGAGGATGGATTAGGTTTTTTTTAATCTCCCTCTACCCTTATTTATTGTGGCCTAGCCCTGTTTTTTTAATATTATTATGATTATTTTAAATTTATATGATTGTATTTTTGTGGTTTTTAAATTGTTAGCCGCCCTGAACTGTTCTCAGGAGGGGCGGGATATAAATTGATTAAAATAAATAAATACAATAAATAAATAAAATGTGTTTTCCATTGAAACCAATGGAAATCGAAAACAAAAGTAAAAACAAAAATGAAGCAAAAATAATGAAATATAATGAAAAGGTGTGATATCAAAAATGAAATGAATTATGAAAATGAAAGTTACTCTGCACATCCCTTTTTCCAGCCTAAACCTATTGATAACCAGCTTGTATCTGTTAGTGCTTGTACCCTCGCTCTATTTTAGTTTCAACAGTTCTTTCCCTTCTATTGCATTAACTCACCTGATATATTTATACAATGTAAATTATATCTCCCCTCAGGCTTCTTTTTGATAGGCTAAATAAGCCAAGCTCCTTCATCCTCATCTCATAGGATAATTCCTCCATCCCTCTAATATTCATGGTAGCTCTATGTTGCAGTTGTTCCAGTTTAACTAAATCCTTCTTAAACATGGGTGACCAGAACTGAACACCGTACTCCAGATGCAGTCTTACCAGAGCCCTATTGAGCGGCAACAATACCTCCCTATCCCTGCTGGCAATACTACACCTAATACATCCCAAGATAGTGTTTGCCTTTTTTACAGCTGTGTCACATTGACAATCCATAGTCAATTTATGATCAATTATACCCCACCCCACCCCCAAAGTCCCTTTCCTCCTCGCTTGTTTCCAACTGATGAGTTCTCAGTTGGTAACTAAAATTCTTATTATTAAACCCCAAATGTGTAACCTTGCACTTTACACTATTAAATTTCATCCCATTCCCAGCACTCCAATCCATGAAGCCATCCATATAATTCCGTAGAATTTTCTGATCCTCTTCTGCATTTGCAATTCCTCCCAACTTGGTATCATCAGCAAACTTCATTAGCACACTCTTACTTCCCTCACCAAAGTAATTTATAAATATATTAAACAATGGGTCCCAAAACAGATCCCTGAGGAACTCCACTAGAAAGGTTCAGAAGGGGAGATCTGCACATGTGTCTGAGCGTGTGACTGGGAGTCACCAATGCTCCACTCCTCTGACCTCTAATTAAGCCATTCTAAATAAACAACCAAGTAAAGAAAGACTAACTGAACTGAGGAATGACCGGCAAGAGCAGAAGTAAACAGAAGATTTCTAAGGAGAATGCGCTGGAGCTCCTGTGGCAGCGAAAATCCCCAGAGCGGCCCAGAGAAGCGGGGGATGAGAGCTGTCAGAGCAACATGGAGTCAGTTTCAGCAGACTCTGAAGAAGAAGCTGAGACAGGCAAGTCTTTATGCAAACTCCTATCTCAAATGAGAAAAGAAATTAAGGCTGATATGATTGCCTCCTGTGCAACAAAAAAAAAAAAGGCAGGTGTTATAATTGGTTTTGGCAGGAATGTCTCTTTTAAACTGGAAACTGTCCATAAAGACAAGGATGGTAGGTTTCTCTTGATTATAGGTGAATTACAAAATATTAGAGTAACACTGGTCAACATTTATGCACCTAATATGGGCAAGGGAGTCTTTTTTGATAAATACCTTCAAAAGATTGCTGATTTGTCCAAAGTGTTATTAATAGTCCAGGATGATTTCAATGCAACGTTGTCAGAACTTGATTATTCTAGGAAGGGAGAGCCCAGGGGAGCCCAAAAAAAGCTTGCAGGCCTTGTGGATGCTCTAGGCTGGACAGAGGTTTGGAGACATAAATGGGAGACAAAGGGACTATACCTTTTACTCCCCCCTTCACAACAGTTATGCTAGAATAGACTTGATATTAATGTCCAAAACAGAGGTTCATAAATGCTGTAAAGGATATATCTTACCAGTAATATTGTCAGATCATAATGCGGTTATTGCAAATATTAGAATTAATGTGAGTGGGGAAAGGTTAACAACAACATGGAAGTTGAAAAGGGACATTCTTAAAAATGACATTTACAGAGACCAGCTGCAAAATGAATTAATAGAATATTATGATTTGAATAAAGACTCTGTTGACTCTTCTGCAATTTTATGGGAGGCAGC
Organism: Sphenodon punctatus; assembly: GCA_003113815.1. Classification (NCBI taxonomy): domain Eukaryota; kingdom Metazoa; phylum Chordata; class Lepidosauria; order Sphenodontia; family Sphenodontidae; genus Sphenodon; species Sphenodon punctatus. Next base: position 52,121 of record QEPC01012962.1, on the reverse strand, counting down.
AAAAGCTGTCTTAAGAGGTAAAATCATTGCACTAAATTCAAAAATTCTGAAAGAAAAAAGACAATTTCTTAAAGAAAAGTATGCATCCCTCCAGAAGATGGAGGCTCAAAATAAAATTAGACCCTCTAAGTCCTTAGTGAAAGAAATTGCAAAGATTAAACAAATTATTAATGATTTGGAATTGGAAAAGGTCAAGGGCCAAATCCAAAGGATGAAATTATTCTTTTACGAAAATAGAAACAAAGCGGGGAAAAGTCTGGGCCAATTTAATTAAAATTAAACAGAGGAAAGCCCACATTAGTAAAATTATGACTCCAGGGGGGAGTGTGTAACAGATCTGGGGGAAATACAAGAGGCTTTTTTGGATTTTTATAAAAAAATATATACAACCACTCATCCGGATGAAACTGAAATATCTGCATTTATGGATAAAGTAGAATGCCCCAAGTTAAATGAAGCACAAAAGGCTTTCTTGAATACTCCTATCACAGGACAGGAGGTCCAGGAGGCAATTGATGCGTTAAAAAATAACAAGGCATGTGGGCCTGATGGTTACCCGGGCGAGTTTTATAAAGCTTTTGGTAAGATAATAATTCCAAATTTAGAAAGTGTATTTAATGATATCTTAAAGGTAGGAGCTATGCCTAAAGGGTTTTATGAGGCTGTAATTTCTCTTATCCCCAAGCCTGGCAGGTCTGTTGATCATTGTGCTAGTTATAGGCCTATTTCGTTATTAAATGTTGATTTTAAACTCCTAGCAAAAATTTTGGCCAATAGACTTAGGGCAATCATTGCTGAAGTTATACATGAAAACCAAACTGGTTTCATTCCTGGCAGGCAGGGAAGGGATAACATCCGCAAGACCATTAATATAATTTATGAGTTACAGAGACAAAAGTGCCCTGCTTTAGTTGTGTCTGTTGACGCAGAGAAAGCTTTTGATTTTACTGAACCAAGTTGTTTGTTTATGGTTTTAGAAAGAATGGGTTTTGAAGGAAATTTTTTGAATTGGGTGAGGGCAATTTATAAGTGTCCTCAATCCTCTCTAATAATTAATGGTGGGCAGACTAAAGCTTTTAAACTACAAAGAGGTACTAGGCAGGGCTGCCCGTTGTCACCTTTGCTGTTTGACCTAGTGCTGGAGTTGCTGGCTAACGCTATAAGGCAAAACCCTAATATTAAGGGTGTTACAATAGGAAGTCATACACAGAAGCTTTCTCTATATGCGGATGATCTTCTCGTTTACATCACTGAACCAGAGAATTCTCTGCCTGAATTATTGAAAGTATTTGAGGATTTTGGGGCAATTTCGGGTTATTCAGTCAACAAGGAAAAATCATATGCCTTAGTGCTGGCTAACGACCAAGAGCAGGAACAGATGTTGAAAAACTTATCACCCTTCCCAGTGAGTGAAAAGGGCATTAAATATTTGGGGGTGATGATAACAAAGAATCTAAAGGATTTGTATTCTTCAAATTTCCCTCCCCTATTGAAACAGCTCAGAGAAGAAATAAAACCCTGGAGGAAATTGATGGTTTCATGGATGGGTAAGGTCAATCTTTTTAAAATGATGGTGCTCCCTAAATTATTATATCGGCTTATGGCTCTACCTATTCATCTACCGAAATCATTCTTCAAAGATTGTGACAGCCTGGTAAGGGAATTAATTTGGGATGGGAAAAAACCCAGGATTAAGAAATTGGCAATTTTGAGGACCAGGGATAGGGGTGGCATAAATTTTCCTGATTTAAAACTCTATCATAAGGCAGCTATCTTGGGGGCCATCCCTGAGTGGTATAAGGAAATTAAGGCGCCTGAGTGGGTGTCACTGGAAAAAGAAATAATGCAGGTGCACTTGCTAAGGAATATAATAATAGACAAAGGTTTATCAGTAAAGGATCGCATTAAAGAGCACCCTTTTATAGGCATTCTACTGAAACAGTGGGTGGAGACCCAAAGAAAAATGGGAGCTCAGGTGGGAGTCTCGCCTTTCACCCCTATAGATTTTAATTATTTAGTACATAATAATTTGGCCAGGGACCTGAGAGCCATGTTGAAAAATGTCGGGGTTTGTAAAATGAAGCAGCTTTTTATACAAGGGAAATTTTTAAGTCTGGAAAAAATGGAAACAGTGGTAAAGGGTAAAGTGGACAGTTTTCAGTATTTGCAACTTAGGAGTGCTAGCACTATGGGGCCAAATAAGATAGAGTTTGGCAGGGACCCTATTAGGGTCGAGAAGATTCTGTTTGAGCAAGATAAATCTACAGGAAGGTTGGGGAAAATCTATAAGGAACTTAAAAGAATTTTTTATTGTAATTGGATTCTATACATGGAAAAATGGAGAAGGGATTTGGCATTACCTCTAGATGAGAAGGATGAGAAAAGGATCTGGCATCATATGAATAAGTGTGCATACTCAATGGAGGTAAGAGAGGTGCAGATTAAACTGACTTTTAGGTTTTATCTGACACCCGACCGTTTCAAATTTGGGGATAAGGCTGGGAAAGGCCTCTGTTGGAGGGGATGCGGAGAAGAAGGTAATTACCTCCATTGTTGGTGGGGTTGTAATGTGGTCAAGGTATTCTGGAGTAAAATTTGGAAATTTGCAGAAAAAATGCTGGGAGAGGTAATACCATTTAAACCTGAAATTTGTCTTTTGGGTCTCTTCCCAGTGGTAAAACAGGTGAGCAGATACCAGGACTCTTGCAAGGTGCTGTTTTTAGCAGCTTTAAACATTATCATAAGGAATTGGAAAGCAACCAATGACCTTTCAATTGAGATGTGGAAGCAGAGGTTATGGTATCTGTTTAGCCTTGAAAAGTTACATGCGAGACTTCAGAATGAGGAGAGAGCGTTTGAAGACATCTGGATGCCCATCATCTGCAGCCTAGAAGATAAGTTCTCTAAGAGCAAGGACATTGAACAATTCTTTAAATAACAGTTTGGTAGGTCATCGTAGTTATTGATGGCATGAAGATAAGATCGGCTATTTGGATGCAGAACTCTGTGGAATCTTTATTAGATTTGGATAAGAAAGTTGTATTGTATTGAACTGAGAAAATTTATTTTCTTGTTTGTGGATGTATGTTAAATGATGAAAAATAAAAGTTTCACAAAAAAAAAAAAAAAAGAAAGGTTCAGAAAACACCACAATGCTGTGCACAACAGAGTACATAGACGTAAACCTTTAGGGAACTTCTACTTCCCTTTACAATCTTGCATTTGCTGGTGGTAATGCATAATTTCTCTTGAATTTTGTTCCCTACATAGACCTTCTTGGACTTCAGCACTTGCTATGCAGTTACTATAGTCTAGAGTGTCCTTAGAATAGAAGTGTATATGTTTCTGTCTCTGTCTGTGTCTAATATGCTTTCGTTAGACTGAAGTTTTGAAAGCAGTTCTTTCTTTTGAGAAGGTTAGTAGGTGCTATTTCCCCCTTGTTCAGATGAAAATGCTTATTAAAGGTTAGAAAAGCTTCTCACACTCTGTCTTTTCCATCCCAGGAATTATCATTTTAGACAGAATGAACATTATTTTACAAAACATAAAGACTCATGAACTTACTCAAAGCTGTTTTTAAAGGTACTTTAGTTATGGTGAAAAGTGTCAGATTGACAGTCTTGGAAAAGACTTATGCCTTCAAAATCATGTCCAACATAGGCAACCTGTCCAACATGTCTCCTCCATGCTGCCTTGCCCATTTGCTTCATCCCAGATTTAGAGGGGTCAACGAGCAATTCATTTTCTATGTATATTAACACCTCTGAAGTAAGTGCTGCCAATTCCAAAAATAGTTCATTTTACCATTAGTATAATGGTTATTTGCAATGTGTTGTGTAAACATGTCTGCTAGGGAACAGATGTCAGCATCACTTCATGTAACTTATTTAATAATCATCTGATAATTATACATTTTTTATACAATCCTGTCTATATTTTGACTAGTGATAGAATGGTTTGGTTTCTAGACAGAGCTGAAAAGAGACCCAGAAAAAAAAGGGCAAACCCATTGAATACCTACTGTAGCAGGGTGCAGATGAACAGGGACTCTGGGCCTTTAAGGAGATTAGTGCCATCAACTGGGGACCGGTGCTACTCAAGGCTCACATGCACCTGGAAGCAGAGAATCACACACGATTGACTAGCACCTGAAGCTGGGTGTTCCTGGGAGAGCCATAAGCTTCAAGATCCCAGAAGGGTTCGTCGAAGAAAAGTCTGTGAGGAGGCAGGAGCTAGAGAAGAGCTCTGCTTCAAACAAAGAAAGCTACCTGAGAGCTGCTGAGGACTGGGAGGAGGCAGTAGCTTGAGCTGGATTCTGTCTACACAGAAACACTGCTCAGAGGGTGTTGCCTGAGCTGTGAAGTTTGGCACAGCTCAGGCAGGAGGGATTGTGTCTGGTCAGCCATAGACCTATGTGCAGAGGCTGTGAGTATTGTGAGAAGTGTATATCTGTTATGGAGTCTGTATAAATAGAGTTTATGTAGAAGCATATTGGCAGAGAATTGTGGGTATAGAATAAAAGAACATTTGAGCAATATTTAATCACAATTAGAGCAATATTTAATATTTTATCATCAACATACATGTAATGTATGTACTAAATTCCTTACCATACATAGTTCATTTGTAGCAATAACTAAACGTGCACATTTTTACAATTATGAAACTCATTTATTATCATAATTTGACAAGGAACAATTGTGTCAGAGTAATTTAAGTCTGTTATTTACATGTATACAAATGGTGTACAGTTCATACAATGAAGTAAAGAAAGTGAGTGTAGACATTATACAATTCGTTGTACACAATGAAGTTATGTAGAATCAAAGCAAAGCATGTGAGTGGCACAACCGTTGCTCTAACCTCCGCCCTTTGTGTTTCAGCAACCACAGATTATTTATTTATTTATTTATTTATTTAACCAATTTATATCCTGCCCCTCCTGAAAACAGCTTGGGGTGGCTAACAATTTAAAAAACATAAAAAATACAATCATATAAAATTTTAAAGGATCATCATAATATTAACACAAAATAGAGCTAGGCACACAATAAAACAATAAATAAAGGGTAGGAGGAGATTAAAAACCCCTAACCCCCCCCTCTCCAAAGGCCTGGGTGAACAGCCAGGTTTTACAAACTCGCCAGAATGTTAAAAGGATTGAGGCCAGGCGAGTTTCCTCCGGGCGGGAATTCCAAAGGCGCGGCGCGGCCACCGACAATGGCCTCTCCATTGTGGCCCCCACTAAACATGGGAGACCTCCAAGAAGGCACCCCGGCAGACCGAAGGAACCTCTCTGGGGCATGGAGGGTGAAGCGGTCCCTGAGGTACGAGGGGCCCAGACCGTGAAGGGCTTTATAGATCAATACCAATACCTTGAACCTGGCTCGACATGCTATTGGCAACCAGTGCAGAGTCGGGAGCACAGGTGTTATGTGATCCCGGTGGGCGACGACCCGTCCCCAACAGGAGCTGGGCCGCCGCATTCTGCACTAGCTGCAGCCTCTGAACCAGGAACAAGGGAAGCCGCACATAGAGCGCATTTCAGTAGTCCAGCCTCAAGGTGACAAAGGCATGGATGAGGGAGGCCAGCTCCAGGCCGGAGACGTATGGGTGCAGCCTCCACACCAGATATAACTGGCGGAGGGCAGCCTTTGCCACCACCTCCACCTGTCAATCCAGGTGGAGATCTGCATCCAATATCACCCCCAGACTCTGAACCTGCTGAGCTATAGGAGGGCAAACCCCCCCAATCAGGGGGGATGACAGGTCCCTCGCTCTCCCCACCACCATCACCTCCATCTTATCTTCAGTCTGCTATGCCACATCCACTCCACCATGGCCTCCAGACACTGGGATAGCAATGAGACAGAAGGGTCTGGGTCAGCTGAAAAAGAGAGGTACAGCTGAGTATCCTCAGCATATTGGTGACATGGCACCCCGAACCCTCTCACGACCTTCCCCAAGGGCTGCATATAAACATTAAATAATAATGGAGACAGAATGAAACCCTGCGGAACTCCACAGGATAAAGTGCGGGGGAAGATGTTTCAGCTCCCAACACTACCTGCTGGCTTGTCCCCGAGAGCAATGAATGGATCCATTGAGTAACAGTCCCATCCAGACCCCCCCAGATCACGCAGCCATTTCAACAGCAGCCCATGGTCCACAGTGTCAAAAGCGGCTGAGAGATCTAGCAGGATAAGAAATGTCAAACATCCTGCATCCATCTCCTGGTGGAGATCATCGACCAAGGCCACCAATGCTGTCTCAGTGCCATAGCCAGGGAGAAACCCAGATTGAAAAGGGTCCAGGAAGCCAATGCTATCTAGATGTGCCTGGAGTTGGATCGCCACCGCCCGCTCAGTAACCTTCCCTAAAAAGGGAAGGTTAGAGACAGGTCGGTAGCTGGTAAGTGCGTCCACATCCAATGATGGTTTTTTCAGCAGGGGGCGCACCACAGCCTCCTTGAAGCAAGGTGACAGCCTCCCCCGCTGCAGGGACGCGTTGACCACCCTCTCCAGCAATGTCCCCAACGTCTCCCTGGAGGCTTTCACCAACCAGGACAGGCACAGATCAAGTTCACAACTGGTGGCTCTCACAGACCCCAAGACATCCGCCACATCGGCTTGTGTCACTTCCTGAAACTCCCCCCACAAAGTTGGACCAGACGGGGCTTCCATCACCTCACGCTCTCCACCTACTGCCCCCAACCCAGCGTCAAAGTCACTATGAATACGATCGATCTTGTCTGTGAAGTATGTGACAAATTCCTCACAGCGGGCCTGGGACAAGTCCCCATCCAGGCGGAGGGAGGCCAGACTGACCAGCCCCCACACCACCCAAAACAGCTGCACTGGGCATGACTTCACAGACGCTATGAGAGCCGCAAGGAACTCCTTTCTTGCTGTCCTCACAGCCTCAACATAGGACCACAAATGGGCCCTATGGATAAGTCAGTCGGAGTCAGATCGAGTCAGACGCCAGCATCTCTCCAGCCTCCTGCCTGCTTGTTTCATACACCGCAGCCCCTCAGTAAACCAAGGGGCCCTGTGGCGATGAGACAGAAGCAGAGGGCATCTCAGAGCCACTCAGTCAATGGCCTCCTCCAGCAAGCTGTTCCAATGCTGGACTAACCCATTGACAGAGTGGTCATCCAGGTGCAAGGTTACTTCCCTCAGGACCTCTTGGAACCGCTGAGGTTCCATCAGCCTCCGAGGGTGGACCAACCTAACTGGTCCATCCCCCTTCTGGAGGTGGCATGCTGAGAGACTGGCCTGGAAGAGATAATGATCCTTACATGACAAGGGCATAGCCCTAACCTCCCCCACTACCGGACCACCCGCCTCAAAGCCAGAGTCGAAGATCAGGTCGAGGGTATGCCCCCCCACGTGGGTCAGGCAGGTGACCACTTGGGACAAATCCATGGTTGCCATGGCAGCCATGAATTCTCGGTCCGCTCCTACAAGGCCGGCATCGGCATGGACATTGAAGTCTCCCAGGACCAAGGTCCTGGAGGAGCCCAGCACCTCCTCTGAGGCCAGCTCTCCTAGAGCAGCCAGACAGGAAGGGGCCTGGTATACCAGCAGCACCCCTAGCTTTCCCCCAGCCAAATCAAACACCACATGGAGGGCCTCAATACCTGCAATCTTCTGGACTGGATATCTCCTGACAGGCCAGTCTTCTCTGAAAATAATCACTACAGCACCTCCCCGGCCTCTTGTGTGTGGCTTGTGCTGCATGGCATACCCGGCTGGAATGAGATCCGCTAAACTTAGTCCAGCCATCTCGTCCAGCCAGGTCTCCGTAATACATGCGAGGTCCACAGCCCCATCTGAGATTAAATCCTGGACAATTGGGGCCTTGTTGACAATGGACTTTGTATTTAGAAGCAACAGGCCCCCACCTGCGGACCTTGGACCTAGCTCCTCCCTCCACCCCAGAGGTGGGATGGCATGCTGCACCTCCTCTAGATATGTAGGTTCCCTAGGGATGGGAGTCATCCAACCCCATGGGCCATACCATCCATGCCCAAGAACCACCCCTATAGCTGCTCCTCCCCCCCATCAACCCCATCCTGGCCCCCCAAACCTGGCCATTCACCCAACGGCCTCTCACCCCCCCTCACCAACCTCCCCCCAAGCCACCTCCCAATCCACCTGGCCATCCTTCTGCCACCAGGGGCTGGCACAAGATATACCCCTCCCACCTGACTTCCCTCTCTCACAGGGAATCGACTACCACCAAGTGACCCTTCCAGTGCCCCACCCTGCTGCCACCAGGGTTTAGCATTAGGACACCCCCACAACCCACCCTCCCCTCTAACTACCCTCCTAACCCCCCGCCATTCCTCCAGAACCCTGAACAAATAGCTCCTACCTGCCCCTGAGTCCCTTGCAGCCCCGAAGTGCCCCGAAGTACCGTGCCCTTTGGCCGTGGCCCTTCAGCCTGTGGCCTGCGGCAGAGACACTGGAAGCTGGGCTTAATAGCCCCCAACCATTTCCAAGTGGGGGAGGGGACAAGCCGGCCTACACAACCGGCTTATTTGTTCCCCCATACCCCCCAGCACTCACAAGTCTCTTGTTTTCTCCCCCGCATGCCCCAGGGATCCCGCAGAGCAGTGGAGTGGCAGCGGCGGCAGCAGCAGTGGCAGCAGCACCTGACCCCCACCTTGGAGGGCATATGTAAACAGCGCAGGTAAGTTCTCACAGCTCCACTGGCAGCCTTGCTTAATAGCCCCCAGCCACTTCTGGGTGGGGGAGGGGACAAGCCGGCCCATGCGACCGGCTCCTTTGCTCCCTCTTACCCCCCTGGAATTCACAGGTCTCTTGTTTCCTCCCCCACAGGTCCCAGGGATCCTGTGAAGTGGTAGCAGTGGCAGTGGAAGCAGCAGCGGCATTTGACCCCCCCCCCCAGAGGGCAGATAGAAGCAGCACAGGTAAGTTCTCATAGTCCCACTGGCAGCTGGGATTAATAACCACCAGCCACTTCCAGGAGGGGGAGGGGAAAAGCCGCCCAACATGACCGGCTTCTTTGCTCCCCCTAACCCCCGGGCACTCACAGGTCTCTTGTTTCCTCCCCTGCAGGTCCCAGGGATCCCACGGAGCGGCGGTGGAAGCAGCAGCGGAGCCCCCCCCCTCGGAGGGCAGATGGAAGCAGGGCAGGTATGTTCTCGCAGTCCCACTGGCAGCCGGGCTTAATAGTCCCCAGTCACTTCCAGGAGGGGGAGGGGACAAGCTGACCCACATGACCAGCTTCTTTGCTCCCCCTCACCCCCCGGCACTCTCAGGCCTCTTGTTTCCTCTCCCACAGGTCCCAGAGATCCTGCGGAGTGTTGGAGTGGGAGTGGCGGCAGTAGCAACAGCAGCAGCAGCAGATCCCCCCCCCTCAGAGGGCAGATGGAAGCAGCACAGGTAAGTTCTCACATTCCCACTGGCAGCCGGGCTTAATAGCCCCCAGCCACTTCCGGTTGGGGGAGGGGACAAGCTGGTCCATGCAACCGGCTTCTTCGCTTCCCCTCACCTGCCAGCACTCACAGGTCTCTTGTTTCCTCTCCTGCAGGTCCCAGGGTTCCCGCGGATCCACATTATATCACAGTGGCCTGCGGTGCTGACACCAAGGGAGCTGTCCTATCAATGGCCTCCGCTAACAAGGTGTTCCAGAAAGCCACGAGGTCATCGAGTGAATGGTCAGCAAAATCATAGGGTAATTCCCCCTTTTTAGGGAAGGTTATTGAATAGGTGGTGGCTCAGCAGCTTCAGGGGCATTTGGACCGGGTTAACTTTCTCGATCCCTCGCAGTCAGGCTTTTATCTGGGTTATGACATGGAGACTGTGCTTGTGGCCTTGGCCAACGACCTCTCCTGTGAGTTGGATGGGGGTTGCTCGATCCTGCTGATCCTATTAGATCTCTTGTCTGCATTTGATTCCGTTGATCATGAATTATTGGTGACTCAGCTGCGGGACAGGGCAGGGATTGGTGGGACTGTTCTTGAATGGTTCAACTCTTTCCTGGCCAGGAGAACCCAGTGTGTGGTGCTGGGGGAGTTTTCATCTCCCCCCAGGGCCTCATGTGTGGAGTACCACAGGGTTCCATTTTAAAAATTATTTTTAAAAATGGTCACCAGACTATTCTGTACATGTGCAACTCTTTCCCAAAATGGTGCCAGCAGCATTGACACAATTTTTGAAAAGGCCTGTGAATGCGCAGAATGGCCCAGCAGCCATTTGTGCATGTACAGTGGGGGGGGTTTTCTTCATTTTTAAAATTATATTTTAATAAAATAAATAAAAAACAAAACAAAAATAGTAGGGTCATTTATGAAATCCCCTGAAAATTAAGGCTTTTTGTAAAGAAAAACAAAAGCAAAAACAAAAACAAAACCAGTAGAAGTGCATTTGGCACACCTGTAAATTCTATTGGTGACAGATCGACCCCAGGTTCTTAACTCCAGAATCAATTAGGAGGATGTCCGCATTTTCTACTACTTACGTAGTGGTGCCCCAGAAATCCTCCTGGAGGACTGATAAATAGCGTGTTCACCACACACCTTCATAAATTTCTTGATATCTCAGCACACTAAAACAGTCCTTGGTAATGTTTTTGCTTCCTAAGTACTTCAGGCATCTTGCTCAGAGTAACTTCCTAAGTACTTCAGGCATGTAGCTCAGAGTAACACAGTAGTCAATTAAGTACTGCTCTTTAACTTAGCCAGCAGCTATCTTTTCTCTAGAGATGGCCTGGGCATGCTCCTTGTACCATTGTAACTTCCTACATATTGTTGGTGTTACCTTATGCCCCTAGACATGTGCATGCGAGTTTAGGGGTGTCTTTACACATAAGAAAGACAGAGTGTCAAAACCTCTAAGCACGTGTTTGGCCATTAAGTGTAAGCACCATAACCATCCCAACAACAATTTGGCCACCCATTGAACGCACAATGTGAACACCATTGCATTACAAGGACAATTAGCATGTTCCAGTTGAACACGTGGTCAACATTGTGTCTAATGCTATTGTGTGACATGTTAGCAGGTACAACATAGGGAATGAGGCAGCAGCACTTGCGAGCTGAGATTGGGTGGCGAGCAAAGAACCGATTTGCCCCAATATAGGCTGTGTGTCTAAACAGTGCCACATGATGAACACAGGGCCAAACTGGTGTTCATATTAAAGTCAAAACACACATTCAGACACTCGTTGATGTTATGTCTAAAGACACCCTAGGATTGGGCCCCACGTCCCTACTCTCAAGCACCAAAAGAGTGAGCTCAGGGGAAGAAAGCAGAGATGAGGGCATTCGTTCAAGGATAGGGGGTGGATCTATGGCAGAGATCCATGATCTGGATCCTTCTCTTCCTTTCCCCATCATAAGCACAAACCCTTAAACACTTGCATCCCAAAGTCCTATCTAGCGCACAGAACTTGGCCCATGGGTGGGAAAAGGTTTGTCACCCCTGACATAGACTATGCAATCCATATTTATAATTTTTCAAATCTAACTGTATCAGGGTTTGGCCTTGCTGGTCGTACGTGTATGTAGGATCAGGGCCCAAAGTAGACTGTCACTCCAGGGTGAGCCATCAACACAGTTTATTTATCACAGGCTCTACTCAGGCCATGCACCAGTCCTCTGGCCAGCCTTAGTACATTAACCACAGTCTATAACATAAGCTTAGCGTAGCCAGACACAGTCCCTCCGGCCAGCTACCAGCAACTCACTTTTCCAGCTCTCCAGGCTTCTCCATCAGCTCCTGATCCATCTTCCTTCCAGGTTCTAGGCAACCTCTAGCAGAGATATGCTCTCCACTGTGGTCAGAAGCAAATTGCTCCTTCTTCCTGGACTGGCTCTCTCTTATGCCTGGGGTGAAGCTTCAAACATACCCACTTCCTGTGGTGGCCATTTTGTGCTCAATTCATAGTCTAGACACCATATTGTAGCTCAGCTCTGCCACACTAACATTTTCTTTTCTCTTATGCAAATAATACATACTAATTATTATAAATTTTGGAAATGTGGATTAATTGTATACTTCAAAATAGAGGGAGTCTACAGTGTAATTTTATTTGACATGCCATGGCCCATTATACTCTAGATAAAATGTTATATAAAAGAACAGTAAATTTAAATAAAATTTAAATACTTGTGCAGTAACGAATGTGTCACATGCATGCTCCATGCAATATTAACGTAATGTACAAACATGTCTCGCTGAAAATGCATTGTAGTATAGTTTGGATAAGAAAAGTTGCAATTGTTTAAAATGTCAAAGTTATGCTGAAACTTGTTCTTTTGATTCTCGTGTTTCTCTATGAGAATCATGGTTCTTGGCTTGTTCTGGCAACCGAGAATGAGCCAAGACCCAGAAGCATCTTGGATGAATTCTCCACGAGAAATGCAAGGGGGAAAAAATGAACAACAACAAAAAAGAACTGTGCATGTGAAAAATGGCTGCTGGGGCTGTTCTGTGCATACATACCTCTTTTCTAAAATGGTGCCAGCAGCATCACTGGGTGCTTTTACACACACACATATTTCTCCTTCATGTTTGATGTTACATCCTGAACTTTCTCTGTGTCTAAATCACTCACCCAGATCTTAAACATCCAGCTCTTTGAACTTCTGCATAGAACGTCTCCCAGAACTTTTGTGTGTAAAACGTTCTCCTGGTAATCTGCTTTACTCGAGGCAGCTGTGGTCACTTGGTTTCCATGACAGCCCCTCACATCTACAGCTGCGGCTACTTTAGGCTGCTTCGGGGCAGTGTTTGTGTGAAGAATGCATCTGGAACTTACTTGTGAACTTGTAAACCCAGAAGATTGAAAGACCAGCACTTTAAGGTATGTGTAAAAATGACCATTGTCTTTTTGGAAAAGTGCAGCAATTCTTCAAATGCGGGGTAGCCATTTTGCACATGCGCAGACTAGCTGTCCTTTTCCAAAATGGCAATTATGCTGCCAGTGCCATTTTGGGAAAAGGTACACATGTCCAGAAGGGCACAGAGGCCATTTGCACATGTACAGTATTTTTAATGTAATACTTCACATGATTTTGTACACTGAGATCTCAGTCCTCGGCATGAAATTCCGTAAGATATCTCAGAAAAACAAAAAGGGGTTTTCATTCAGTCCTAGACAAAACAGAAAGTTTGGCTTCTGTTTAAACTGTAGAAACAATTTTCATAGAGTGGAGGGATGATATTTAATGAATAATTGCTCAACAGCAGAAAAGGATCTTTATAGCTAGATTAAAGACAGGTGACCTTTTTAGAGTTCAGTTAACCTTTTGGTCATTTTTGAGAGTTATCACTTAGGAAGATAAAGGTCAGAATAGTGCTCAGCTTTCATGTTCTGTACAGCGCCAGGTTGTTACTGGCGCTTTATAAATGTTTAATAATAATAATAATAATAATAATAATGTATTGTCTTTTTCCTGCTAGGAAGTTATGCTACTTAAGCTTGATCCTGATGTCTGTTAGAGGTGTACTATTCAGTGTGATGGAAGAAGAACTAGAAGTGATCTTTGGAATAATTTCTAATTTCCACCACATTATTGCAGTTTTGAAGCTTGAATCCTTCCTGTTGTGAAGTGGTGGCCTATAATCTTTGTAAAAATTAAAATTTGAGTTTGATCATCAATGGGTGTAATTTGTTGAATTCCAATTAATTCAGTGAGCTCTCCAATAACAGAGCTGTGTGATTTATGCCAGTTTTTAATCTGGGGAAAGTGTGGTTACTGTGTTGGTTTCAAATATAAGAAAAAAGTAGTTCGGATGATATCTTCAATTGGATCAACATCTGTTGGTGATAGTATGCAAACTTTCAGGTCACTCAGAGGTCTCACCATCAGAAGCTGGTCCTGTAAAAGATGTCATCTCAACAACTTTGCCTCCAGGTTTGGATCAGTCCCACTAACCTTTGTGGTGGAAAAAACTGCATCAGAAATGGGTAGGAATTACAGGCCAACACCTGGAGTGCCTGTCACAAGCCACCTGTATCCAACTACATGCAATCATGCATCGGTCACTTTAGACAATGGATGATTTCAGACGTTACAAAATTGCTGCTCACCACAGGGAATCCAAATGAAATCCCTGTGGTGGCAGCGATC
>QEPC01012962.1:16907-27118 GCA_003113815.1 Sphenodon punctatus | reverse complement strand
GGGTGAAAACAGACATGACGCTAACCACACTTTAACCACACTTGGTGGTCATTTATGCATGTTGCAGGGCTGTATAGGGCACCAATACAGCCCTGCAACATGCATAAATGACCACCAAGTGTGGTTAAAGTGTGGTTAGCGTCATGTCTGTTTTCACCCGAAGTCTCCAATCTATCTCAACTACTTAGGTGGAAAGTGGAGCAAAGAATACTTACGGATGTCAATTACCTTCCTCCAGGGAAATGGGGATACTATCTGAAAGTAACATTTGCCTCCCCAGATATAACGAAAAGGATTTTCCTTAATAGGAAAAACCTTAAGGAGAGAGGCATTTCCATTGATAGGGTTCTCAACTATTGGCCACCTTCTGGGGCAAAGGAAGATGAGAATGACCAGAGGGAATTCCAGTTGAGATATCCTTCCCCAACTCTGTCCCACTTGGTAGGAAATACAGTTTGGTGGTCCCTAAGGGTTGTGAAAATTCAGGCCTTAAGTCCCCTTCGAGGGACTTAGCAAAGCTAAGAGCTCGTTATGAGGAGCTTACAGGGGGAGAAAAGGTCACAAAGGCCTAGAACCCTACGACTAAAGTCATTGAAGCCTGAACAGATCACGATCTATCCGATAATAGGGATACAAATGAGTTGTCTGTTCCCAGCAAAGGGGGGCAGAGCCAAGTTAGACCTAAGAGCCAGTCTATCCCAGAAGAAGATTTCTTCCTCCTGGGAGTAGGATGTAAGCAAAATCAAACAGACAAGATGAAGAATTTGGCCGAACTTCTCGGGAATTATATGGCATTTGATACTCGAGACAAGTCTACGGAAAAGGTGGACAGAGCATTCAAGCAACTACCTGTAATAGATCAAGACCTGATTGTCCACAGACTTAATCTGGTTAAGGAGGCCCTTCAGCCAGAAACCATGGACTATAGAGCTCCAACCCCTGATAATCTTCTAACTCCATATAAGCCTGAGCACAACCTGGACAAATTAACGATGGTAAGAGCCTTGGGCCTGTAAGAGGAAGGAACTCCTCCTAAAGAACAGGTTGTAGCAGAGGTAGACCAGATTCAGAGCAAGGGAATTTTGGGAGCAGGTGTGATACCTCCCAAGCAGCGACTAGACCCCCCAAGAAGCAATATAGTAATAGACTATGTGGATCAAATTCATGACGATGGGACTTGGAACTGTTCCTGACAATCTTGATGGTGTAAGGGATGGAAAGGATAGCCTGTATTTAGGCCAGGTGAAGGGCAAGGAGAGGGACAAGGCTAGGACCTTTAGTGCATCAACTGGTCTACTATATAGTTCCTTGAAAATGGCATCTTGGAATATTTCTGGGTGCAAAGCCAAGGTGGATGATCTGGAGTGGGAAGAGTTCTTAATTAAGTATGATGTAATTGGATTCCAGGAAATGTGGCTGCAAGAGGGATAAACTATAAACTTGAGGAACTATATAGCATCCTTTAAAGGAGGAACGAAAGAGGGGGGAAAGGGGCGGGTATCAGGAGGCTTGGCCTTCTTTGTTAAAACCAAGTGGGCCCAAATCTATTTCCCTATTGTTTCAGGATGCCCTGAATACCAGATTGGGCTCCTGAATTTCTCACAAAGTAACTTGTTCCTGATTTTCAATATTTATATTCCTCTCTTGTCCTCCCACTATTATAAGGAGGACATTTGGGAGGCTCTGGAACAAGATATTGGAAGCCTGGGAGATCGGTATCCTAGGGCGGCCATGATATTAATGGGAGACTGGAATGCTAGAGTAGGGGACGATTAAGAAGACGGGCATAAGGGGGAGGATGGTTTTGACATTTTCTGCTCGATTCCTGCTAGAGTGTTGAAAGACAGATTAATAAATCACACAGGACCCCTAATGTTAAATTTGCTTAATAAGTTGGGTCTCGTGATTTTGACTGGCAGGTTACAGGATGACTTAAAGGGAGACTACACCCTTAAAGGACCCCAAGGTTGCAGTACTGTAGATTACATGTTAATCGAAGCCGTTGTATGGGGGAAGGTTGGAAATCTTCAGCTCATTGATAGGCCTGAGAGTGATCATGCACTCTTGAGCTTTGGAGTTAAGGGAATAACTCGCCATAATATCACCGACATTGATGTATCTGGGCAATCACAAATACTAAAGAAATGGAATACTCAGCTTTTTATTGAGGTTCATGACCTTTACCAGTCAAGTGAGGCCCAATCCTTGTTGGATGATATTTGGTCTAGTCTTATGGAGGAATCAATGATTCTAAAATATACTAAGATGATTGAGATTTTTACACCTTCTCTCTTGGTAAATGTAAGCAAGCCCCTCCAATGCAAAAGGAAAACCTGTTTTGACACCGAGTGCAGGGAAGCTAAAAGGGCACTTATTCAAGCCAAGATCATTAAGTTGCATGGGGAAGAAGTGCCCAAGTCAGAGTACTATTTATCCCTGAGAGGGAATTACAAATTCCTTCTAAATAAGAAGAAATCAATTTATTATAGCAAGATTTGGGCTTCACTTAATCTGGCTGCTAGAACTGGGGAAACTATGAAGTTTTGGGAAATTTTGAACTCCCTAATAAGGCCCTACGAGCCATTTATTTCTGCACCAATAATTAGCAAAGGATGGGAAACCTTTTTTGGCTCCTTATACGAGGAACCACTATTTGACCAAGGCACTATAATTGAGCACCAACTAACGGAGGCCTCTTGAGACCTCAGTCTTCCACTGGACTCAATACAAAATATGATTTTGGCACTTAAGAATAACAAATCGCCAGGCCCTGACTTTGTTACAGCCCCAAGCTGTTTGCAGGAGGGGTGGGGTATAAATATATTAAATAAATAAATAAATAAATATTTCCCATTTAGCCTTGGGCTTTTGACTCACATAACCACAATCTGTGATTTCTCTACGATTACACTCAATCCATTCATTGCACAGTTCTTTAACGTCAATTGTTTGATTAAAACACCTAACATAGAAATGTACTGTGGGCTCCAACTTTGGTAGATTGTTTTGTTTAATTGCTTCTTTTGTAACTTGAAATTCCCGCCTTAAGTGGACTCAGNTTGCCCTCCTTACGGGCAGCAGACCGGCCTCTCCTGCTTCCCTTCTCCATTTCTCCCACCCAAAGAATGCAGACGAAGAATTCATGTATTTTTAATTTATTTATTTATTCAAATGTGGAATATAATATATATCTACTACACTAACTCTAACTGCTATTAACTATTCTAAAGCCTATGGCACTAAATGGAATATTATCTAATATCTACAAAGGCCTAGTCCTGCAAACACACAATAAACTATTAAAACTGAATCACTACACATTATCTCTATCTCTATAACTAAGCTAACTCTTACAACTATCTGTCTATGCTCTCTCTCTCTCTCTCTCTCTCTCTATATATATATATACTCACACACACACACACACACACACACACAGAGGGATGGGGCGGGGGGGACACAGACAGCTCACAACAAACAACACAGGGAGGGGTACAAAACTGAAATGAAACCTTAATCAATCTAATCCTACTCTAAATAAATCCAAAAACAGGAGAAGGGAATCAGGGATAGAATATATACAGGGAGGAGGGAATGATTCAATGGAGGGTAGGGAGAAAGAACACAGGGAGGGGTAAAATATAAAAATAACACCTAAATCTGTCTAATCTAATCTAAATAAATGAGACTATGTAGGTAAATGGGTGGAAATGGGTGAAATAGGAGGAGGATGGCAATGGATTAGGAACAGAAACTGCTGGGAGAGGGAGACTTCTGAAAACACCTGCTGAGAGAAGTAAGCAAAAGGTCTATCCTTGGCCTCAGCCTAAGTTGCCAGAATGTCCCCCAGGTGCAAAGAACTGGGGATCCTGGTCTTAGAATGCACTGGTCCCTGACATTTTACCATGGAAGCTGTCCATCAGTAGACACTTGAATTTCATGGGCGGCACTGGAAAAATTGAATCTTTTGATGTGTAGCATGCTGGAGAGTCAGGTTGGAACTCACCCTTGCTCAAAATCATTGAGATCTGGGTAGGGAAGGATAATTGGGATATGAGTCACCTTCTCGATCCACCTTTGTGGCAGGACACTTTTTCCCTCTGCACTGGCAACTTATGAAAGTGATAGCTTCCCATGGGAACAACACCTGCAAAACCAAGAGACAAATATTTCATTTTGACTCTCCTATCTCCTACATGGTAAGTAGACCTTTTTTTTTCTTCCTCTCCCTATGTTTAGTCTCAGCAAAGGAAGAGTTAATAATTTTGGTATATAGCATTAACACTATGGTACCCAAATGGGGTCTCAGAAACTACAGATGGGGGTTGTAATTCCAAAAGTTATTTAGCATTATTTGCATTTTCTCAAAAATATTTAGGAACCACTAACATTTGTCAGAAAAAGCTAAGTACTGCATACCAAAAAAGATTAAAATATTTGAACTCAGCTATGTGTCCAATGCTTTCCAAATGACCCAGTTCAATGAAATTGCTAAAGACTAGGGACCAATGTAAGGTAAAGGTTAGATCCTCCTTCACAAGCTACAGAGCAGGACAGGGACTCTTTAATCACTAGCTCAGCCTTAGGACTAGAGCAATTTGTGACACTCTTGAATTAGCCATCTCCCTTGGAAGGACTAGTAACAGATTGTCCAGTCCTATCCCATCCCCTGTAAGGGTTAGGTGCAAGGTGTAACTGATTTAGTGTTAGGTAACGGTGTAACTGGTACTCTTTGTAGAGTTGTGGTTGAGGTTGTGGGAGCAGGAGTTGTTTATAAAATAAAACTCCTTAAAGAACCTGATCTAAAGCCCACTGGTGTCAATGGAGGGCTAAACCCTTATCTTCTCTGTTATTGTGGATTCCTACCCTGGGTTCACATCTCCTGCAAAAAATTGCAAGTTAATGACTCTCTAACTTTGTCCTTTTAGGACATTGTCACCTGCACACAGGTACACAATATCCCCAAAGGAAAGTTGGTTATTACCGTTTTTTATTTTTGACTAAAAAGACCCTGGGGTAGAAACATACTCCAGTTCATTTTACCATGGGGTAGATTTATATCCCAGCCTGGGGTAGAAATCTATCCCATCACAATTCATGCTAACTTAAACATTCAAGCAATTTAAGTGCCAAAGGACTGGGGTAGAAATCTACCCCATGAAACAAAAAAAGTTATTTAATTCACAATGAATATCAGTGAGCTTTGGGTCAGACAAGAGGGGGGTTGTTTAATTTTTTTCATTGCAGATTTTATGGCAATGGTTTGAAAACTCAGACCTGGAGACCAAATGCAGCCCAAGACAAGTTTTTTATGTGTCCCTTTGTAGTTCTTTAATCTGGCCACTGCATCCAGTAAATTACGTCCAAGCAGTGAAAAACTGAGCACAGGATAAGTGAACAGAGATGCAAACAAAGATAGGGACAGATCCATGACATGAATCCACAATCTGAAACCTCTTCATCCTGAGCGCATCACTTAAACATCATGTCCCCAACATCTGGGTGGCCCTTGGAGCTTGTACTAGATTTCAAAGTGGCCCCTGGGAGGGAAAGGTTTTCTCACTTCTGGTTTATGGTAAACAACATATACTCACTATGTAATTAAATGTGTTTGGGGTATACAAATGTGGCAAACATTGATGGGTGCAATTCCCGCCCATTAAGGACAATGAGTAAGTTCACATGAGACGTTAACCTACATTGGGCAACCTTACCCTACATTGGCCTGTGATGCAACGGACCACAAGGCCAGTACCACCAGATGATTGTCCATTTCCACCCTGGAGCAGGCAGCATGCTGCTGCTATGTGATGCATCTGCCAGAAAAGGTCGGTGATGCATCGTGGGCTACTGTTGCCTCACCAATGTGGGAAACAGGCCACCTCCCATCTGGTTGGTCTGTACACCCCTGATACAAGGCAAAGTCTCAGGATTAGGCTTAGAGCAGCATGCATGCTCTTCCCGCCTGCCAAATAGCTGATCGAAAGAGGGGGTACCCAGAGGAGCATGCATGCTCTCCCCATGTGCTAAACAGCAAATTGGGGGAGAGGGGGCCCAGAGGAACATGCATGCTTTTCTCACCTGCTAAACAGCAGATTGGGGGAGAGGGCCCAGGGAAGCATGCACACTCTCCCCACCCACTAAATAGTTGATCATGGAGAGGCGCCCAGAGGAGAGTGTTTGCTCTCCTCCGGCCCCCTCCCCGATAAGCTGTTTGGCACTTGGGGAGAGTATGTGCTGTCCTCCACTCCCCTCCCTGCATCAGCTGTCCAGTGTCATCAGACCCAGTCCTGCAGCACAGCAGGAGTTTAGGACGCCAGCCCAATGTGGCTGGCTCCTCGGCCTGACCCATGGCATGGAGGGGCTGGTGACGGCCATGGGGGACTGCTCGTTTGGACTGCCCTAACTGCCCACCCAAAGTGTGGTGGCTGCATTTGCCTGCCCTACCTGGAGCAGGCAGGAGATCCAGCTAACCCTGTCTCGTGTGACTTTACCCAATGAGAATGGAGCCACTGACTTCCATGAGGACAGGATTGCACCTGACTTGATTAGCTTGATCTTGCAGTCATAATTCAAGGCAAACACATTTGTTAGCATATTATTCAGACTCATTGAATCTTAGAGTTGGAAGGCTACATCAGAGGTCATCTAGTCCAACCCCCTGCTCAGTGCAGGATATCTATAGTTACAGCATCCCTGACAGATGGCTGTTCAGCCTCTGTTTGAAAACCTCGAGTGAAGGAGAGACCACCCCCACCCTAGGCAGTCTGTTCCAATGTCGAACAGCTTTTACTATTAAGAGGTTATTCCTACTGTTTAGCTGAAACCTGCTTACTTGTAATTTGAGCCCACTGGTTCTAATCCTGCCCTCAGGAGCAACAGAGAACAAGTCTTCTCCATCTTCTATGTGACAGTCCTTCTATTTGAAGACAGCCATCATGTGTCCCCTTTGTCTTCTCTTCTGCAGGTAAAAATATCCAGCTCCTTTAACTTTTCCTCATAGGACTTGGTTTCCAGACCCCCGACCATCTTTGACGCTCTCCTCTAAACCAGTTCCAGTTTGTCAATGTCCTTCTTAAAACTCGGTGTCCAGAACTAGACACAGTATTCGAGATGAGGTCTGATCAGCACAGAATAGAGTGAAACTATTACTTCTCTGAAGAAGATGTTATGATATATACAAAGTCAATGGGATTTAATTTAAACTCTGTACTAGCAAATGTATTAAATGTCATATAGGTAAGAGAGACAGTTGGAAGTCGTTCTTCATTAGTTAACAGGTAATGAATATGAAAAGTCAGCTCTTTAAATTACTTTTCTTTACAACCATTTGGAAACTAAACAAAACGTGTGTATGGACTATTGCTTCCTGATAATGAGCACGATCTAGACCCCCACATGCATGGCTTACACATACGCACATCTCTGCACATATGCACGTATGAGTTTTGTGTAGTTTCCATGCAGTTTCTGCATGTGCCACAGTGCCTTTAATGGGGATGCATGTGGGTTGTGCGGAGGTTGCGTGCTCATGTATTCTCATGTTGTGTGTGCCTTGTGTGCGTGTTCACAGGGCTTGGGATCAGCCCCAATAACAGTTGTTTTACACTAGGCTTTTTGATTGGCTGTAAAAGCAATAATATCTATTCCCCCTTTAATGTGTTTTTAAAAAGCTTGAAATGACTAAAATCTAATTTGGGTTAAAATAAAGAAATGAAAATTGCATCCAGACTCAGAACTTTTATACCAGACTTCAACCAATGCAAACTAATGTAGGTGAATGATAAGCCCCTCCAAAATGGGGATTTATAATGAAAACACTGACAGACACTGGATATATAGCAGTGTTTCCAGGTGTCACTCTAATATATATGTACTGTACCACCTTCATAATAGTGTTAGCTCATTTAAATAGTACTCTTTTATAGTTATAGTCCAATTCTTAGCCTTTAGCAGATTTTTTATGCACTGCATTATCTATATTTGTTTGATGGCACAGTATGAATAAAACATAAGTCAAACTGCTTTTTATGTCCAGTGCATAAAATTGACTTGACCTCTTTGTAAATATCATTGAGTCTAGCACAAAAACACATTTCCATTGTTTTAAGGTAGATGGCAATTCTTCCTGGAATGGCGAAGTCAAGAAACAAATTGAATGGGTTCTAAAATATGGAAATAGGAAACTTTGTGGCATAATAAAACAACACAATAAAGGTAATACAATAATGCAATGATCCTTCACCTGTAGCAACCAGACACATGAATTTATGCCTTTTATTGACTGTGAGATAACACAACCATGGAGTGTGGGGTTTTGTTGTATAATATATTACTTTCAAAATATTAAAGCAATAAAGTTTTGGAATGATTAAATACAAAAAACCCAGCAATGCTTGGTGGAGGAAAAATTAGTCTTAGGGTTAAAACTCCATTTTAACATTTCTGATGCATATTGCAGGGCTGTATTTGTGCCATATGCAGCCCTGCAACATACATAAGAAATGCTAAAGTGATGTTAAAGCAGTGCTAAAGCAGAGTTCAAGTGCATGTGTTTCCACCTTTAGTTTTGGGAATGGATTATTCCATGTATGCCCTATTTTTGTACACTTTCCCTGAAATATCTGATAGTGGCTAGTCTAGGAGACAAGATACTGGACTAGATGGCCCATTCCATCTGGTCCATCCCTTGGTCTGAACCAACACGGTTGCTCTTATGTTCTTATGAGTAATAACAGCAAAGTAAAATAGTATGTCCTATACAACTGTCCTATTGATGCTCCTTCCATTTTTTTTATTAGTGGTTTGTGAGTGTGTATACCTAAGTATGGAATAAGATTGCTTCACACGTATTGTATTATTAAATATTCTGAGTGCGATTCAGCTACACACTACCACCAGCGCTAGGGGCCTTGCGCTGGTGGTAGGTCCAAGGAGCAGCAGGTGACCAGGAGCGGGGTGTGCGAGTGACGGCAGAAGCAGGTTCTGCTGGCCACACCTCCTCCAACGGAGCAAGTGCCACGCCCCCTGCACCGGCAATAGAGAGCACAGGGCAAAAGGGAGCACAGCCCACCGGGACTGGGGGCACCCCACCAACCCCCTCCCCCCATAGAAAATCAAGAAGACACACCACCTTGGCCTTACTCTTGCTCAAAGCAGGAGTAAGGGTCGCACAGCCATAGGGAATCAGGCACGGACCAACTGGAGCCCCTGGAGCCATTGCCCTCCTGCCCGGCCAGTTCCCGAGACACCCAGAACTTGTTAGCCATGGACAGGCCTCCATAAGGTCCTGCCCCTCCCCCATCACATCACATGCTGTGGTGCGGGCTGGGGCTATCACGTCCTGGGTGTTTTGGGGGCTGGCTGGGCGGGGGTGCAGTGACTCCTGTGACTCCAGGCACCCTTCCCATTGGTCTGAGGCCCACTCCTGGATGCTGTCCAAGATTCCACCCCACCCACCCCGTTCCCTGCATGGAGGTGGATGAAGCGCTGTAGCTGCCGATGCCTAGAAGTCATTTACTGGCGCAGCTGTCCCCCGCATAGGGGATTAACTGCATCTCCTCTATATCTTTATCCTCTCCTTTTTGTTCTTGGGTGTCAGTGTTTAGGATTTTTTTCTGTGAGGGATGGGATTTTTCTCACTGTGATCCGAGTTCCTCCTCTTCTAGAACTCCTTGGGGAGCCTCACAGAGCTTGAGATTCACCAACCCTGGTGTAATATGTTATGTTTGTTTTAAGGGAATTTCCTTTTATTGTTTTCAGCCTAATTCATTAATTGATTATGTCCATTTTGAATTTTAATTCTATCCCAACTGTATGCAATACTTCCCAGCTTTGTGTTATGGGAACATTTGATAAATATATTCTCCACTCCATCTCATTTACTGATGAAGATTTTGAGCAGCATCAGCCTTTGAACAGACCTCTGCAGAACTTCACTTATTATATTCTTAATAGCTGTTGTCCGGATATGAGTTTTCAACTAATCATGTACAACCCTAATAGAAGATCTGCCTATCCAACAGTTTTCTTTGGGTGCAACCAGACAAGATAGACTGGGGAGGTTATCATGATTTAGGTAACCTTACCCATCCCTGGCTAAATGAGCCATGTGATTCAGTAGCTCATGTGCCCAGGGCCCACCAGATGTTTTCCCCACACTTGAGTAAGGTGAGCAGCTGGATGCTTCATGACACAACCACAGAAACATT
>QEPC01012962.1:0-13629 GCA_003113815.1 Sphenodon punctatus | reverse complement strand
CCGATAGGGTCTGGTCCACCCCTCCTTCCGGAGGGGGTGGCCTGACTCTTTGGCCCTGGGTCTCCCACACCCTTCTTAGAAGCATCTGGTTGTCTGATAAGACCATGTTCTCTTGCTTGTATAGTTTAACTCTGTTATCAGTTTCTGACCTTCCTCAATGTTCCTATGAGCTATCAGTTGTTTTGGGAACATGGGGTTTCTGCTCTCTCTCTCAGACATCATTGTTTTCTCTGACCAAGTTGACCATTTTCCCTACTAACATCTTCTGTTCTTTTAAATCAATGAATGGATGCATGTACTGAATAATGTCTTACCTACTTTCTAGCATTCTACATAGGTTAAATAACATCTACAATGGCCTACACAAAAGTTACATTCAAAGTGTTACATACTTATAAATCTACTGTATACTTTTAGTTACATTGTATACTTTTAGTTAAATTAATAAAAGAGTGAGTTACAGTAACATTCAATGTCTGTTCTGGCACATTTGTGTCAGAAGAAGCACTTCTGATTCAGTCAAATTGTAGCAGGGAAATTAGCATCTTAGTTAGGCCCAAGCCATATCATAACATAACTTCTCATTAAATCAGGTACCAAGTATATCAGCATTTTCCTTTGATGAAAATTTCCTGAGCAGCTATAATGGTAGGTAGTCTTTGGACGTTTATTTTTTATTTTTTATTTTTTTAAAGTTAGATGTAATTTGAATTAAGAATATTGTTGTTTGAAATGTCTCATTATTGAAGACTAAGAATGAAAGAACATAAATCTGACCAAGCCTTAGTCTATATTTGATCTCTCCCCCCTACAGCTCATCTGTCATGCCCAATTCAAACACTCATGATGTGAAGAGTGACGTATTCTCATGCCCCTTTATCTCAGGGTGCTTAAGGGAGCTAAGACATATAAGGACAGAGACATCGGCTTTCCTTATTTGGCATATTCTCTGTGGTCACCACGGTCATCAAGCTTTCTCTCAAGGTCACATTCATCCCTACCAAAGAAAACCTATTATATAGTATAATTCCAATGAAAACAATAGATTTCCCCCCCCCCCTAATTAAATCTGGGCTAAAATGTATTCTTTAAGAATGATTACTATGTTTGGCCTTCATGTCCATGGGTTCTTGCCCATGTTACAGGAGGGGGGGGAAACATACATGAGACAAATCTATGGATGGGGGGGAAACTCACATACTGCTCTGAACATGGGCATTCATGGCAGGGGGGATGTAATCAGATGATTCTCTCATTTGTTTCAATCATGAATAACGGCTGGATTTTGAGCCCTGTTATCCATGATTAAACAAATGGGAGAATCACCCAATGATGCTTTCCCCCCTGCACGCCCATGTTCGCAGCATCATGTCAGTTTCCCTGCTGTAAGTGTGTCTCATGTAAGTTTTTCCCCCTTCCTGTAACATGGTCAAGCACCCATGAAAGAGGAATGGATGCTTAGAATGTTAAGATGGTGCTAATTGGTAAAAATCCTCATTTATACTGCTAAATTTGAAAAACAATGTGCTCCAAATATTTAATTACATGGATTGGTATGCAACTGTAATCAGTTCTGGGTTTGGATTCCTATTTTGGAATTTATCTTTTCTAGCCATTTATCTTTATGTAGCCATGAGCTTAAGGGAGGCCTCGGCAAGTCACTCTCTCTCAGCCTCAGTTCCCCATTTGCAAATGGGACTAGTAATTAATCAATGACCTACTTCAAAGGGTTGTTGTGAGGCTGAACTAGACAATGCTTGTAAAGCACCTATTTGCCATCTATGCTTTTGGAAGTAGGTATAGGACACTATGCTATCAATTCCTTAACAGTGTGCTGATATAAGTGGTGAAGATCTCTAGTCTTTGCCTTTTCCTCTCTCTGAGTGTACTGATTTCTATCCAGGAGCAAATGTGCAGATGCAGAGAAAGAAACTGCCAGCGGGCTTTCCTGAGAGACTTTCCCCCAAGTTCTGGAGAGGGGTGGGTGGCAGAAAAGGCTTCATCCCTTGGAGCTTTATCCTCTTGCCAGTAGGACCTGCTTCACAGCTTCTGAGCAAGAGATAGCAGATGGCTCTAATCATTTCTCTCCTTGCTTCCTTGATCAGTGCAGATAAGTGGGGCAGCAGGAAAGAAGCAAAGAACATGTCCTGGGAGAGGAGGCAGGGAGCTGCTGATGATCAGGTTCCTAGGGAAAGAGGAAAAGAACAAACTCTATCTTAGATTTATATGGCATTTTACTCTTTGGGGGTTATGCTGAGGCAAGCATAGTGTGACTGGGAGTGACTCTCACAAGCAGGAGTTACATTACAAAAGAGTTTAAAAACTATGTACGAGTCAGAATTCTCCACTATTTTGAGATTAGCATAAGAATATTAAATATATTTTAAAAATATAAACAGCATTTTAAAAATAATGAATCATCTGTTGTTCCTTTCTCTGCCTCCAAGGTTTTGTTTATAACAAATCATTTATATACACTTTCAGCATTTGAAAGCTCTGAACAATCTTTATTTATCTAGGGGTGTGCAGAAGGCACATCATTCATTTTTGTTTTTGTTTCCAAAAACCCATTTGTTTTGGAGGGTTTTTATAAAGGACTCTACAGTTTTCATTTATGTTTTCATTGATTAAAACTAAATAAAATGATTAAAATGAAATAAAATTGCTTCATGTGCACAGTAATATGTTTTAATTTTTAAAATTATTTTAAATAAAATAAATAAATAAATAAATAAATAAAATGAATATAATCAAATGAAAGACATTTGCTTATTCATCCCCCCCCCCAATTACCTTAGTTACAAAAATGAATGGGGCTTCATTTGTTTTTGTAATTAATTAAATTTTACAAAATTGCACACTTTTACTTACTACCAACATGTAAGATATATATATATATTTAACACTTTAGAGAAGAACTGAGGATGAGACATAATGATTTGCCCAAAGAAAGTCAGAATGAAATTGGAAACCGGGTCTCCCAGGTTCAAGTACAACACCTTAGCACACATTCTTCCATTCTTCAAATATTTTAAAGGGTGCTTCAAAGAAGATGACAAGGATCTGCTTTTTATTCCCAGAGAGGACAAGTCTAGAAATAATGGGCTCAAATTACAGGAAGGTAGATTTCTGTTAAATATCAGAAAAAACTTCTCAACAGTAAAAGCTTATTGGCAATAGAACATGTTGCCTACAGAAGATGCAGATTCTCCATTGCTGGAGGTTTTCAAACAAAAGCTGGACACCACCTGACAGGGATGTTGAATCGCTGGACTTCATGCAACAAAGCAGGATGTGGAGTAATGAACAAGATGTAGAGCTGAAATGGGGAACTGATGTGCTAACCGCAGGTAATATGCATATTTTCGAGTACCATGTTGGGCACTTGACAGGCTACTTGATTACCAATTGGGTACCCAGAAACATGAAAAATGGCGTACTTATTTTTAAAGTTTCCAATTACCAGTTGGTATACTGGCACAGAAAAATGAAACATAGGGATAGAAAACAAAATAATCGGGACCAGAAGTTGAAAAATCATGTCCGCAAATCAGTTTTCTGGGACATAAAACCAAAAATAGGTATCAGAAGTAAAAAAAATCAGTATGGAAGTTGACATTCCAGGACTGGAACCTGACATTCTGAGACATTGGGTACCCAAACTGGGTCAAAATCAGGTACCGATTGGTGCCCAATTACAGGCTATTTCGGCTACTGGAAATTCAACTGGTATACTCATTTTTGCAGGTACTCATTTCAGAGTTAACCTAATCGCCAAGTGTATGATTCCCCAGTGTTATCGATAGCACTTCCAGCTACCAGCAGCACAAAAAGGTAGTCATCTCTAGTGGATGAATGGAAAAATGCAGAGGGCTCAGGTACAATTCCCAAATGTCCTGTTTTACTATAAGATCATGGCAGTTTCCTTTCCATCACCGAACTGTGATAACCATGTAGCCAGGGTTTAATTGGTGGTGGGGGTTTGCCAGGGATCAGCCCTGGCAATTAAATTCAGGGGGAGGGGGGACTGAGACCTAGGAAATATTCCCACTAGAAGAGTGCACACAGAAATGTGAAAGGCCAAGGAAAGGCTGATATTAGCCATTCCGGGGTTAGAAATGAGAGCCAGAAGACCCCTGCATGGTTTATTTGGCTTTTATTAACTACTGCTGTGGCCCATCCCCTGTGCTGGTTATCATATACATTCCATCACAAGAACTTGTGTTTTATATTCAGAGAGGCAGGTTAGTCTAGTGTTTAGATTACTAACTGGAGACCAGGGTTCATTTCCCTGTTTTGTCTAGTTCTGGGGCAGGGGACATGACTTGAGAGGCAGGTTTGGGCCCTGGCAAATCATTTTTTAATACATTAACACTGAATGTAGCTCTGGGAGGAGTGGAATCTTTTGAAGTCTGTAAAAGGGGGGAAAAGTGATTTCTATTGCCATCTGTTGGAAACCAAAAGAAATGCCACAAAACAGTGTCTTGATCTGCACAAATGGCTTCATTTGCACATTTTCCTTTACATATTCACTTTTGAACACTTTATAGGGACATTTTTGGACAAATTGAGGCAACTTTACAAAAGTCTACTTAGCCCTGACAGAAACACACTTGTGAAACACCTGAGCCAGGCTTGTGTCTTGTGTCACCAAAGCCTTAGGGCGTCAGGCACGGTTGCAGTAAGGGTCTGTTGAGCTCAAGAGGCAAGAAAGGGGGAGGGGTTAGTGAACTTCTTGCTGGATTATTATTTTTCATTATTATTCATAGAGCACCAGCAATGTATAATCATCACATAGCTACTGCACTTTGAAGATCTCCCTGCTTGTGGGAGACCGAAAGAGCTGTTCTGGATTGTTTTGTACTTGGAGTAGCAGGGAACCTCAGTGAGGAATAGCAGGCAGGGCAGAAATCGCAGGATCTGGTGAGAACCCTTTGGCACAGTC
Organism: Sphenodon punctatus; assembly: GCA_003113815.1. NCBI lineage: Eukaryota > Metazoa > Chordata > Lepidosauria > Sphenodontia > Sphenodontidae > Sphenodon > Sphenodon punctatus. The sequence goes on along the minus strand of QEPC01012962.1, from coordinate 8,684 downwards.
TTTGCTGAAAACCTTTGGTTGAATCAAGAAGGTAGGTCGCAAAGATGCTCAAAGAGACCAGTAGAAGATGCAGGTCTCGCTCCAGAAGCTATAAGAACATAAGAAGTGCCATACTGGGTCAGACAAATGGAATGATGAATGTAGAACATAGAAAATTTCTGGAATGATGGGGTCTGGACAAAATGACCATGACGACGACTGAGATTGGCTGGAATGTTTGGCTTCTGGAATGAATGACAGAGTGGAGGCAAATGGGCGTGGCTGTGATGCTGGGCAGGATGCTGGGTGAAATGACAGGTAAGAGGCCACCAGGAGTGATAGAATGACAAGGGACCAGATGGAACAATGGGGAGCAAGTAACCAAGAGTGGTTGGAAGGACAGGGGACGGTGGAATGAAAGCTAGGAGGCCACTGGGACTGGCTGGCATAATGAGGGATTCACTCAGCCTTCAGACATTCAAGCCAGTCTGTGGCGGGCCTTCCAAAGTATTGAGTGCTGTGTTGTTTCCTTGGGGAATCGGCTTAAGCTCTGTGCAGCCCCCAATTATTCCTGCTGCTCCTGATGGCCTCTGTTCTGTCATACTTACCTAACCCATATCATTCCAGCTCTCCCAGGAAGACTTCTCTGTCATTCCAGCTTCTTTTGGGGTCTTCTCCCCATTATTCCACCCAGTCCCCTGCCATTCTTCTCACTTCCAGTGGCCATGTTCCTGTCATTCCACCCAGGCTCTGTTGTCTCAGCCACTCCCAGTATCCTTCTCACTGTTGTTGCACTCAAGTCACTTGTATTCCAGATGTTCAGGATGGCCAGATCCTTGTCATTTTACCCAGCTCCCCATTATTACATCAACTACCAATGTCTTCTTCAACATCATTCCACCTACCTCCCTTCTCTAAATAGTCTCTTACCTGTCAGTTCTTCTGGCCACCTGACATTCAAACCACTCCCAGTGGCCTCTTCCCTGTCATTCCACTCACCCCTCCTCATGACAGCTGGTCTTGGTGGCCTCTTCCAGGTCAGTCCACCCAGCCGTCCATTGTTCCAGCTGCTCCTGCTGGCCTTTTTAAACCTGTCATTCCACCTAGCACCCTACTATTCCAGCTACACACAATGGCCTCCTCCTTGTCAATCCCCCCCTTTATTCCAGCTGCTCTCTTTGATGCCCCTTTGTCATTCCTGCCACTCCTGGTGGTCTCCTCCCTGACAGTCCATCCAGCCCTGTGCATCATCATTCCAGCCACTCCTTCCATCCCCATACCTGTCATTCCACCCATCCCTCAGCATTCCAGCTTCCACTGGTCTCCTGTCTGTCAATCCACCCAGGCCCCTGTCATTCTAGCTGCTTCCAGTCTCTTTTACCTGTCCTTCCAGTTTGCACCTCATCTTTTCACCTCCTCCCATTTGGCTTCCTTACTGTTTTCCTCCTTGGCCATTTTTATTCCCCTATCTCAGCTGCTCTTCTTTGGCATTCCAATTCCTCCCCACACTCCCTTTGATTCAGAAAAACATTTCCGTTTTACTACTTTACTGCTATTGGTATTTGAAAATCCCCATTACTTCCAATTGGAATTTGTGTTGTTTCTTTTGTTCACAATCAGTATTCTTTGTCATTTGTTTTAGTATGTAATGTTTTTAAGACTGTCATACAGATGGTGGATGCCTGTTTAAAAATAGCTATTGTCCAAAGCATGTCCAAATTCACTGTCATGAAACCCCTTTTTTCTTCTTATTCTTCACTCTCAGGAAAGTTTCCTTGTTCTGAATCCCAGCCCATGTGCTAGTGTGTGGGAAATAATCACATTTCATGGTTACCCCAGCAGAGGTCAGTGTTTCAGGTTTGTAGGTAAGGGTTTGAGTCAGTACTGTTTAATTGTGAAAAAAAACCCTCAAAACAGTGACCCTAGACCTTCTTGTCATTTACGCTATAGACACAAGGATTACAATAATATTGCAAGCTTAGCATAACTGGATTAAGCAGCTCAGAGCAGGAGGGAGCAAGGAATTCAACATATTAAGAATTCACTTTCAAGATACTGGTAACAATGCCTAAAACTGCTGTGTTTAAATAACCTGTATGTATTTTTAATGCATACGTTATCTATTGACATATTAAATTGCAGCACATGGAAAAGCCCAACATAGTTTAAGGTTTAGTACTTATGCGAAGTCTTACTGCTCTGGTAAGGGTCCATTTTACTATTTGTAAGAGTGAAGGATGAAGGTTGTGCACATAACATACACACTGCTAATAAAATCTGAGTTATTGGTATGCCTAATTGTGTAAATAAAATACATGCTCTTCATAGGGCATTAAAACTGCAGTCTCTTGAATCTAATTGCTCTGAAGCTGTTAAATTTATCATGTGTTGGAAACTGCATAAGGGTATTTATTGAAACCTATTCCAAATTACTTTCCCTGCTCAAACACACAGACATACTGTCCCAAACAAAACTCAGGCCTAGCAAATATGTCCTTACACTTACAGGCCACTTCTTACATTATTAATCACTCTCTAGGTGCTGTTGGTCAGTTCTTACTAGGACCTTTATTTATTTATTTAGATTCCTAGGCTGCCCTATCCCAAAGACTCAGGTAGGTAACATATAAAGCACATAAAATATCTATCTACCTATCTATCTATGTCCTTCAGAAATGTGAACAGCTGAAATGGAGTTGATACACTAATGGAACTTGCAAGAGGGTCTCTCTGGCTGACCTTAGATAGGAGAAGAGGCAATCTTTTAGGTGGTTTTTGTGGAATTATATTGAACCTTTTGGGATTTAGCTGAGAGTAGATTTTAGCCTTATCTATATTTGTGTCAGGACACCATGCAGAATTTACCTAAACGACACTGACCTTTAAGAAGAAGCCTAAGAAACCCTTATAGATTTCAGCTGGGAGACATTAGGCCTATAAAAGGCCCTGGCAAACCCAGCTAGTCTGTCAGTTGGGAGTAAAATAGTGGGAATTGCCATTTGGGAGGCTGAGTGAAGCAGAGCTCTCTGGAGGTTCAACTGGCTAAGGCTAATGCCCATGCCCAGGAAGGGCTGAGGGAAACCCCCTCACTGGAGCAACTATAGCTGGAGGCTTAATGGAGGAGTATGGGCCTCAAGAAGATTTGAAATCCTTTGGCCTAAGGTGGGATTTTTTTTCTTATCTAAATTAACTATTGTAAGAATTGCCTCCTCCTGCTCCCCCCTGCATGGGGGCTGGGTGTGAGCCCCCTTGCTGTGTCCAACTTCTGCGGAGGCAGGACAGCTGGGGGTGTTTTCCTGCTACGGTGCTGCACCTAGCCCCACGGTGGGGAAAAAAATGGTGCAGCACAATCAGCCAGAATCTGGCCGGGGTTGCTATGCGACCCTGGTTGGCTGCAATAGGTTTAAATGAGTCATATGGGCCCTGCTTGAAGGGTGGGGACCCACAAGCTGAGTAGTTAATTCAGCTCCAGTCCTACTTGTGGCTTGGAGCTGTTACAAGTGGCACTCACTCAACCCTCCCTCTGCACTGTGGGTTGTTACCGGTTGCCATTGGGACCAGGAAGGAATTTTTGTGGGGACCCTAATCAGGCCTGAACACAGGCGCCTGTTTTTTGCCTCCTCACAGTGTGGTTATTTGGCAAATTGGTTTATCCCTTAGAAAGAGGGTGGTGTTGTGCTGTTCATTTTGTCGCACTCTGGCAGGGGCCAGTACATTTAGGGTAGGTTAGGTTCATCATAAGTAAGAGTCATCTCCTTAAGAGATGGGGAGGCCCACCCGCTGGCAAGCGGTGGGGCAGCCTCCTGGGAGGGGTGTCGAGCAAGGACGGTAGGGACAAGTATGGTCCTCCGTCTGTAGGCACCTTTATCCTTACTTGCAATCAAACGATTGGGTCCCTCTCACCAGTGGCTTGGGCTACTGAGAGGGCGAGACGTGACGTTCACGGTTGGGGTGGTAATTGAGGGTATATCGAAACCACGCCTGTGTTCGTTGGTTTATTGTTGCAATCTCAAGTTTAAGTACTGGACCCGCATCACACTAGGCAATTTGCCCCCACCCATTTGTTGATTATTATCTGATTTGAATAAAGAGTGTGGCCGTTTAAACCCAGCACTTGTGTCCTGTCTCCTTCGGTGCATTGGCAATTGAATACATACATGCTATTACCCACCATTGTTAGAAGAATCTAGAAGCTGCCCTCCCCTGAGAAGGGACCCCCGAAGGAAACCCCGTGCATGCCCTGCCCCCAGCGTAGAGTGTGACCTACTTCCTCCACTCTGCCCTGCTGTAGGTAAGCAATCCACCACCTGGGACCCTCCTCTCCCAGCCACCATATCTAGAAGCTGCCTTCCCCTGAGGGTGCCAGCCCTTGAGCGCTGCCCGAAGGGCAGCGACAAAAGGGCGCTGACCATTGTGAGGCCGGAGCGAGGCCTGTGTGGACCCTACTCCAGTGAGAACATTTGTGCAACACAGCCTCTTCCAGCAATTGCTTGCATCACCATTGGCCTTCACCTGGACTCTCCCGTGCCATCAGCAGGCCTAGTTATACACTCTGCTGCTGTGAACACCAACCACTAGAATGTCTCCCCTTATCTCCCCCAATCTCTCATCCTCCATCTCCTTCTATCACTGCTGCTGTCTCTCCTGGTTTTCCCTCTCCCTCCTCCAACAGTCTTTTTCCAACCTCCCCACCCCTTATTTCCCCCTTGCCTAAAGCCCCATCTCTCCACTTCCCCCAACCTCATCCACATTCCCTGCCTTCCTCCTGATCGACTCCCTTTCTCCTGCTCCCTCTGGAACTGCCGCTCTTCCATTAACAAAGCCCCTTTCATTCATGACCTCTTCCTTTCTCACTGCTTTCAACTCCTTGCACTTACTGAAACCTGGATCTCTCCTTCTGACTCTGTCACCTCTGCCACCCTCTCCTCTGGAGGCCTTTCGTTCTCTCACCAGTCCCACCCCAAAGGCTGGGGTGGTGGCATGGGCCTTCTCCTTGCCAAACCCTTTCGATTCCAGCCCCTCTTCCCTCCCCCCTCCTTCTCTTCCCCTCCTTTGAGGCTCAATCTGTGTGTCTCTACTCCCCCCTTCACCTCATGTCACTGTCATCTACTGCCCCCTGGCCCCTTTCCTCTTTTCTCTGAGACTTTGAATCCTGGCTTACCTTCTTCCTCACTGATGATACCCCCACTCTCATTCTTGGTGACTTCAACATTCATGTTGACACACCCTCCCAGCCCTCTATCTCCCGCTTTCTCTCCCTACTCTCCTCCTTTGATCTCCGCCTCTGGACTGATTCCCCCACCCACACTTTTGACCTCTCTCAACCTCATCTTCTCCAGAAACTGTCCTATTGATGACCTCTCCTTTGACCTTTGTCCCATATCTGACCATTACCTCGCTTCCTTCAACCTCTCCCATCAACCCCCATCTTCTCCCCAGCTCCATGCCCCTTCCATGATTTGCAGGCTATTAACCCTTTAGACTTTGCTTCCTCCCTCTCCCCTGTCTTCTCTTCATCTTCCCCTGACATCTCTTCTTGCCATGACCCTTGACTCTCTTGCCCCCCTCTTCTCCCATCCTGTTTGACCCCCAAACTCCCATCCTTGGCTCACCCCTATTATCTGCTACCTCTGCTCCTGCACCAGGGCTGCTGCACGCCTCTGGTGCAAATCCTGCTCCCACCCTGACTTCTTCCACTATAAATTCTCCCTCTCCTCTGCTATCTCCCTGGTGAGGCAACACTACTATGCCTCCCGGGTTGAATCCTACAGACAGAGGGATCAGGGACATTGGAGTGCTGTGGGACAACAAAGTTATTAACAGCACGGAGGTCTTGAACAAATCGGTCAACCGGGGATCCATCAGGGTGTGTCCAGTTTCCTTTCCTAACAGGTAAATAACAGGTAAAATAGGACTGTTAACGGGGGAGACACAAGGAATAAGAATGCCTTCTCAAGAAAAGTGTTAATAACAGCCTGTATTCCCCTGTGTCTCAGTACCCCCTTTCAGCTGAGGCTGTCAGGGGAATGCAGGCTGTTATTAACACTTTTCTTGAGAAGGCATTCTTATTCCTTGTGTCTCCCCCGTTAACAGTCCTATTTTACATGTTATTTACCTGTTAGGAAAGGAAACAGGACACACCCTGATGGATCCCCGGTTTACCGATTTGTTCAAGACCTCCGTGCTGTGAATAACTTTGTTGTCCCACAGCACTCCAATGTCCCTGATCCCTCCGTCACCATTTGTTCCATCTCAGCTGAAGCCCAATGGTTTACTGTCATTGACTTGTCACAGTTTTTTTTCAGTACCTTTGCACCCTGACTCACAGTATTTGTTTGCTTTTATTAACTCTGCCACCCAGTCCCAATTCCACAAAAGTTTTAAGTGGTTCACGGTGCTGAACCTGGCTAATTGCTCCTTTGCAAATTCCCCTACACCCGGACTTTCGGGCTAGAATCGGCAATCACATGGTTAAAAAAGGCAATTAGCATATTAGCAATGAAGCCGTCGGAATTTTTATAGCTAGCACTTTTAAAGAGCCAGACCTGAATATTTTAAACAATTTTTTAAACAGCGTTTTGCAAACTTTCTTCACCAAGCAAGGAGTAAAACACTGTATTTGCTAGACTAACAAGCCTCTAAACAATTAATTAAAACCTATGAGCTCAAATAGAAGCTTTTGGCCAATTCCAGCAGCAAAGCATAGGGTGTCGTTACTCCCAAAGCCAAGACCTATGCTAGTGTTAATTTGTATGATTGTTGGTTCACTTAAAAAATAGTATTAAAAAATTGTTTTTCCAATTAAAAGTTCCTCTTAAGTAACAGTGACAGGGCAGTAAAACGCATCAGTAGCAAAGCTAAACATGTAAATTGGAAGTAAAATAGAAGAGAACCCACCTCTTCCTTGCTGCCTTTCCTGATGCCTGCAAGAACTTTCCTTTCAATATTCACTCTTCCCTCCCTTCAGACTCCTCCCTAATGGTGGGCAACCATGCCAAGCACGTGTACCTGGGACCTCGCATCTGCTTGAATGTTGTTTGTTCTTTGTCTCTCCCCATGTTCCCTCTCCTTGTCTCCCCCCTCCATGTCTATTAGATTGTAAGCCGTAAACTGCGACTACATTTATCTTACTGTTCTGTAAAGTGCCAGGTACACTGCTGGTGCTATACAAATGCTTATAATATAAGCAGCCTTCAGTTGGAGGGCACAAGGACTGGCTGTAGGGACAGCATTTACATTTTGGGTGAATCCTTAATAAAGTCAAGGCATAGTTGGGGTGCCTCAGGTTTATATGGCAGATGAGAGGGCTCCATTCCCTAATTCCTAGTTGTCATTAAGCCCATGTCACAATATTAATATGTACAATTTAATGCATATAATAATGATTATTGTTTTATTTGGCAATATGCTTTAAATAAAATCTACTACTGTATAATGGATTGCCTGCCTTGCTGCTGCTTAAAAAACCAAACTCATAAACAGGGGGAAATGGTAAAATAGGTTTTATTTTTGATTTATTTGTGTTTGCTATTTTACTCAGGTTCTTCAACACCAAAGTATCTGGATGACTTCCAGAAAGTGGAATAGCAACTATACAGACAGAGTAAGAAAGCTTTGACCCCAAAGTCCTGTCCACTGACAAGGCATCTCCTTTTAGAAGACAGTTTTATAAAAAGCCAACATTAATCAATAACATCCATATAGCATCACTTCACATGAAGCAAATGTGAAACTATGGGTGAAAACAGATGTAATGGCAGTGATAGGCCTCCCTGCCCTATCCTGGGGCAAACCACATCAGCCACCGCTCCTTGGGTTAGCAGGGAGGGCTGTTCACATCAGCAGTCCTTAACCCAATTATGGGCACTAATGGCATAGGTACACGTGGGTGTGACCCAGGAACTGTCCACATGGGAAAGGACAGGACCCCTGGCCCAATGCTGCTCATCAGGCTTGGGCCTGGGAAGAGCTGCTACCAAACTGTGTGTGTGTGTGTGTGTGTGTGTGCTCCTACTATGGGCTGTTTGGTATGTGTAGCCAGCCATGGGACTGGCTCCTGATCACTTGGAAAGTTTGGGTACAGCTCTTCTCCCTCCAGATGGCAAAGGGGTCATTCCAAATGTCAGGCACTGGAGACTGAGACACTGGAGAGGGGAAGCTGCACCTGAACTTTACAAGTAACTGGGAGCCAGCCCCTGTGGCAGTGACCTGGGGGTTGGGGTTCCCTGTCACTTGGAATGACTAGGAGGTGGTGGAGGGGGAAAAGATGCTCTAGGGATTTTCAAGTGACCAAGAGCAGGCACTGTGGCCCAGACCAGTCCCTGTCATTGAGAACGGCCAGTTGGTGCTTCCCTCAGGAATACCCCCATTAGCTGTCTGGGTGGACACACCCAGGGACAGAAGTGCCCCCATCAGCTTTGTGGTGGCTGGCTGCATGAACCAAACAAGTGGGGGGGGGGAGAAGATCATGCTCACCCCAACCTCCTAACAGCTGATGGGGGTGGGGTGGGGGTAGCAGTGATGAGGGGCAGAAAATTTTCCATGGAAAAATTATCACAATGGAAAATCTTCCAGAAAATATTCCACTACCAAATTTTTCTGTGGAATATTTTTCAGGGCTATAGGAAATCTTTCACAGGAAAACTTAGATTCAAAATTTTCATATGTAAATTAACTTAAATGCAAATAACACTTGAATCAGGAAA
>QEPC01012959.1:0-12250 GCA_003113815.1 Sphenodon punctatus | reverse complement strand
ACAGTGGTGGATTGACTGCCCCACCTTCTTGACTGTCCCAGCCTTTGTGGTTTGACTCCACTCGCTTTAAACTCCGGAGCAGCTTGACGGAGCTCACTTTAAACTCTGATTGCAGCAACGTCACTTTCTCTCAGCAGCCTCGTTCCCTCCCTCCCTCTTTTGCTCAATCCTGCCTGCCTGCTTGCTGTGCCTGCTTCACCAGTCCTACCTCTCTGTGTCCCCCATTCCCTCCCTCCTGCCCGCTCTTGCTGCCTCTCAGACTCTCCATTCCTTCTCTTCCAGGATTAGCCTCTTGCTGTAGGAAGCACTGGAGTCTCCCCAGTGCGGCTTGATTGTCCCACTCACTTAAAACTCCGCTGTCAGTCAGATCGTAGAATGTTATAATTGTTTAGGCAACTAGGAATGGAATAGAACATCACAACAGTGGTCCTCTAGCCATAGAAATCGGACTGATTAGGATGATCATGATTTCAGAAAAGTATAGTGTGGTCATTTAAAAACAGCCAGTGATGGAAACTCTCTTCTTAACAGTTTCATGGTCTTGGCCTCTCTTCATTCTGCTCTTGTCACACACCTTGAAATAGGCACTCTCATTCTTTGGCTGTGGTTGGGGAGAATAGCTTTCCTGTGCACTGCCGCTACATGCTTTGGAAAGTAAGGTGAAAAATCAAAAACTTACAGGCAGTAACTACAGTCCAAGTTGAGGCAGGGGTACAGCGCTTCCCATGGACTCCCCTTAAAGCTCTGCCCCGTTTTAACAAACAAACAAACAAACAAACAAACAAACAAACAAACAATTGATCGAACTGAGAAATCTTGTGTGGTGATGGGGGAGCTAGACAATTCTTTATTGAGTAAAATTAGTGACTTAGTCAGTTTGGCTCAGGGGCAGCAGGGTTTTCTAAATTCAGTTCTGCAACAGTTGATTGGAAGGGAGTGGGTTGGGCCTGGGGTAACCCATAAGGGATTGGGTATTTTAAGTGAAGATCTTCCCCAGTTGGCTCCCCTGGTGCCCTCCGGCCAGTATGACGGTCTAGAGGATGGGTTGTGTGCTGAGGAATTATATCCTCGGGCCCAAATTGGGGGGAATCTGGGTTCTTGCAGGTCCAAACCAGTTCTGGTTTTGGGGATGGTGGTACTCAGGATTTACCCCTAACTGAATGGTCATCTACCTTCCTGGAATACTAAACATGCAGTGGCCTACCACTTGGAAACTATCTTAGGTTGGGTGCCATTTGGGGTAATTGACTCAGTTCAGGTTTTGCCCTCATATGGGTGCATATATAGGTTAGTGGTGCATTTCTATTGCCCCACCTTTGCCTATAGGGTTTTGGATCAGGCCGACTTGTTGGCTACCTGGGGTATATATGTGGGGGAGGTATTTAAAGATCTGTCAACTGACCCCCCCCCGTGCCTCCCCTTACAAGAGCGGGGGGTGGAGCTCAGTACCAGGCATCCAGTGGTACTGGAGGTACAGCTGACAGGGCAAGGGGGCGGGGGTTTGGTGGTCGGTTCACCAAGAAAGTTTAGAGCATATTAATAAGCAGCCACAAAATCCTCCCGAAGATGGGTCTTTGGCGGGGGCCACAGAGGGGGACTTCTTAGTTGCCCCCTCTGAGGAAGGGTTGAGACCCGTGATGGATGGTGGGGTTAGCTGTGAGTCTGTGGGAATTGAGGATCAAACCAAGCTTACAGTTGTGAGGCAGAAACAGGCAGCTCCCATTATTCTAGATCAGTTGTCTCATTTTAGGTCAGTTCCCGAAGCAGGAATAGCTCATACTCCTGATCTTCTGGGGGCATCCCAAAAGTTGGGTGGGCTTGGGTCCTGGGCGGGACTCGAGAGCCGGTGAAGCCAGAACTTGATTGGAAGTGCTGGTGCTGGCCCATGGATCCCACCATAAATTTCAATAATGAGTACATAGGCATTAGTGGGTTGGTTGTCTGCAATGTAATTTTGAATATTTCTTTAGGATTGAGGTTTTTATGCAGGCATAGGGCTGTGATTGGGTTATTGCGAGTCCTGGGCTTAGTTATTATTATAGTGTTTTTACTATTTAATGCCCATCCTTCTGACTTCTTATAGGATGGGTTGGAACCTGTGGGAAGGATTTATTCATCTGTTATTTTCTCAGATATTCTGATGAACGATTAGGAGTTTCATTGATTAATAGATTAACGGATAAATACTCCAGGAATTGAGTTAGTCGAGAAGGGTGGGGGTTAGAATTGTATGCTGGCTCTATGTTAGGAATTTTTTGGGAGTATGGAATCCTTAGGGGTAAAATCATGGGATTATTGATAAAGATGCCTTTGCGGGGGAATTGTTTTTTAGGTCCCTAGTTGTTAATTTATCCACCAGATATTATGAGTTTGTTGTATTTCCTTGTGTTTGTTTTATGTAAATGCTATGGTCTACGACTACGCAATAAAGTATATTAATTAATTCATTCAACAAACAAACAAACACCTGATTCAAAGATACTTCACTGGCATGATAAGTGGTACAGGTACTACCAAAGTTAAACCAACATAATTATCCATCCTAATAGTAATGTCAGCAGGCTGCAGCTTCCTGTCCTTGGGTCTATTCCCAAAAGGGCTGCACCATGCAGCAACCTATCAGGGCAGTTCCATGCAAATACATAGAGTGCTCTGCCACATGCACATTTAAGGCTACAGGAGATCTCGGACTGACCCTGCTCTCTCTGTGGGGACAGTGGCAAAAATATTATAAAGGGGACTGCCCTGGTATCCTCGCTCATTTTTACACCCATGCTCACAAGACTTGCTCCAGTTTTTAAAAGTCTCCTGTCAAATAACTAAGACCCCCCTTTCTTCATTAGGAAGAATGGCCCTGTTGCCCCAAATCAAATTCTGGGAAATAATTGTAGCACAAGAGGATGTGGTATGCTGGCCCCCTCTAGTGGTGTGATGGGGCAAATTGTCCACAGGGTGTCTTAGACATAGAGCATTTTTAGACATAACAAAGATTGGGTGTCAAACCCCCTAAGCACGTGTTTGGCCATTGTGTGTAAGCACCATAACATTCCCAACACCGATTTGGCCACTCGTTGAACACGCAATGTGAACACCATTACATCACAAGCCTGGGTGGAGGGGGAGGAACTACCGCTGCCCTTGCTGCTTGCCTTCCTGGGTGCCTCACTGCCAGTCTGCCCCTACTGACCACACCATTGTGCTGCTCTCCTGCACCACCTGCCCGTGATGCTACTGCTGCAACCATTGGCCCATTGCTCTGTGCACTGCTGCATGCATGGATGTACCAGGGCCAGTCATCTCCTGAATCCGGCATGCTGGGAAATGTAGTCTCAGCATGTCAGATTCAGGAAATGGCTGACCCCAGCATGCACACATGCATTGAGGTACAGAACCAATGGATGGCATGGGACCACCAAACTGTACAGCAGCGGTGAAACAGGCCAGGCGGCAGCAGTAGGCATGCGTGGGCAGTGGGGGTGGCTGAAGTGAATGTATGAGACTATTTAAGTTTGAATGTGAACGCGTGTTTGTTTTAATGAGTGTGTGTGTGTGAGAGAGAGAGAGAGAGAAAGAGAGAGAGAGAGAAGTGAGGAGGCTAGGATGAAGACACAGTCCAAAGTGGGGCTGCAGAGAAACACAGCAGCGCAGACCATACCAGCTGCTCAAAATTGACAATAGCAGGGGGAAGCTACTTTGAAATCAACAATGAGCAGGTGAGCCAGGGAACAGCCGGATACAAAGTAACAACAGAGAGGCTCCAGCTCTGAGTTGGGAGAAGTATGCAAGGCAGCTGCAGGGAGCACTGAACCACGTAACAGGCTGTAGTGCTGAAAGCCAGTGGGAGAACCATTTGTCTCCCAAAACTGAGACATTGCAACAGTGAGGCAGGCAGGACATCAGCAAAGAAAAAAAGCAACAAAAAAAAAGCTGAAAGTCAGGCTGTCCCACCCAATCCGGGACACTTCAGAGGTATGCAGCAACAGAAGCCACACACCCTGGTCCAGAGCTTGTCTGAGCAGGGAACTGAATCCTAGGGCTCATTCAGACGTGTGTTTAAATCGCACAGCTGCGTCGACGGCATCGTGCGATTTAAAGAACCCCGCACTTCCGGGTTGGTGTGAATGCGGTGAGCGCGCACATTTCCACCTAGCCCGAATGTTTGGAGTGCGGACCACTGGACCACAACCACCCTGGCTCTCTATAGTTCAATATAAAACCAGAGTTCTTGCAATTTAACTTATGTGATGACCAGCATTGATGGTGGAGAAGGAAAGTTATCAATGAAAGCCAAATAAATCATCAGGGAGTTTTCTGGCTTTCGATTCTAACCCTGAAATGGCCAATATCTGCTTTTTTCTGGTCTTTCATATTTAGGGGTGCACACTCCTATTGGGAACATTTCCTAGGTCTCTGCCTCCTCACTCCACATTTAATTACTGGGCTGAGTCCTGCCTCCCCCCCACCCCAATTAAACCCTGAGCTCAGAAGGTAGAGGCTCATGAAGGTCGAGTGAGAAGTCCCCAGTTCAATCCTGATTGCTATCAATCCACCCAGGTGAGGGGGTGGGTGGGTACTGGCAGGCTACAAATCCTACATTCCATGTATGTCAAGAAAATACTTTGGGCCTCGTAAGTTTTTTCTGTAATGTTTGCAAGTGTTTTTTTTCCTGGTGTCTCGATATCAGTAGTCAGACACAGGTATCAAAGGCAGGTTCTGATAGCCCACTTCAAAATCCTTCTCATGAGAACTGGAACATCAAAGGAATAATTCAAAACTTGCTGTTTCCCTTCTTGTTTTTCTCTCATGAACTTGTTTTTTGTGCCAAGAATGAGCTGGCTGAATGAGCTGCCTGCTGCTGCTCCAGCATGGTTACAATAGGAAGAAGAAACCCTGCAGTGATATCATCAAAAAGTGTTGCTTGCCAAAAGTGCTTCAGAAGGTCAGCTATGGAGACGACGCACAAGTTTCCAGAGAGAAAACACACAGCAAATGGTAGCTTTAATAAACCAATCAAGCAGAGTGGGATCAATAACAATACATTTAAAAAAAAACAGAGCTGGGCTTGTATCTGAATCCTGAGCTTCTAGAGAGTTCAGAAACATCTGTCTGCAGTGCTGATTATCCTGCCCTAAAGCATGGGGTTGGACTAGATGACCACTGAGATTCCTCCAAATCCTACAAAAACAGGGTGGATGGAGGAGACATGCCCCCTTGAGTGTGGGGCAGAGAGGACAGTGCATGTCTTAATTTTGGTTCACCACAACTCCTGTGCTGGCAACTGCCACAGCTCTGTTCCAGTCTCCAGTCACTAGGATTGGATTTCAAACGGACTACTACCCCCAGTCAGTCCTAGGGAATGGGCTACTCACCTGGAAGGCACTGTGCAAATTCATCATCATTCTGTATGAAAGGATGTATGTGTGTGTGTGTGGGGGGGGGGGAAAGGGGCAGGGAGGGGAGGGAGAGGATGAATGTGGACATCTGCATGTGTCCATTTACTACTAGCGCTACTAGTCATACACAGTGCTGTACAGACACATTGGGAAAGGCTGGGACTGGCAGGATGCAGGATGGGTTTTTGCAAATCAAAGGTGACTCTCACCATCCTACTTTGTAATCTAAGCCATTTTTAATGAGATGCTCTCAATCATGTCCACCCATGGGATATGTACGCGAGCGTCCGTGTAAATGTGGAGGTGCGTGGGTGCGCACTTCCATGACCTATGCATCCCCACTCATTTCCCATGCATGGAGCAACCGGCGATAAGCCGGGTTGTTCTGTGCTTGGGCATGCATGGAGGTGGGTGGGAATGGGTGTTCAGCACCCACCGGACCTTGTGAATGGGACAGCCCCCCCGCCTGAGGGCCCGGTCCACCAGTATCATAGGGAAAAGGCCATGCGAGGCCCAGAGAAGCCCAGTGCCCAGCTGACAACAGACACACTCCCCTCCTGATATGACCACAGCCCAGCCAGAGGCCCTTAAAGGAAACATGAGCAAAGAGAGGGGCACACTGCCCCCAACCATGGCACCAAAAAAAGCCCTCATGATGAGAGCCAGTGCCATGGAAGGCCTCTCAGGCAGCCAGGTAAGTGCACAGCACCCCAGGTAGGGGCGGGGGATGCCACATGTCAAGTAGGAAGCAAGCCCATAGTACGGGACAGGGACTGTGCAGGGCACAGTAGGGGAGGAACACCAGCACATGGAGGGAGGCAGCTGATGTAGGGCACAGGGAGAATGGGACAACAGGCACTCCTGTACGGGGGTGCTCCCCACATACAACAATGTATGGGACACCCATGCATAGAACCGCAAGGAAAATATGAGGATGCACACCATATGCACAAGCCCCCATGGAACACAACCGTTACAGGCAAACATCAACAGCACCAGGCACACACCCATTCCATGTCAATCACAGGTGTAGGTTCAGGCAGGTGTGCCCATACAGCGATACACACAGAACATATGCTTGGAAGCAGAACAGGTTGTGCCAACCAAGGACCCCCTTCTATGTGCATCCCCCCCCTTCCTCCATTTGGCCAAGGTCGTGTTTGCTGGATAAGAATGTGGGAGCGGACTCCAGGTATTCATGTGGGGGTTACTGTCTTAACCCATGCTATCTGGTGGCCTTGGGCCAGGGAATGCATCTGACTTGAGGCACCTTTGCTTTTGATTCTGCCCTGACATTTCTACCGTGGATTCCTTTTGGTCCATTGTGCCTGTGAGATGTCTGCTTCATCTAGGCATCAAGGTGCCCATTTGTCCAGTCAGGGTGGTGGAGAGGTGTGGCCCATCTGTGCCAGCATGTTATTCAGAGACCTGTGGCTGACGGATGATGTTCAGATGCTGTTCCAGGATACACAGTTTTCCTCTCGACAGCTTTGACCTGCTTTCACGTAGCATGTGACTGCTAGGACACCTCTTTGGGAGCCTTGATTGTCAGTGGAGAGTGAGTGACTTGGGGTTCTATCTGCTGGATCCCACTGTGTGGTGATGCCATGGGAAGCTAGGGAGAGTCTATCTTTTCAGACTGTTGCTGGACTGCCAGAATTTAACTTGAGTCTCCTGGGTGATGGTCCATCTCTCCCGACCTGCTTTGCCAATGTCCTACTGCATGCCTGTGGTTATCAGAGGGGCTTTGGGGAGTGCGAGGATTGGTTTTGTGGGCTGGGCTTGCTCATGCCTCCAGCTGGGGATCACTACCTGACTGTATGCCTGATGCAGCAGAGATGGCTGTCCTGTTGGATATTTGGAACCGTGCGGTTGTCCAAATCACTTTGACCAGTGTACACCGTATTCTCCCGCATTACATGGTAGTTGGCTACATGCGTGCTCAGGGGTATCACCACAGTATGTTTGCATGGGCTGAATATGCAGGGTGTGCAGGGTTTTCTCGACAGACTCCTCAGCATGCTTGAGCCGGCTTCACAACCCTGCTCCGAAATGTTTTCCCCCATCAATTTGCCCTATTGGTGTATGTGATTCTGCTTACTTGCTGTGCCCATGAACCCTCATGCTCCGGTGCATTTGATCCCACCCCCCATCATCACTCATTGAGCAACCTGTGTGTGACCTGCTGTTTGTGGCATGGGCATCATTTCGCTTGCCCCTGCATCTGTGCTCTCCCTGTGAACGGGGCCCCGTGAGCTGCCTGCATTTGTCCTGGACTCTGCTGTGTGGGGCATGTGTTCAGGACTGGACTCCCTGCCTGGCGGGGTGTCTTGATTCGCTGCTTCATCTACCTTCACATTGTTCACCTCACCCTGTTGCAATAAATGTGTGCCTTGTGTTCATCTGCTGCCTGTGTTGGTTTTCCCTTGCCCTTGCCCTGTGGTTTTGTATGTGCTGTTCCCATGTGCCCTATCTCTGGTGACTTGCATGTGTGCACCTTTCCCTGTCCCTCCTCCCCAGTCTGCTGTGGGGCATGGTTTTCCTCCGATAGGTGTAGCGGCTGCCCGTTTGAATGGTGATAGTGTTTTCTGGGTGAATGGCCAGATGAGTGGGGGCCAGGCTCATGGGGGCCACGAACCTCACATGACCCTCATGTGACCTGCATGGCCAGAGTCTGTTTGAATCTCTGAGTCCCCACTCAGCTCCAGGGAGGGAGTGGTGTGTGGTTACTCCACCCATTCCCCAAGGACTTGCCCCCTAGCCATGTCCATTTAAAAACAGCCCTAGAGAGAGTGTGGTTGCTGTGTTGGTCCCAAATGTAAGCGATTGAGACAGCTTAATTCAAATGATATTTTTTATTAGACCAACTTCTGTTGGTGAAAATGTACACGTTTTCTGGCCACACAGGGCCCTACCTCAGGCACCTAGCATAGCCAGTCAGANCACTGCCCCCAACCATGGCACCAAAAAAAGCCCTCATGATGAGAGCCAGTGCCATGGAAGGCCTCTCAGGCAGCCAGGTAAGTGCACAGCACCCCAGGTAGGGGCGGGGGATGCCACATGTCAAGTAGGAAGCAAGCCCATAGTACGGGACAGGGACTGTGCAGGGCACAGTAGGGGAGGAACACCAGCACATGGAGGGAGGCAGCTGATGTAGGGCACAGGGAGAAAGGGACAACAGGCACTCCTGTACGGGGGTGCTCCCCACATACAACAATGTATGGGACACCCATGCATAGAACCGCAAGGAAAATATGAGGATGCACACCATATGCACAAGCCCCCATGGAACACAACCGTTACAGGCAAACATCAACAGCACCAGGCACACACCCATTCCATGTCAATCACAGGTGTAGGTTCAGGCAGGTGTGCCCATACAGCGATACACACAGAACATATGCTTGGAAGCAGAACAGGTTGTGCCAACCAAGGACCCCCTTCTATGTGCATCCCCCCCCTTCCTCCATTTGGCCAAGGTCGTGTTTGCTGGATAAGAATGTGGGAGCGGACTCCAGGTATTCATGTGGGGGTTACTGTCTTAACCCATGCTATCTGGTGGCCTTGGGCCAGGGAATGCATCTGACTTGAGGCACCTTTGCTTTTGATTCTGCCCTGACATTTCTACCGTGGATTCCTTTTGGTCCATTGTGCCTGTGAGATGTCTGCTTCATCTAGGCATCAAGGTGCCCATTTGTCCAGTCAGGGTGGTGGAGAGGTGTGGCCCATCTGTGCCAGCATGTTATTCAGAGACCTGTGGCTGACGGATGATGTTCAGATGCTGTTCCAGGATACACAGTTTTCCTCTCGACAGCTTTGACCTGCTTTCACGTAGCATGTGACTGCTAGGACACCTCTTTGGGAGCCTTGATTGTCAGTGGAGAGTGAGTGACTTGGGGTTCTATCTGCTGGATCCCACTGTGTGGTGATGCCATGGGAAGCTAGGGAGAGTCTATCTTTTCAGACTGTTGCTGGACTGCCAGAATTTAACTTGAGTCTCCTGGGTGATGGTCCATCTCTCCCGACCTGCTTTGCCAATGTCCTACTGCATGCCTGTGGTTATCAGAGGGGCTTTGGGGAGTGCGAGGATTGGTTTTGTGGGCTGGGCTTGCTCATGCCTCCAGCTGGGGATCACTACCTGACTGTATGCCTGATGCAGCAGAGATGGCTGTCCTGTTGGATATTTGGAACCGTGCGGTTGTCCAAATCACTTTGACCAGTGTACACCGTATTCTCCCGCATTACATGGTAGTTGGCTACATGCGTGCTCAGGGGTATCACCACAGTATGTTTGCATGGGCTGAATATGCAGGGTGTGCAGGGTTTTCTCGACAGACTCCTCAGCATGCTTGAGCCGGCTTCACAACCCTGCTCCGAAATGTTTTCCCCCATCAATTTGCCCTATTGGTGTATGTGATTCTGCTTACTTGCTGTGCCCATGAACCCTCATGCTCCGGTGCATTTGATCCCACCCCCCATCATCACTCATTGAGCAACCTGTGTGTGACCTGCTGTTTGTGGCATGGGCATCATTTCGCTTGCCCCTGCATCTGTGCTCTCCCTGTGAACGGGGCCCCGTGAGCTGCCTGCATTTGTCCTGGACTCTGCTGTGTGGGGCATGTGTTCAGGACTGGACTCCCTGCCTGGCGGGGTGT
The DNA here is from genome assembly GCA_003113815.1 of Sphenodon punctatus. Lineage (NCBI taxonomy): Eukaryota > Metazoa > Chordata > Lepidosauria > Sphenodontia > Sphenodontidae > Sphenodon > Sphenodon punctatus. The sequence goes on along the minus strand of QEPC01012959.1, from coordinate 2,202 downwards.
CTTGATTGGCTGCTTCATCTACCTTCACATTGTTCACCTCACCCTGTTGCAATAAATGTGTGCCTTGTGTTCATCTGCTGCCTGTGTTGGTTTTCCCTTGCCCTTGCCCTGTGGTTTTGTATGTGCTGTTCCCATGTGCCCTATCTCTGGTGACTTGCATGTGTGCACCTTTCCCTGTCCCTCCTCCCCAGTCTGCTGTGGGGCATGGTTTTCCTCCGATAGGTGTAGCGGCTGCCCGTTTGAATGGTGATAGTGTTTTCTGGGTGAATGGCCAGATGAGTGGGGGCCAGGCTCATGGGGGCCACGAACCTCACATGACCCTCATGTGACCTGCATGGCCAGAGTCTGTTTGAATCTCTGAGTCCCCACTCAGCTCCAGGGAGGGAGTGGTGTGTGGTTACTCCACCCATTCCCCAAGGACTTGCCCCCTAGCCATGTCCATTTAAAAACAGCCCTAGAGAGAGTGTGGTTGCTGTGTTGGTCCCAAATGTAAGCGATTGAGACAGCTTAATTCAAATGATATTTTTTATTAGACCAACTTCTGTTGGTGAAAATGTACAAGTTTTCTGGCCACACAGGGCCCTACCTCAGGCACCCAGCATAGCCAGTCAGAAATATATCAACTGAGCAAATGTAGGAGAAGTATATTTGGGGAAGGCATGGAATGTCATGGTTGAGAGCGGATAAGACAAGGCAGGGGTGTAAACTTTCAATTTCTCCATGGAGGGGGGCTGAGGCCGGTCCACATTCAGGGGGTGGAGCCAAAGACAGGGAGCAGAGCCAAACTCAACATTGGTGGTGGGGGGATGGGTGTGCACTCGGTGTTCACCCATGTGAACACTGAGTGGGATGAGTGTGTGTGTGTATGTGCTCTCCCGCTCAACCCCCACCTACACCCATCTCCACCCACGGAGCCCTCCGGAAAACTGGATGAGGCTCCGTGAGTGGAGATGGGTGCAGGTGTGTATGTGTGTCCATTTAAACAAACACACCCACACCTCCACCCACCGTGGCCAAACACCCATCCCCACATCCACCTCTGTCTGTGTAAAAATGGTCTATGTGATGGGGTCATTCCCCTTCTATCCAGCTGGCACCACCAGTAAATGTTCAGGGTTCCCAGTCATACACACTTATAAAAACTGTTAAACTTTTTATTAAAATTCTGTTTGGTGAAAGGAAAAAAGCAAAAAACAGCAACAACAAACATCAACACTTAATGATTGTATTCCTATATTCTTATATTGCTAAAAGAAAAACATATCAGCAGTTAATGACTATATTCATATATTCTTATATTGCTAAATATTTTCCACACTGAATGTATTTCTTTTTTCTTGTGCTCTGTGGATGAACTCATTTGCTATAATGTTAAGATCCATCTCCCAAGAGATGTGTTTATGTCCATGTAGAAGAGCCATGTAATTGAGCCTGGCTCTACCCCTGCTTTATTCTACAAAGGTCTTTATTCTACAAAGTCATGAGAATGACTTTTCTGATGTATGTGGCGAGGTATTAGGGCTATTTTAATTAGCTTTTTCAATTCTGGGAGTAGCTGTTGCAAATGTTTTGCTTGTTCCCCATTCAGAAGATCAACTACATCCTGAATTGCTGAAAGTTTAAATTTCTGCTCCTTTGTGATATCCAAGAACATATCACAATGAAGCTGTACTTGAGAAACATCCAAGTCTGTCTTGTAAAAGCCTGAGATGTATGTGCTACCGTCTTCTCCTATGGCAAACTTTTCAATATTGCTCATGTGCTGGCAGTGGGTACACATCTGAGGAAAACCGAGTGTGTAAACACTGCTAACATTACCAATGATGTCATAAAATATTTTCCTGTACACCTCCGTAGGAGACTTAAACTGGTGAATCTCACATCCAGCATCAATGCGATGCGAAGGCTTTCTGTGCCTAGGCCAGAACTGTTCAAAACTGTTGTGCAGATGTGCAGTTGCTTTGTACTTTTCTTGGCAGACGCAAAAAGGAGTTCTGCTTGATGGAATTGTAGGTTACTTTTCTGAAGAGCTGTATTTAGTAGGGGTGGGACCAAAGTGAAAAAAATGGGTATTGGTTTTACCGGTTTCCGGTTTCATAAAATTTGGTTTTATCAGTAAAACCGGTTTACCGGTACCATTTTTTTCCCCATTGATTTCAATGGGGAAGTGTCCCCATCAAAATAAATGAGACCCCCCTCCAA
>QEPC01012954.1:1906805-1921459 GCA_003113815.1 Sphenodon punctatus | reverse complement strand
ACCAATATGATCGATCGCAGCGTAAGAGCAGTTTAAAGACCTATGCTGTGGCGGTGCAGGCAGCAAAGAAGCAGTTCTTTGCTGCCCTTATTGTATCTGCAAAGTCATGTCCAGCAGAGCTTTTCCGGGTGGTGAAAGGCTTGGTCAGTCCTGCCTGCCTCCACCTGGCCCTGGAGCAATCCAGTGACTGCTGTGAAATGGTTATGGGTGTGGACAGCATGAATTTATTATGGGGGCACAATTGAACTGGTCATATATATATTTTATATATCTTTTATATATGATATATATCTTTTCATGGCATAATGCGCTTAATAGTCTGGCTGCATTTTGGGTGTCTTGTGTGTTTGATAGCAATGCCCCCAGGCCCACCAAGCTGGGTGGCACCCCCAGGCCTGCTGGCGGGACACAAAGAGGGGGGCCTGTCTTGACTTCTTGGCCAGGGGCCCATTGCACCCTAGCTACGCACCTGGTCTAGCTTGCGTGACTGATCAATTTGAATGAGTGTGTGAGGTGAGAGCATGTGTATGGATGAGTGTGTGTTATCAGTTTGAATGAATGTGTGAGGGGGGAGCATGCGAGTACTGTCTGAATGATTGTGTGATCAGTTAGAACGTGTGTGTGAGGTGAGAGCGTGTGTGAATGAGTGCGAGACCTCTTTTACATTAAACTCACCCATGCAGTGGCATGGGTGGGTGCATCTTACACAGGAGCGCACAAGCTGCTTTCATGCAACACGTACTTCCTCTCATCACCCCTGCACAGAGAAACCTGTGAAAAAACAGGTTGCTCCATGTGCGGGATGTGGGTGGATGGGTTTAATATCAGACCAGTCTATACATATATTTTTTTCTTCATGAATAAAAAATTTTTAGTTAACTGAAATTAAAGTGTCCATTCCTCATCACATATAAGTATTGTTCAGTTACCATACCACACAAATGCAGCTTAATTTCAGTTGTCATAATTTTTTTAATTAATGAATAAGAAAAGAAAAATGTATAGATTGGTCTGATAGTTAATAAAGTTGCCTTAACATACAATTTACTGTCATGTTAACATTTGAGTATAATTTGTAATGCTGCCTTAACAAGCTTCTTAAACCGAAGTTTTTTTGTCTAGGTATATATCTAATAAGTTGTGGTGGGGTGAGGAGAGCAAGCTAGTGTAGTTTTTCAGTGCAGTGGTGCCTTCCAGTCTAGAATTAAGAACTTTTCCATAGAGACCCACTGAACAATAAAACTGGGGTGTCTTCCTCTAGGTAAGATTGGAAGGGGGTGAGGTGACAGGGTAAGTAACAAACCTGCTTCAAAATGTCCTGTAAGAAAAGAGACCTTGCGTTGTGCCTTCTTTCTAGTATGCGCTCGGGGGTGGCAACCCCAGATATTCAAAAATCACAAGTCATGCCCTGAATCATGAGATTTTAGCAACTTTGTGTTTGTATTATTTGGTTTCTGAATCTAGGGCATGCTACACTGCGCGCACACATTATTCTCTGCAGCCAGTCATGAGGGCTTGCTGTTCACTACTTTCTAAACAAAAGCTTGGATTATTGCAACTCTGGTGAAAAGTCACGGTGTTAGACTTTCAGAAACACATGAATTGCCGACTTGGGCGATGTAAAAGCTTCGACTGGTAAAGAGTAGCACTTCAATGCAGCTTTGAGGGAACGAGCCCGTCTAGAGAAGATGAAGCTGCCGCCTGTATTCTGTTACAGAGCTAAACCCAAATACCTGACTGGGGGAAGAAGTCTGTTGTAAAAGACCAGCTAAAGTTTTGCTTTTGGCTGCCACGTGATCTCTAAACAGCAGGGAATACTATGATATCTGGGTCACGGAACAACAGCATTTGTTCAGTTTAGTATGTTTTTAAAAGATGGGAGCAAGGAAGGACACTTCATAATGCTAGGCAAGCAGGTATAATAAGGCCATGGGCTTCTAGCAGTATGTCTGGACACTAGAGAACAGGCTTCTTTTTTTAAGCTGTTAAAGCATTGCTTATGCAGTGTTGTCCTAATTAGCTAGAATTCTTGCTATGTAAGCTATGGAGGTTTGACGGGGGAAATATAAGGATAGTTTGTAGTGGTAATCTTAAGTGCGCTGCAGGAGTTATCCAACGCGCAGTTTGATTCTTGTGTTTTCACTGCCATACAAATGATCCAGTTACGTTGCAGCTGACTGAAAAACCTAAGATGGGGAGGCTCAGTTGGACAACGTCTGTATACTCCTCCAGGAAACTTACTTTGGCCTGGAGACAGAGTAGCATGATTGCCAAGCCTGTTGTCTTTTGAAGATTATGAACTGGTCTGTTTAGCAAAGTGAACTAATGAGTTTTATCTCCCAGGAAATAGAAACTTCTTCTATGCCGCCAAATTTAGTTGTATAAGTGGTAAATGGGGTCACTTGGAGGTAAGATTAGGTGAGAAATGCCAAAACTATGATGCCAGCTAAACTTCTACAATGCAGGTTGGGCAATAGGTTTATAGCGGTGGTTTGTCAATTAGAAATAGCTGATTAGAAATAGAAATCTCTAAACTATTAGAGATTTTTGTATGCAGGGGCTAGAATTTTTGTACTGCGAGATTCTCAAGCAGTGGGGAAAATTGAAATTTTATCACCACCTGCCATATTTTTGAACCAGGAACAGGATACACCAGATTACTCTATATTAACTCCCAAAAACTTAAGCCAGAAAGCAAGTTTTATCTGAGAGTCTAAATTCACCCACATTTCTTATAATGAGTAAAAGGACTAATCTGCATATTAGTCAGCCTTTTTTGCTGCAGGAGGTGAAGAGAGGTAATTTCCCTCTTGCCTGGTGGAAACAATGCTTAGCTGATAAGAAAAACAAAAAGAAACCCATAATAATGGGTACCTATTAATTTTTGAAGTGTGGTGCGTCGGACTAATTAACATGCACAAACTCAAAACTGAGAGAACAGTAAGAGCCTCTTATGAATGCAACCTAATTATAGTAGGATCAGATTATCCCCTTCCCCCCAAATTAATAATAATTGGGGAATGAAACAAGGCACCTGGCTTCCAAAGATGTACAAAACAAAAATGCAATTAAATGTATATCTATTTAGTTAAGTTCAAAGTTCTGATGTTTAACTTATTTAAGTTGTGGGAGTTTTGAAATAGTTTCCACCATGGAAACAGGAGCAGAAGGATCATGAAGTAGCAAATAGATTGCCAAGAAGAATGAAAGCAGTGGAGGAAAAAGGAAATCCAACTAAAATTGGATGACCTCAAAAAGGAGGACTAGGAACAACATATGAATTAAAGGGATACTAGTCTTCTCTAAGAAGGGTAATCTCTTTGGCTATCCAGTGGGTATTAAGAGCTGCTTGATTATAATTGACTCTGTTTTTTCCAGTGCTAGTTACAAGGCAGGGGACTTCATAGTGAAGGTTCTTATTTGCTAAATAAAGGCTCTCATGAAGGGCAAAGTGAGAACTTCAAGTCTATAGAGTATAAATATACCAAGATCTCACTTCCCTGTCATGAAGTATGAGAGATTAAGGAAATATCTTGAAAAGAGCAAAGCTCTGTCATTGAGGGTTTCCTGTTGATTTTTATGTAATGTACTTCACGGGAGAGCCTCGAACTTGTGGCTTTGATCTGAAGGTGTGACAGTTTAGAACGTTGCACCCTTGCCTCTACACAGGAGTGTCCTGGTTGGAACTGTTACAGGCCTCGGGCTATGTGGCATCTGGAATGTAAGCAGACATAGGGCGTCAGGCCTGGCCAAGAGAAACCAGGAGACAAAGCCAAGGACCAGAGCTAGGAACAAGAGAAGGGGGAAAGGGAAGGAGACTAGAAGCATGAGAGAGGAATCCAGGGGACAAGACTGGACACAGGGAACTTGAGAACCACAAGGGAGCAGATAAGGGGAAGTTAGGGAAACTGATAAAGTGTCAATGGAGGAGTCTTTGGGCCAGCAAGGGGACTTAGGAACAAAGGAAGGGAGGAAAATTCCTCTGCCATTCTCCAAGGTCAAATGGAGCAAACTGTCTCAGATCCATGGTCTGAGGGCGAGAATACAACTCATCATCGAGTTTCTTGGGGAAAAGGGAAGCCACACCCAGGTTACAGGAACCAGGGAGCCATGGGTAACGGGACTAGGCAGGGGGGAATTGGAACAAGGGACTGAAATATCAGGGAGCCAAGGACTGGAAGGAAGGAATCAAGGACTAGAACATGGAGCCTAACATAATGAAGTTTGGAGCTAGAGCACAAGCGAGGAAGAGAACCGAGAGCAGATGGACTAAGGCATGAAGTGAAGTTGGCTGGTATCAGCATGCCTTTTATGCTAGCTAGTGCCTGATCAGGAAGCTGGGAGGGAGGACTGGAGTACAGGGGAAACACCTGGGAAGGGTGTGGTTCAGGCAAGGACTGGAAGAAACACTGAAGAAACCATTGAGAGGACAAATGAGACTGAAATCAGGCCTAGGCAGCGCTTCAGAACGCTGGAGCTGGGGGTTCAAGATCTTATAGGAACCATAACTGAGTGGTGGTTACTATAGGGTTTGTGCCCTGGAGTAACAGACTGATTCCCCTGCCCAGTTTGTGTAAAATCCTCACAGGCGGTTTTCCATGGGAGGCAGTCCTGAGATTTTTCCTTTGTTGCAAGTCTCACTCGAGGGCTTAAATTTGCCTGTAGTATACTATGTATGAGCCAATATAGCACCAAGAGTACCAGTATGTGCCTTATACTTGTGTCCCAGCTCCCACTTACCCGGAGTAGGGTTTTGAATCTTAGCTTGGTTCTTCGAGTGGGGCTTCATGTGCTCACACCAATGGGTGTTGTGCTTGCACAGATTGGCTTTGGGAACTTTCTATAGCAGTTCATCCGTCACGGCTTCCAGCAAGGCTATAAACAGGAGGAGCAGAGCACAAAGTACCTTTGTTCCTTCTAATTGCCACATCATTCAGTAGTTGGGTACAGCCTTCTTTGGTTCTTCTCAGAGGAACTGTGGATAGCAAGTTAAAAATCGTACCTCATTCATAGCTTGTGGGGTTTTTTTGGGTTTTTTTAAAGAGAGACAGAAGATCTTGCCGTCTTCAACCCGGGATGCGGTTCAGCCCCTTGGACTGTCTCCATGGTAGCTGCTGACTAAAAGGGAGGTTTTTAAAAAATGTATTCCCTGCCCAACTTCAATCCCTGCATGCCTCATATGCCTCAGGGTGGCTCACAGGTTGTTTAGCCTGTGCAAGCCTATTGGGCAGAGCCATAAAACATCGAAAAATGTGCCTGCAGTTCCTGCTAACCAAAAAGACACATGAGGCACTGGGAGAACTCTCTAAAATGTCTCCCTGATCCTGGCCACTTGGCTTGGCACGTACCCTTCCCTGTGCCATCTCCCTTCATACTGATTATCCCTGTACTGATGTCATTCTCTTCTCCAAAACTGAAGAAGATGAAGGTGATTATCTCTTCCCCATTCCTTAAGAGACCAGGAAAAAGTGGGGGGGAAGGGGGAGAGTAAAGAAATCTGATAGATCCAAAAAGAAATGGTGGCATAATCACCAGAGGATGAGATCCCTTTATAAAAAAAAAAACAAAAAACACACAGAAAAAAGTTGGATCATCGTTTGGCTACTCCACTGCACTTGGAGGAAGAAACTTTAACAATGTCACCACACGCTCGTATCCCCATTTCAGCTACTACCTCAGGAGCCCCAAAGGGTTCTTTAGTGGGATCACCCATATTTCCCCCCCACTCTTTGTATCTGGACATGAATGAACCAGCTCAGGACTCTCTGGTTCATCTCAACAGACCATCTTGGCCCCCCACAATGAGCAAAAATTAGAAGTTTGCACTGAACTTGTGATCCCCATTCTTGTCACCTTAAGGGCAATACGCAGTGCCCATGCGCTCCAGCATGGATGTTGGGACAGCCACCTGGGCTCCTTGGATGTACTGACCATCCCCAAGGTACCAGCCTCCTCCATGGGAAGCCTCCATACCAACCACCATATTGCCAGTTTTACCCTCCCAATTCTGTATCTAAGCCAGGCGGGGCAACCAGTTCTTTAAGGAAACTACTAACTCTGACCCCATCGCCTTTTATCATAATCACTGCAGTGAACCCTTCCATAAGAGTCCCTAACCCCTCTCACGCAGTTAATTGTGGGACTGAGATCCATAATAGAATCGATGAAGCCTAGTGCCAGTCAAGGGTGTAAATCTTTGGACCCCCAAACATTGATAATCTTGGTAGTTCAAGCCCCATTGGAACAACTGCCTCTAAGTTCTACTCCTTCTCTACCCCTGGTACCAGCAATGTCTCCAGCACTGTCACATCTTTCTATAGCTTCAGCACCCCTAATCCTGACTGCTCTTTCTGTCTTTGGCACAACATATTCCAACTACTTCACGTTTGGTGGTTCTACATCCCCTATCAATCTCAACATCTGGAATGGCACCAAGCTTGGTGAATACTACGGCTCTGGTATCCTTCACACCAACCATACCTACAATGAAGGTGGCACTTATTGAGGACCCAGAGCTACCCAAAGAAGAAGGTCTTGCAAAGAGACCACCCCATCCCAAATTGGACATTTCCCAAAAGGATACCTCCACATCTCCTTCCAACACGCCAAATACAAGTTCCACAGAATCTGAAGATTTGCCATCCTCACCTTCATACAACCTCTCGAACCTAATTGATGCAACATGGATGTGTGGGCCCATGTTCCCACGGTGGGCTCCACATTCTCAGAAAATGCCACATGTTAGGTGGGGGTGAAAACCTAACAATCAGGCAGGTGGACACCCATCTGGTGTGTGGGTAACAGACCCTCAGTACATGGCAGGATTTTGTTGTTTTCCCTGTATATTTGACTTGGCTTCTCTGGGCAGACTGTAGTGGTTCACTTGTGCAGATTTTTTGTGGCTTCTAATAGGTAGTTCTTCTGTTTGTCTTTTGTGATGCATTGCCTGTGCTCTGCCCCATTCCTCACTATTGCATGCAATAGTGAACAATAGCTAAAGCATTTTTTTTAAAAGAGTAAGCCATGCATGCTGACTTGAATGAAGCATTAGTCAAACTGATTTGAACATAGCTTCATGTAGACCAGTCTACTATCTCTTTCAGTTCTTTTCTGAAACATTCTTTAGTTAAATCTATGGACTATCTTCCCAAATAGCAGCCATACACAAGGCCCTGTGCATCCTGCACCAAAAAAAATCAAAATACTTCAAGCAGAAAAATTAAGCTGATTGTACATACTTGCTTAACTTACACAATTTTGGTCATGATTTGAAATGCCTGGGGTGTTTTGCCACAGAATTGCTGTGTTGGGGGCTAGCAGGGTAAGGGACTACTGCAGTGGGTGGGAAAAGGAGAGGGCTGGCCTAGGTGGAAAGGAGGCCAGGTAGTAAGACTAGTTCAACTGTGAATAGCTCAGCTACACTGCACAGGAAGAAAGGTCTTGGCTCCCAGCTGGTGGAGGATATTACTACTGGGTCCTAGTGCCTGTGAGGATGTGTAGAAGAAATAGAAATGTTTTTCTAATTTCCTAGAACCTGAATATTAAAGTTGAAAGATGATTTTACTCAAAGAAAAAAACCTGAGCATGATCTTTTAAAATCTAACTTCTACTCTGGTCCTTTCATGGTAGGATGAGAGGAACAGGACTGTTAGACTACAAAGAGCTCATTCATACAACGCTGTCCCCTCTTGCAGCTCAAGATTCATTCACACAGCATCTTAGTGTGGATAGAGGGACCAACCCACATTCTGTGTATGGTGTGAAATCCTCATCAATTCTCTTTTTGCTATAATGGCGGTGTCCCTGTATGGACCCTGGGGACGGTTTTTGGTTGACCCCTGATCTCTTGTTCTATATGCATGTGTTGGTGGACTATTGCCTGTAGGCTGCTGTGCCAAAAAACCTCATAATCCTAACCTTGTGAGTTAGTGTGCTTTTTGATAATCCTATGTTCTCTGGCACCTGTTGCAAAGGGCACCTGTTGCTCTCAAGAATATTACTCAATCAAGTAGCAGTAATGTGTAAATATCATGGAGCAAGCGTCAAACCCCAATACACCAAGTCCTGTTCGTCAATTTCTATTTCCAGCTGATCATAGAAATGTGCAGGCTTGACGGATTTGTGTTTCTCACAAACCTTCACAGCACTCTTCTCACCTCCACAAGTGAAGCTGTTGTGTAGTGTTTTTGAATAGCAACATGGAAACTAAAATTTAAAAACCCTACTCACCCTTCTGGTTAGAGGATGATCATTGTGTGCTCTCTCAATGGCAGATTGTGGTCTGTGGCTCATGGCTGCCTTCATTCTAGGCATCTCTGCCTAATATGAAATCAAAACATAGGGAAGCCTACCAGCTGTGGCAGCTGCATGCTCAAGTTTCAGCTGAACAGCAGCATGTTTAACAGAACAAATTGTATTGGTGAGGTAAGCTACACAAAGACAAAGAATAGTTCTGTGTTGAAGTTTGAGCAGGTTCTCTAAGAGACTTGTTTTTTTTTGCTTATGCCTAAGAATGACAGTCCTTACCCTGCGTACTAAAGATTATAGAGCCCATAGAAAGAACATTGGGTAATGATGCAATTCAATGGATATAAACTGAATATATCCAATCTTAGCTAACAGTGAAACTTTTGAAAGTTGTTGGCGTCTAATGCAATCATGGGGCACGTTAGGGTTGTGAGGGGGGTTGGAGCAGGACATGGGGAGGTGGTGTGGGAGCTGTGGGATGATAGTGGGTTTTTGTATTGTTTTTATGGGGTTTTAGATGTTAACTGCCCCAAGCCTTTTAGATGTGAACTGCTCCAACCGCTGGGCCTGGCTATAGTCAAGAACCTGTTTAAAAGGCGGGTAAGGGACCAGACGGCGCAATTGGAGAGTGCATTATTATCCTCCTAGAGGGTGGTGCCAGCATATGACCGTCTTAAGCCCATGGAGTCAGGGGATCACTATCTCTTTACTTGGCTGGATGCAGAGAAACAGTGGGCTTTCTTTAAAATGAGGGTAAATTCATTCCCCTCGGTACTGGTGGAGGGTCGGTACAAGGGGACCCCCCAGGCCCAGAGGGTGTGTCCGTTATGCCAAACAGGCGAGGTGGATTCTATAGACCACATTCTTTTTAGATGCACGTGCTTTGCTGGCCCTAGACTTAGATATCTTGGAGGATGCACTGAGGGTCTGGACCCAACTAATCGGGTAATTCAAAGGCTGTTAAGCCCGGTAGACTCAGACCAGACTAGAGCAGTAGCGAGTTTTGCTCAAGCTATTTTACGTATTCGCCGGGCACTTAGTACCTAGCCTTTGAATGAATGAAGGCAATGGTCAGTTGCTGGGTAGTGCGGCAAGTAGGGCTGCTGGAGCAGTAGTTTTTGTAAATAAGGACCAATATTACCATGCCTTGGATTAAGGACAAAGTATTGTAGGGCACGAGTGCCCTCCTCGGCCAGGGAAGGACCTTAGCATCGTAGCCTATAATACTGGTAGGAAGAATGTGGGGTTACCCAGAATGTATGCTGAGGAGTGCAGAGGAGCTGGGCTGTGTAACTACTAGAGGAGGGAAGGTTAACCCCCTTGGATGTTCTCGATGACATGTAGTATTGGCCTGAGTAACGAACAGAGGGATCCTCCGGTAGAGAGGCGGGGATATAGTTGCGTTTTTTAAATAAAAGTGTTGTAAAATTTTGTACACTTTGGACTATTGTACATTTTAAGTTTATTGGTGCTTTTGACCTTGTTAATCTTGTTAAAGCCAGAGGCTAAACAATAAAAATTTCGATTTGAGCCTGGTAAATAAACACACCCAGCAGCAGCAGCTCCATTCAGCATCCTCCCCATGCATCTCCTCCTAGCCACTTCCTGGCCCCTCCCAATGGGGCCTCCCAGAGCAATGCAGCTGGATGAAGTAATTTGGCCACGTCGCTCTGAGGCCCTTTTGACAGGGGCCAGGAAGTGGCTAGAAGGAGCCACATACGGAGCATGCTGAATGAAGCTGTTGCTTCTAGGTACATTTATTTGCCAGGCTGGGAAGGGGGTGGGGGGAGGCGAGCCCTGGCAGACCCTCCCACCCAACAAAGCTGGGGGTGGGGTGGGGTGGGGAAAGCCCTGAGGATTTATTCATCCCCCTCCCCCTGTGGAATCTCCTGACCCACTCCTCCCCTGCGCAGGCTGGAAATTCTGCGCTGGGGGAAGCAGGGCAGGAGATTCTGCGGGGGGGGGGGGGGAGGGGGGTGTGAAGTCTGTGGGAAATCTGCGAATCACGGTCCCACATTTCAGTCGGGTGGGAGGGCTGCTCTTAACTCACTGCCTTTTTACTTTTATTCATGGAGAGGAGTTGTAGTGAGGCAATAGAGAGGTACTTTCTGAACAAGTGAGGATGGGGGCTGTTGAATAGCTTTGCTAGTCTGAGTAGATGCAGAGGAGATGGGTGCAACCAGGAGTATGTACCTCCTGATTGGCTGCAACTTCACACATGCTTTTGCGAACCAAGCCAAAGAAATACACTTCTTCTCTGAATATACTGTAATAAAGGGGCTCACCACATAAACCTTTCTAAGACTATAACAAATTTAGTCTTGGTACTTTCCAAAACAAAACTTCCAACAGTCTTCCTGCATGATCATCATAAGCGGACAAGGATCTGTCAAACTGGTTATGTGAGTGCATAAAAATAAAAAAGTGAGCAGATATGTGCCAAAGATAACATCTGTGTGATTTGAATGGGGCTGTGTTTAGTTGAGATATAGTGGAGTAACTGTTATCCAAAAGTTGGGGATAGGACCTTCACCCCCGTGAATATGTCCACTCCATTTCCAGGTACCAGTTGAACCAGAATCAGCTGCCCAGTATCCTGGTTCATCATTGAGAGCATCCCTTCTACTCCTGACCCTGTCAGTTTCTTCAGAGCCCACCGCACCGGAGAACCAAGCAGCCCAAAGACATGGGGCCCAACTCTTTGGTCGTGGCCTGTCATTGATTCAGACAGGGCTACCCCTGCAGAGTGCTTTGCTATTGCTGTCCTCTGAAGGTGGCAGGGCCATTTTGGAAAGGGGTAGGATGAAGAGATTCTCTTACCTGGTTCTGACGTAGCCCTGTCTCATTCAGAGCTGTAGGAAAGGGGTGAACCCAGCCCAAGGGGCTCGGGCAGACAATGTTGATGGGGACCCCTGTCAGGTTTGGGTTTCAAGACACTAGCACCATTGCTGAATTCAGTATAAAAATGTATGTTGCCTTATGAATACTTATGGAACGTTTTAAAGTTTATTTGTGGCTGTGCAGTTCTTGCTCTGGAGCGTTGCAGAAACCTGGAGATCTTACCGCTCCGCAATGCTCCAGTTTATTGCTGCAGAGTTCACATGACTGTCTTGAAGAGAACGTATACGTGCACAAACACAGCTGTCTGATTCCTGTCGTGACAATCCTCGTGGAAGCAGGATTTGACTAGTAATCCAGGGTATCTAAGCAATGTGCCTTGAGGGGTGCTGTCTGCTCTGTAGGGACTAGACTGAATGTGAAAGATAATGTTAGGAACCACTCAACTCCAGCAGCATTTACAGAGCTGGAGACACTTAAAGTCAAACGTTGAATGATAGTGATTAGGAAGACTGTATGGGCTCCATTTATTCTAATCTCTCCTATTAGGGAGGGAAGGCAGGACACTTAATCTGTCACATGAGCTCTCTTGAAGCTAATAGGAAAACACAGGTACTTTCCCTGTAATTATTTTAAAACTTTAGTAGTTAAAAGCTGCACATTACTCAGGACAATGACTGCAAGTCGAGGAATGCTGTAAAGAACATCAGAGGGAAATTAAGATACAGGATATGTTGACAAACTGCAACATCTTGGGCAGTCATCATAATTGTACCCAATTAAGGTCATATTCTGGCACCTTTTCACCAGGGTTTACCCCATGAGCTAATCCTCAACCTGTTGTCAGTTTCTCGGTGTCTTATGAACCGTAGGCCTCATCAGGAGTTTGAAGAGTTAGATACTTCCTGATTACACCTTGAATTGGGGCTTCTGAAAGCAGCACCTTGCTCGCCAGTGCAGGCCTGCACTTGGTTCTCATGTTAGTACTTTCTCTAGGGAGACACGTGCTCCCACTGATCTTTTTGGTCACCAGTACCTTCTAAGAGTCCTGCCAAGTTCCCTATATCAAGTCTTTTCACAGTTCCTGATCTGCCAGATGGAGAAAAAGGTCTTTTGTATTTTGCATTGCTTATCTGGCTAGTCAACTGCTGTTGCATATTCTCAGCAGAAGGGATAGCTACTTGTGTCATCCATGGGAAAGAGTCCATACGCCCTGTCACACATGGGGATGGTAGTATTTGATACTTTGGCAATTAAATGTAGCGTCCTTTTTACGAACACTATGTGTCGGGTCTTAAAATTTTTATGCAACCTATTTTAAAAAAGATTATGCATATAATATTGATGGGACAGTGATGGCTGAACATGGAGTAAATACCTAGGTGAACAGTTCAAGTGTGCAGTTTGAAAACCCGTGCTCTTTCTTGCAGCTGTGGCAAGCCCCCTCTTATGGCAAAACGACTGCGTAAAAGGCCCTGAGGTGTGGTGCCAGAATTTGCAGACTGCATCGCAATGTGGGGCTGTGAAACACTGTCAACAAACTGTTTGGAGCAAGCCTACTGTGGTGAGTGTCAGTTGGATTCTTTGTCCTTTGTATTTCTGTTTCCAGGTGCTGTGCTGCTAGAAACCTACCTCTTCTGCCAGGCTTGCCTTGGCTCCTCACCTCCACAGACTGCTCACTGCTGCTGCTTTACTGTTCTGTCATTCAGGGTCTCCTTCTCCCCTATAACTAAGCTAGGCACATTGTAAACCTCTGGTACACACAGCGATTGCTATATAAATAATAAATGCACCTGTGCCTTCTCAACTTCATGAATATTTTCCTCTCTCTCCTTGTTTCCTTTTCTCATCTTCCTTGTCTGTTCTAGATTGTAAATAGAGCTGAAACTCGGTCCTCAGAAAACTTCGGAATCCACCGGGGATTCCCATACTTGGTTCCAAAGTTCCAAGTACAAGTTTAATCCTCGGAAAACTTTGGAAGCCTTAATCAAGTGCTGGTGCCATTGCACGTGTGACTGGAGTGATCCAGACATTGACCCCCTAGCTTTTCTGAGCTAGGAAATCAAACTTAGTGCCATATTGGGGGGGGAGGGGGGCGGGCAGGTATGTGAAGGAACAGTTGAGTTATGGACAAGCCAAATGGCAAGTTTTGGTTCCTGGCAGAGGTAAAACAAAGGTGGCTGTACATAAAGCAATTTCCCATTCTCTACTGGATTTGGCTGTGTGTGCTACCCCCCTGATCTGTAAGTAATTGGCTTAGGGTGGGGGAGGAGAAGGGGGCCTGGCCTGGCATGACCTGTCCATAGGGGCAATGCTGGGGAATGGGGGCTAGATGTTTACACCATGCTATGATTTTTTAAACAAAATAAGTGTCATACTGCTGCTGCCTGCTGCCTGGCACCATGGAGGCCAGAGGGATCTCTGTCTTGCTCCGCTTCCCCTAGCTTAGGCTGTCCAAGTTACCAATGCCATGCCTTCTTAAAAAAATAAGTGGGTGGCACTGCTGCCTGCTGCTTGCACTGCTTAGCACCATGGTGGCCAGAGGGATCTGCCTAGCTCCACTTTCCCTGGCCTGGCCCTGGCCTGGGCTGTCCGTATACTAGGGGCAATGCCGGCAGTTGCCACCAGTACTAAACATAAGTTTGGGTGCTGCTGCTGCTTGCAAGTTGGCAGCACCCTAGAGACCAGAGAGGAATCACTTTTGCTGTGGCTTTTGTGGGCACTGTGACTGTACTTTGTCTGTGGGGTTCAACTTTGCCAAGATGTGACTGACCACTGTGGCACAGGGGAGATCTACTTTCTTTCTGTTTAAAATAATATGGTGTGGGGCAGGGGACGGGGCTTGCCTTGCATAGGTGGGCACTGGGCAGGCACAATAGAGGCTTTTGTGGGTTGGTGGGTGAAAGTCTGATTTCTTTCTTCTGGGTGGTGGTGGTATGTCTGCTGGGCTGGCTTTTCTGTGTGTGTTTCTGCCCGCAGTTGCACTTTTGTGGGTTTGTTGAGCGATTTGTCCCACTTTTGCTAGCCTGTTTTTTCTGGGCACTGCTTGGTTGGCATAATGATTCTAAAGTGGGTGCGCTGCTGATGGTGGGCTATGCTGTGGGTACTGCTAGCTTTTTACAATTGCACTGTTTGGGTTTGTTGTCTTGAGTGATTGTCTCACTCTTGCTAACCTGCTTTTCTGGGCATTGCTTCGCATAATAATTTTAAAGCATGCCACTGTCTCTCCCATCCTCAAAAAGTTCACCCTCGACCCCTCTGACCGCTCTAGTTACCGGCCGGTCTCCCTTCTACCCTTCGCCTCTAAGCTTCTGGAACATGTTGTCTACTCCTGCTGCCTGGATCTCCTCTCTGCCAACTCCTCCCGGGACCCTCCAATCTGGCTTCCTTTGCCTTCACTCCACTGAAACTGCCCTTGCAAGACCACCAATGATCTACTTGTTGCTAAATCTAAGCGCCTTTACTCCATTCTTGTCCTCCATGACCTCTCTGCTGCCTTTGACACTGTCGACCACTCACTCCTACTGGACTCTTTGCTCCCTAGGCTTCTGCAGCTCTGTCCTTGACTG
>QEPC01012954.1:1883409-1905003 GCA_003113815.1 Sphenodon punctatus | reverse complement strand
CCCCCCCCCCCCCCCGAAGTGCTGAACAGGAGCCATTGGACTAGCATTCAGTGCTCCTTTGCTTGACCATGTGATCAGGGGTCACAGTTGTCACTATAATAGGTTATGCTCTTGAATGACCTAATGTGAAAAAGCCGCTCTAAAGATGTTCCATCGGTACGGCTGCACAAAACCTCCTACCCGAGCCAAGTAAAGTTTGGGAGCTGGTGGGTAGATTTTACAGCTCCACCTGCAGTGCTGAGCCTGAGCCTCAGGGTTGATTCTCCTCCTATTCTTGATGCCCCTACATTTGACAGTAGTCTGATGTAGACACTTGTTGGGATAGACTTCGTTTTTTGAGTTCTGGGAGATAAGCAACTCTTCAAAGTGTCTGTGCATGGGTAGTGAACAAACAGAAAAGCTCTGTGGAAGGGAAACTTAACAACTTGTGTCTTTCCCATCTCCTCTAGAAAAGCATCCCGTGTGACTTGTGTAAAGAGGTTGTAACAGTGGCTGGCAAACTCCTGAAGGACAATGTCACCGAGGTAAGATGGATCCTTTGCTAAGGCGCTCTATATGGTTTCTTCATAATGGTGATTCAGTGTGGGGTGGGACAGAAGACCAAGGATGATACCAGTTGGCTGGGATATTCTAAACACTGCATGCAAAGATATTCTAAAGAGAAGGAGAAGCTGCAAAAATCACCAAGTTATCCATGTGTAGGGCTAGGACTTGTGTTGTGGGCTGGGGGGAGCAGATGCTGCTGTTTGCTGATGGGGAGGGGTTTGGGGTTTAAGGGTGGGTGGATGAATTCTTACATTTTTTCATGCACCAGAATGGGTTTATTTATTTTATTTTTACTGTTCTTATTGTACTGTATTTGTATACTTATGTGATTTTTATTATTGACTGTCAGCCGCCTAGAGCTGCCTGAGGCAGAAGTAGGCAGGATTTTAAAAAAATCAGTAATAATAATAATAATAATCAGTTTGGCAAGTAACAGGATTGTCAGCCAAGAATAGATGAGGCCTTTGTCAAAAAAGCTCTAATCAACATGACCTTTTCCTGTAACAAGTTCCTTTCTACCCCCGCTCTAAAATAGTCATGTGTACAGCATGTTAATCCTGTCTACATGAGTAGTTACAAAGCTAGAGAGTATTGACTAACCTTACGTTAGTCCAGTCTGAATTTGTCAAAAGACATTCAGGGAATTTCATAGCATCTTGCTTTAGTAGGCCAATCTGTAAAGTAAAGTACAGTTGCTGCAAAAACTTAGTCGGGAGGGTGGGGAACACTGCGGTCTCTCTGAAACAGATGAGACCTCTTGTATTGTAATGTAAACTGGACTCTGAACTTGCCATGTGACTTGTTTGCTTCTCATCCTTCCATTGGAGAACAAATCTTTCCATGGGTACAAGTCTTATTGCACCTGGCTGAGCAGTCCATTTTGGTAATATCACTGTTCTCATACCCACTCTAAATGTTTTGAGCTGCCACCTGTCATAGGGCATTTTCACACCCGCAGGAAAGGGTCATTAGGAATCTTGCAGAGCAGACACAAATGTAAGTTAGCCGCCTCTTTGAGGTGTGAATGCTGACATCAGGGTAACTTCCTCTGAATATGCATGTTTAGAATGATTTCGCTTGGCATTCTAAACATGCATATCGAAGGAAATCGCCCGTTGGCCTTCACACCTCAAAGACTCAGCTAATTTGCATTTGCGTCTCCTCTACTGGCTTCCTAGTGATCCTTTCCCGCAGGTGTGAAAGTGCCCTTAGACTAGGGAGTGACTGAGTACAGGACAGCAGCAAGTACCAATACTGGCTTGTGGTATTGAGAACTAGTATATTTCTGCCATCAAACCACATCCTAATTCTGCGTGCTCTGTGACCTGGCTTGGAGTTGAGTTTTCTATGTTTATAGTATCTTCTGAGAATGTAAGAACTAGAAGGTCCCTTTTTCCATTGCACACATGAGTACAGCCTAGAACCTTTTTTCTCCTTTCGTAGGATGAGATCCAGGCATACCTGGATAAGACATGCGAGTTCCTTCCTGACCAAAGTCTGACATCTGAATGCAAGGAAATGGTGGATGCCTACCTACCAGTTGTCATGAACATGATAAAAGAAGAACTTGTAAGTTGACTTATCTGAATATTAGTAGTTCTGCAACTTAACACTTCTGTAGAAGAGGCAAAACTCAGATGTTTAGTGTCTTGCAAGTTTAATCTCATAAATGGATATAAAATCAGATTTTTTTGGTCTCTAATATACAAAAATTTAGAAGCTCATTTTTGTTTCTTTCTAATGCTGGGATCCCAATGCAGTATGATAGAAATCTCAGACCGCTTTTAGACGAGTGGCTGTACTTACCGGCTTGAAAGAAGCGCTTCCTGAAAACCCGCCTGGGGTGCATTTAGACACACCGGAAGTAGCTGGCCGCTATAGGAATCGTGGTTCACGCCGTCTCTTTGAAGCCGTATTTGGAAAGCCTTGATATCGGGGCTCTTTCTAAATACAGCTTCAAAGAGATCGCACGATTCCTGTGGCGGCCGGCTACTTCCGGTGTATCTAAACGCACCCCGTGCGGGTTTTCAAAAAGTGCTGCTTTCAAGCCGATAAGTACAGCTGCTCATCTAAATGGTAGCTGTACTGGTAATGGCTATTTTATGCTTGAGATTATCACGGTATTGATTTAGCTGTTCAGAGCTCCAAATTAAACTACCACATAGACTTCAAGCCACAAGAGAATGGATGAAATTCTATGGCCTTCTTATGCAGAGGGGTAGACATTGACTACAGTGGTCACTTCTGGCTTTAAAATCTATTAATAATAAGATTAAACATTTTAGAACCAAATAAATTCTCCATTTCTCTGCTGAGATTCTAGATGAGGCCCTTTGGAGTTTTTACCTTTCTGCAATGTGTAACACACCAGCAAAGATTAAGTTTCAATAAGAAATGCAGTCCCATTCTGTCTTAATTATTAATTTCTAAAGTTTTTTTTTTGCGCAGTGATTATTTCTCCAACAACCTCTCCCGCTTATATTTTGTAGTAAATGGTGTTTCAGTCCACTTAGTTAAAAGTTGAGGGATACGTTTAGTTTTATTTTCAGCCATTAGCTCTGTCCTTTGAAATATTTTACTGCTTGGTTCGTGTGCAGTCAGATTCTGCTTTTGTGACTCCCCTTCACCCAGAATTCCCAGTTTATACTGGACTTAGGTTTTGACATGACATACTCCTATAGAAATGTGGCCTTGTGGTAATGTTAGGTGGATTCACAACTGGCTGAGGAGTCCTATCCAGATGGTGGTAATCAATAGCTTATTGTAATAAGTGGGTCCCCCTAGAATCTGTCTTGGGTCTGGTGCTTTTTAACACTCCAATCAATGATTTGGATAAAGGTTATTGGACAAAGAAAATATTCCTATCATAGTTGCTCATGAGAAAAAAGCAGATAAGCGTGGAATGCAAAATGATAAGTGGGAAAATTGGGCTGAAAAAGAAGACTCAATTCAATAAGGACAAATGCAAGGTATTACACATAAGAGAAAAGAAATGTACAGATACAAAATGAGAGATGACTGCCTAGGCAGCAGTACTACTGAAAGCGGGATCTGGGTGTTCTAGTAGATGAGACTGAGTTAACTGTATGATGCAATAACTAAGAAGCTGAATGCTATTTTGGGTTACAGCTTGAAATGGGCCATATAACTAACTGCAGGTCACATTTGGCCCCTGGACCTGATGTTCTCCACTCCTGGCCTAAGACAAGGGAAATAACTGTTTTTCTTCTCAGACATGGGCAGACCTTGCCTACCTAGAGTACTGCATCCAGTATTGGGTGCCTTACTTTGAAAGGGCACTGGCAAGGTGGAAAGGGTTCAAAGGTGAGCAACAAAGTAGATGGAAGGAAAAACTTTGAGGAAATATTGAAGGAACAGGGAACGTTTAGCTTAAAAAACGTTGAGGGATATGATTAGTTTTCAAATCTATAAAAAGGATGCTATAAGCAAAATGGTGCATATTTTCTTTGGCCACTGAGGATAGCCCTAGAAGTAATGGGCCTAAATTAAAGCAGAAAAGGTTTGGGCTGAACATTGGGAGGAATTTTCTAACTAAGAGGACAGTTAGGCAGTGGAACAGTTTGCAAAGGAAAGCTGTGGAGGCCCATTTTAGGAGGCCTTAAAATAGGCTAGGCATCTTTCTGGGATGATGTAGGTCAAGGATCCTCAACCTGGTGCTCGGGAGCATCGGAGTGCTTGGGCAATATGGGAAGGTGCTCCCCAAGCCAGCTGTCAGTAGTGCTCGGGAGCACTTTGAAACAATCCTTCATCCATTAGAGTTCATGTGAGCTGGGCTATTGACTTCAGTGGGTGGAGGATTACCCTTAAACGTCCTGTTGTTAGTAAGGCAAACTTTCCCTTCCTTTCAGCAGTCGATGTGCATAGATGCATATTTATTTAACTCATTTATGCAAATTATGCAGTGCGTGCAAGTTGTCACTTACGTTACTCCAGTGCTTGTGGCCAGAAAAAGGTTGAGAACCTCTGATGGTAGGGACTATGGATCCTGCTTAATGGCACGGGGCTGGACTGGATAACACTGGGGGGTTCTTCCAGACTTAGAATTCTGTTTTACACACATTCTACCACTTTCGTGATCATCCACATATGCCACTTACGTCCCTAAATCATTTTGCGTATAAAGAGCACTGACTGTGGGGTGGAGAAGACAACTGAGAGAGACCTGTTTGTTAAACTGTATGACATTGCATTAGGAGTCCAGTGAAACAGGACAGAGTTTGGGGATTGCAAGGGAAAAAAACTCCAAACAGCTTAAATCTTATGCTCTTGCTGTGAATTTTAAAATTTCTTTGCTCACTTACCAACTTCAGGCCTGCATTAAAAAGGATGCTTTTAAAAACTTATTTCCTGCCTTGAACACTAGGTGGGGTTGGAAATTCAAAGATAAAGTATTATACAACTTGTCATCTCTCCTAGGATAAGCCTGAAGTTGTGTGCCAGTCCCTTTGCCTGTGCCAGTCCCTCCAGAAGCATCTGGCAGCAATGAAACTTCAGAAGCAACTTCAATCCAACAAAATACCTAAGCTGGACTTCTCTGAGCTGGCCTCTCCATTCATTGCTAATGTACCTCTTCTCCTCAACCCTCAGGATAAGCCCAAAGAAGAGGTTCAGGTGAGAATGCAGCATGTCTACCTGCAAGAAATGAGAAAGTGTTCTGTTCCAGGACTGCAATCCTCTTTATATGAACTAATGTTATTTTTCCCTTTGCAGGAGGGTGGGAATGTATGCACAGACTGTGTTCAGCTAGTCACAGATATTCAGGAAGCTGTGAGGACCAATTCTTCTTTTGTGGATTCCCTCGTTAATCATGCCAAACAGGAGTGTGACCGACTAGGACCTGGCGTGGCTGAACTAGTAATGAACTTTTGATTTATAACAACTTCTCATAGTAGTGATAAGGATTGGACTCTGTAGATATGTCCTTTTTAAATGGAAATAGTTCATAGTCAAGTTGGATAAAGTGCAGCTTCCTTGATTGCTTAACTCACTGGACCAACACTTAATCTCAAAGGTTAGACTTGAAAAGGCATTCTCCTTCTTCAAAAGTAAGATGGTAACTCCAATCAAATATTTATTGACGGCACTGGCTTTTGCCCTGGCCCAAACTAACTCTCACACAGAAACAGAACAATTATAAACATAAACAATTATAAAATGAACATCAGATTAACATGTAATCCCTTCCCATTTCCATTTCAGCCAATACTCCACCTCTATTACAGTGAAACTGTCCTTGTTAAAACAATATAACCGGCAAAATGGTCACTCTTTAAGATAAGGCAGAAGCTTTTTTTGTAGTTCCCTTAGTGATTAGCTGCCACATTTCACACCTTGTCTGACTGCACATTTTCAATTGCATGGTAACCTCTTACTAGAGATTTTAGCCAAATTATTTTAGCCTAATATAGCTAGACTGGCTTGTTATTAACTACGCCATTTCTCTCCTACAGTGCAAGAATTACATCTCCCAGTATTCAGACTTGGCCATCCAAATGATGATGCACATGGTAAGATCGATATGATGTAAAGCTTCATCTCCTATTTCTCTGCTCTGCAGTTTCCCCTCAACTCATTCTGAAGAATCCTATATTAATATCTAGAATCTTTATGAAGGAATAATAATGACCTTGATAGGACTGTGAAAATGTCACGGCCATGGTTACCTTCACCCTTTGATTCTTAGTCAAGATGTATTAGTTGATTTTTGAAGAGTGAAATCTAATTATTTTTTTTATTTAGCATTTTCCCATAGCTTCAGTTATAGTACTAACAGTAGTTCACTGCCACGCTAAAGTAGAGGTTCCCAATCTTTTTGGGCTCAAGCACACCCATGCTTATCTATTAATGTACACTGCATAGCCATGCGTTTAGCTGGAATATAAAACTAAAAACCCTTTTGCGTGCAACCAAAGAAAAAATGAAATGGGTTTCAAATACCCATTGCATCTATAATAAATATTATTTAACTTATAATAGATCTCTGATAACCAATCTCTGACTGATTTCCTGAACTCTCTGGGGGATATACCCACTGACCTTGATGACTACTTGATTGATGACCTGGTCATTCTATGGAATGACCTCTTGACCAGGGACATTGACACGGCTGCACCCAAGCATTCACTGCCACTAATGTGACCCCATCGGTCCCCGTGGTGTACAGAGGACCTGAGGTGGTTGAAGTGGCAGGGTAGGCGGAAGAGCACGGGGCACTCGACTTGCGCTGAAGCAGACTGATCGCGACATACATAAGTTTAAAGAGACTCTGCTGTGGTGGTGAAGAAAGCTTTCTTCTCCACTATCCTACCATCTGCAAAGTCCTACTGAGCTTTTTCAGTAGTGAACAGCCTGGTTAATCTGGCTTATCTTTGCCTTGACCCGAGTCAGCTACTGCCCACGGTGATGCTTTTATTAACTACTTTGCAAATGAAATGGCTCATATTCACCACGACTTGGGTGCTGCTACTTCGGTACTGCAGAGTCAGAGTTTGAGGCTGTGGAAGCTCAGCCTTGTCCCATTTGATTGGATCAGTTTCAATTAGTTGTCACCCACTGATATGGAGGATGTGCTCGGGGCAGTGTAGGCAGCCAGTTGTGAATTAGATCCTTGCCCACCCTGGTTGGTGAAAGCCAGCCGGGAGACACGGGGGTCTTTGGATCGGTTGCCAAAACCACTCTCTTTGAGAAGGTAGGCTGTTGAATGCCATTAAAATTGTGGTGGTCTGGCCTCTGCTTAAGAAACCATCTTTGGATGAAGACTCCCAGAAGGTTATTGAACGGGTGGTTGCCCAGCAGCTTCAGGCTCGTCTTGATACTTTTGGATTCCTGGACCTCTTTCAGTCAGGTTTTTGTCCGGAGTATAGCGTGGAGAACGCGCTTTTGGCCTTGGTCGATCTACACCTGGAGATTGACAGAGGGATTTATCCCCTGTTGATCATGTTCAATCTTCCAGCAGCTTTTGATATGGTTGATTGTGAGTTAGTGTTGATATGTCTGTGGCACCTGGCAGGGGTGCGCAGGACAGCACTTGATAGAGCTCCTGTCGGGGAGGACCCAGCAAGGAGGTGGGGGTGGAAGATTGCTTGTCGTCCCCTTGAGACCTCCCTTGTGGTGTCCCACAGGGTTCCATCTTGTCTCCCCTTTTGTTCAATATGTATCTGAAGCCACTGGACAATATCATCTGGAGATTTGGAGTTAGGTGCCATCAGTATGCTGATGAAACCCAGGTCCTGAAGTTTCGGTGCTTTCCTGGTGCCTGGCTACTGTTGGGGCCAGGATGAGGGTTAGCCCATTGAAGCTGAATCCAGACAAGACTTAAGTGATGGCTGGCCGATCTTGTGACTTGGAGAGGATTGGGACCCTTGTTGAGGGAGTCCGGTCCCTTCTAGTTACTTAGCTTTGCAGCCTTGGTGTGTATCTGGAAACTGCTGTGCCTGGATTGTCTGGTTGCGACAGTGGCCGGGAGCACGTTTCATCAACTGCATCTGGTGAGAAGGCTGCGGCCTTTTAATTCCAACTCTGATCTGGCCATCATCCATGCTTTCATTACCTCAAGGCTAGATTATTGCAGTGTGCTCTGTGGGACTGCCCTTGGTGACTGTTTGGAAGCTGCAGCTGGTGCAGAACATGGCAGCCTGGCTCTTCCATGCTCCATTGTGGCCCCTCAGGTTGGCTGGGAGGACCCTCTTGGGGGTAGCACTGGACAGTTTTGACTGCAGAACAAAGGCCTCGCAGAGAGGCATTCAATTGCCACCCCCATACTTTGGAACTCCATTCCTCGGAGGTCCACCAGAGCCTGAGCGCGAACATATTCCAGAGGTGGTGTAAAACTTTTTGTTTGACAGAGCTTTTGGCAGGTGGGGCTAGGGGCTGGGTAGTTTCTTTGGGGTGAGGGTAGGGATTTAAGAGCTGCTGCTGAGTGTGCATACCAGCTTTCTTTCTAGTGAAATTATTTCTAACCTAGCTTGACTAGGGTAGCTGATGTGACATGTCCATTAAGATGAAAAGCATTTTCAGGGAGAATTCAGATAGTCTTTCCAATACATCTAAACGTTTGGATAAGAGCTGTGGACAAAGAAGGGAATTGCTTCATTCCTTTGAATGGTGTATATACTGTCATGAAGATGTTTTAAAATCCTGTTAGTAACCATTTACTTGGACTTTTCTAGCCATGGATCTAAAAGCATTTAACAAACATGTGAGAGTATCATGAACCACATTTTAAAGGGAGTGAAATTCAACCACCCGAGTTGGTTTGGCCTGAGCCCAGGATTACTTTGACACCTGCTGTCTCAATTTAAAGAATCTCTGCTGAATTAAGTTGAACATGCGTCAAAAATCTTGAACTTGACAGCATTATAGCCACCCTGTTTGAGACACCGTGTTCATTAGGAGATAGGGGCACTGTTCTTGTGCAGGAAGAGAATTCAGATGCTTAAAATACATGGCTTCAAATATGCTAGCATCTACAAAGACTTTTCATCTCTTGACATACTGGGAATACACACAACAGGGTTTGCTGTGAACAGGATTTCATTTTTAATATATAGTCTTCCTTACTGTCTAACAGGCCTTTTCAAACTGTTTTCAATATCCCTTGTCACATATATCAAATGATCATCTTTTGCATTGCTAAAACTTGAAAAGGAAGCTGTCTGAATTTGGGTTTGGGTTTTTCCCTAGTGAGCCTGATTTCATTTTGGGGGGGTGTTTTTTGCTTGTGAAATCTGTATTCACATTTCAATGGCTTGATTTTTTTTTTCTTTACTCTTAACTGTTATGTCTTTCATTTCTCTTGTCCTCCTGTCTCCAATCTTCTCTATCAACAGCAGGATCAGGTATGTGAGAAACTTGTGTCTGATGGTGCCTTGCTTTTCCATCTAAAGGGCTGTAGTTTCTCTTGCTAACTAGTTGGGTATCTGGTGTGACCTGCATTCAGCTTTGACAGATACAAGGAATATTTAATGGCTTTGTGGAGTGGTGGGGAGAGTTCCAGTTAGGCCATATGTTAGTGTCCAAATGCCAGATAAAATTTCATCATAAAGACCTCCTTGGGATGGAGGTTTATAACACAGGAAAATAGTCCCTCTGGCTGTGAGAAGCTTCTGATTTTAATCTTAAAACTCCAAAAGGGCCCCAAAGTATCAAGATCTCTCCTAGGGTAACACTTTTGATTCACAACAACAGTGCCAGCAGCTACAGTTTCTGAACAGGAGAGACAATTGATGAGGCCCTCAAATTTTCCTCCAGTTTCTCTTTCCAGGAGACCTTGTGTCTGTCACTTATCAGCAGTAGAATGTGTTGCATGCTTATATAGTGCTGCTGTGGCATTCATACCTTTAAATGCTTATGACCGTGTGTGAACCAGAGTGCTCTACAAATAACATTACCTGTCTGTCCTAAGTGTCTGTAGCAAGAAGTGGTGCTAAATAGGTGTTGCTTCCATCTTTGCATGGGAGTCTTATGGGTGAATGGCATGACGCATACCTCTACGTTATGAAACTAGGTGGACACATTAAAAACTGGGAGGGGAAAGAATACCATCTTCCGTCATGCTCTGGAGTTAGTGGGCAGACCATGGCATGAGAATGGTGCTCTATCAACTTAGAGCATGTTGCATGTTGCTACTGTTGGCAAACTCTTAGCTGCCTTGAACACTGTACCCTTACACTGTAATAAGTGCAACCCGTCTTTATTATTACTGGTGTGATTATGAAACAGTTATTTTGCATTGGTGTGTCTGGTACCAGTTTGTCTATTCAGTATCTTCTTAAGGACTTGATGCATTACCTGAAATAATATCCAGTCATTCAGTGAGCAGTTGGCAACCTGAATCTCCTTTCAAAGAGCACAAATATTGCACATCACTCACAAACATTGCACATCTAAAACATGTACATATTGGATTCCTGCACTGCTGATTGACCTACAAAGTAGGAGCCTCAGTTCTACTAGTTATTGCTCACTCCTGTGCTTTTGCAATAATAAGTTAATCCCAAAGAGGACAGGACAAACCTCAATAAGTACTACCAATGGGGGAATGCTGTATTTCAGAGAATAACCCAATTTTAGTCCAATATGGGACACCAGCTAAAGATGCCTAAGGTGGGGGTGGGATGGGGACAGGCTTCTGTTCTTCCTTCCTATTCACCCTGGATTCTAGCTGTGGGGAATGTCTAGGAGGGCCTTGGTCAAATGTATGTAGACCTAGTGGTCTAATCCAGAGGTTCCCAAGCTGTGGGGCAGGACACCAAGTGGTGGTGGGGCGGCTTCTGTGGCAGGGGTCACGATCACTATGTTAGTGGTTATACACTGCATGTTTTTTATTGCTGTCTGGGGTCATAAAATTTTATTAGACTCAAGATGGGGTCACTTGGGCAACATTTTGGGAACCACTGACTTAATCTCACCAACCTAATTTAACGTCTCTTACTTGAAAGTTCACCACAAGAACAGACCCATAAAGCTGTCCCAAAGTTTTGAGGGCTAGCATGTTGGAGTCTATTCTGGATAGAACACTGTCAAAGAAATGTTAAACTAATTGATTTCTCCTCTTCCTTGGTTTAAAGTCACTCTCAGGATTGTTGTGGGGATTAAAAATTGTGTTCTATGTGAAGCACTCCAAGTGACGCTATATAAAACTAAAGATTATTAAGCTTGGTTTTTTTGGGTTTTTTTCTGGTGTCTCGATAGATGCCCTTCGATGCAGGGCAGGAAAGGCAAGATTAGGCAGGTTACTTTAACCCACTTACTATAGTTAAATTCAGGACTGAGAATCTCTCTGTTGCAGAGCCACAGTAGAAGAGTAGTTCAGGTCTCTGCACGTCAACTTCCCAGTGAGTGAACATGGCCCATTTATTTGGTTGGATACCAAAGGTTTTTAGAGAAGTATTGAGCCTTCCCAGCAGTTCGTGAATATAGTTCAAACTATTACAGCGTTCAGGTTGTGTGGCTTTCGTCCTCCAAACTTACATAAGATTCCATGTTCCTCCCTGTATTCCCCTCTCAGTTGCCTCTCCTCCATTGTCTCCTAGATTGTAAGCCCCTTAGGGCTGGGCCTACATCTAAGTATTGATTGTACAGTGCCAGATACTTTGGGTAAAGTATACATAACTTTGGCCCACTGTGGCTCGGGTCCTGCTGTCACATGTAAACATGTGCCACCAGATGTTGGCCTGGATTGCCACAGAGAGTGTTGGTGACTGGCCCGGGCTGTGACCTCTGCAAATATCTAAGGTGTCAGCCTGGGCTAAGGGCTGCCCATGTGGACAACAGTGAACTAGCATGTCTGAGTCCTGCCATACTTGGGCCGAATGCCACCATTGCTGTCCATCATTGGTCACCATGGCTGTCCATCATGGCGGGAGGTGGGTGCTGGGAGCAGGGTGCAGGCAGGTCTGGCCACCCACACATGTTGTGCTCCTGGGTCATGCGGGCAGTGGGACAGCTCCCTGGTCATGGGCACGTCGGTTTGGTGCCCAGGCTGTGTCCCGGGGAGCAGTTCCACCAGCCACACATCTGTGTTTACCCTTTGTTGGCATTATTATTATTATTATTATTATTTATTTCAAGGTTAAACAGAATGGTTTCATCTCTGCCCATGGTCAAGTGGGCCACTGATGGGTTTTAAATTAGTTTTTAAAAATCAAAAGTTCTTAAAAGAGAACGACTGAAGAATTAGCCATAAACCTATGACAGCTTCAGATTAATTGATCTCTTAGCAGTATTTCACAAGAAATTGTTAAATTTGATTGGTGAGCTACCTATATGAATGTTTAGTATATTAAGCCCCACAGCCTGTAAAGTTTAGAGTAATATAACTATCGTTTTTGAAGATAATACAGTTCTGTTGTAGTCTGACACTGGCCTGTGTATGTTTCCTTCCCTTTATTCAGTGTATGTGAGACTAACCTATGTAATTGTGTTTCTCTCCAGCAACCAAAGGATATCTGTAGCATGGCTGGATTCTGTCCTTCCCTGAAATCTGTGCCTCTCCAGACTCTGGTGCCAGCTAAAGTGATCCAGGAAGCAAATGTGGAGCCTTTGAAAGTAAGATGGGGCTTTTAGCACATTGTGCTGCTTTGTCAATGAAAAAGCAAGGCTACTTCTGACTTGCTTGTTATAAACTAGACATGGGAACAAAGGAAGGCAGATGAATAGAAATCTAGGAGTTTGCCTTTGCATTTAAAAGGAGGTTCAAGTACACAGGCTTATAATTATCTGTTGAAGTTACATTATGAAGCTGCTTTTTGAGTGCTTCCTTTACACTTGGTTGTTTTTCCTTTTTCTTTTCAGCTGCATGGAAAAATTTCAGCCCTAAAGTAAAGCTATTTGGAGATCAGGGAGAGTGAAATATGAGGATAAGTGAAATAGCTCACTCTAGTTTTGTTGGGCTGTGGTCCTTTTCTAATACTATTCGGAAGCTTGCACCACAAATTCATTTGATCCTAAACATTATCCGCCTCAGCACCTTTAGTGCAGTTAATAGCAGCATAGTAAGCAAACGGGGTGGTGGTAAGGGCAGCAGTAGGATAAACTCCACTATAGAGTTGCAGCCTGTCCTAGAAAAATGGCATGCTCCATACTAAAATATGCTGCAGCTAGATCTTATCCAAAAGGTCAGCAAAAGAATGACCTTATTAAAATCTCTTGTGATCTTAGATGTTAACTTTTAGAAAAACTTTTAGAGATTTCTCCATTAACACTTTGCCCAACTGATGCAAATAATCAGTTTATAAATTATAAATAATTCACTTCTATAGTCTTAGTTTTTTTATCCGGTGTTAGTGCTCTCATGTAGCAATTTTACTTTAAGCTTCCATAAATAGATTTGCAAAACAGGCTAAGGCAAGAAGCCTCTTTCATGCTGTTCCTTTGCATTTGGTAGGTGTTGGTCTCTGGATCTTGTTGATATGCTTTTATATTGGTCAAAATGTTGTCTTTTATAAAATGTTGCCTTGTTTTTTAATTCACAGAAAAGCATGGTGCAAGCAAAAACTTTCTCTGTGTGCGATATATGTGAAACTATGGTGAAAGAAGTAACCAGCCTGCTGGAGAGCAACAAGACAGAGGTAGGACATCGGTCAGAAGGACGGTCCCTTGTACGGTGATCTTCTGGAACAGAACTTGAATTAATCCCTTCTCAAGGATTGTTTAGCTTCTTGCTAGGAGCATGTACCAGTGGAAGAGTTGCTGGGTTGGAACCAAATGCCACAACAGTGCCACAACAATTTTGTAGGCTCCTCATTTCTATGGTTTTGTGGCTTAGTTCCAAAACTGCCTACTGAAACTCGGAGAAATCAAGAGCTCACGTAATTTATGTAGATATTGGCAAGAATTGTAGGAGATTTATCCCTTTCTCTGTCTTTCTGATCCAGGAGGAAATGGTGTACGAAATGGAAAAAGTCTGCTCTGTGCTGCCGGAAAGTATCCAAGAACAGTGTAGGGGCTTTGTGGAAACCTACGGCAAGGCTGTCATTGATATGCTGCTGGAAGCAACTCTTCCTGAAACAGTGTGCGTCCTGCTGAAATTATGTGCAAATGACGGTGCTTTACCTGCTGGTAAGCACTGGGTTAACGCCTGCTGTGTACAAAACAACCTGTGTGAGAGCAGTGTCTCGTGCATTGTGTATTTAAGTGCCTAGATCTTCTCTCTAATCTGGGTACCAGGTTAGCTTTTACAGCTGGGAATTTATGTGAAGACCTTTAACGCTATCTTTTGGTGTTTCTCAATAGAGAAAATGGTTCCAGAGCAGACACAGGCTAACGACTTCTGTGACGTGTGCAAGATGGTTGTAGCTTATGCAGACAAAGAACTGGAGAAGAATGCCACAGAAGCTGAAATTGAGGCAGTTCTGGAAAAAGTCTGTCATTTCCTACCGGAATCATTCACTACTCAGGTAAAATCATGGTGGGAAGGAGGAGGATCCTAAGCCTGTCCTCTTGAGATTGGTGCAGTGTCCATGTTTATAATATTTATAGTACCCCCTGTGTAATCTGGTTGAATTTTCTCATCTTTTATTCCTGTATATTTTCAGATTATCCTTGCTAAAAAGCAGCCGGAAACGCTTTCCCATGTGCTAAGACTAGGTTTTAATATCAGATTTTGCAGTGGGTTCATGTGGTAGTGAAATATATCACCATCTTAAACAGGTGGTATGTTGGGGGACATGAAAAAGCCCTTGGACAAGCAATATTCTTTTTAAATTGGCCATAGTGTAGCTGAATCTCTTGAAAGCCCACTAAACGTCAGTCTATTAGTCTGGCTTAGTTCAGAATTTGTATGTATAACTCAAAGTACAATGAGCTAGTGAGGAGTGAGTTTAACTTTAAGAAATCATACTGATGTGCCTGATGTCATTTATTTTTTTTAAATTTCTATCCTGCCCTTTTCCCAGGGTAAGAACAATAGAAACATTAAAATAGTATAAATATAAAAGAGCAACCTTCACCAAACCTATCTGCTCCCTCCAGATGTCTGGTCAAATAAAAAGTCTTACAATCTCTCTGGAAAAGGTTCTAACAAGGCCTGGGCATTAACAAACCTTCAAGGGAAGGGCGTTCCATAGGTGTGGAGCAACTGCTGAGAACATCTCTGTATGTTCCCACATGGTATCCATGTGAACTTGATAGATCGTGCATGAGGGCACTCTTGGATGACTTCAAGGATCAGATGGAATATACGGGAGGTGGCAGCCTTTTGTGATTTCTAGTCATGGTTCAACCTTGGAAAACTGTAACACCACTTGCCCCAGCAGCTATTTTGTATAGACTCTTCTACTGTTTTTAGTGTTTCAGTAGCATGAGAATGTTCAAAAGTCATTGCCATCCAATCAGCTACAATAAAAATAAAACAAAACTCCCTGCCACACTGGGTCAGACCACTGGTCTAGCTAGCTCAGTATCCCTGTCTCTGTGGCCAGCATGGGTTACTTTAAAGGATGTGTACAACCAGTCATAAGGAATTATCCACTTCCTGTCACTTACTGCCAGCTTCTGGCAGCTGGAAGTTTCACCGCCTTACCAGCTTGGCTAATAGTTCTTCATGGAAGACGGTGTCATAACTGTGGGTGTCAAATGCCCCACAACCCAGGCTGACCTGCCCTCCCCCTTCTCCTCCCCCCCCCCCCCCCCCCCCCCCCCCCCCCCCCCCCCCCCCCCCCCCCCCAAGTCCACATACCCCACCCTCTGGGGAATGAAGCAGGCATGGCTCCTGCTTTGCATACCTGTAGTAGTGTGCACGTTCTGCCCATGCACCGTGCACACAGGCCACTGGATTGCCCCACTAAGTTGAGTGGAAAAAGATGCAGGCAGAGCTGAAGTTTTTCTAAAGGATTTCTTTGTTGACTTGTTACATTTAATCTTTCTGTTGCAGTGTAGTCCCATTGAATTTTGTCCCATCTCCCTGAGTAATCTGATGCTCAGAAAAACTTTTTGCTGATCTTTGAATGCATAAACTCTTGGAGATATTTTCTGGGCTCACTGAAAGCAGTGGAAAAATGCAGCCAGAATTGAAAGGTTTTTCCAAAGGATTTGTCCCTAAATTAACAAAAAGCCAAACAAATACTTGCAGATTCTGCAAAGTCTGAGTTACCTCAAAAGGTGCCACCCGCTGGGCACCAGTACCAAGTAACGCTGTCTCAACTGTGGGCTGCACTACTCACTGAGACCAGCTCAGGGTATCTTGCCTTAGGCTCGCCAATGTCACTGGGCAGAATGGGGTTCCCTTCTATCTGGTTGACCCCCCCAGAGTGCTGCTACGCCAGCCATGACCAGATCCTCCCCTCTAGACTCTTCTAGATGCCACTCCTCGCTGAGTGCAGCAGCAGCAAAGGGTTAATCCCTGGTTGCCTGAACCTTAGCAGCATCATGGTGTCACAAAGTTAAAGGATGTGTTAGGCTCTTGAGGTTGGTCAAGAAATTCCCCAAGCTAGCCTATAGCACCAGTGACCACACTGGTTTAGGACAGAGAAACCTTATGTAAAAAGGTATTAAGGTGGGACTGAGGGTTCAGGGGTTGCAGAAAATGCATAAAACAAAAACAGTCATAATGCACAATTCTGGCTTAACTTTACAAGGTCCCTGCCTGAAGACCTTACCAAGTCCTTGAAGTTAACTAGAGAGCAACAGTCTGTTCTTGCTTCTCTTCCCAGAGAAGCAGGCACCAGCTGTATGTTATGCAGACCTCTTATCCTGTCCCAAAGGATTGCCTCACACCTTGCTGGCATTGCATAGCCCTTCTGGGGATGATAGGCCCTTGGCAGTCCCCCTTCCCAGGCAGTTGACCATACCGTGTTGCACATTCCATTCATTCCAGCTGAATCAGTTGGTAATCTTGTATTTGGTAGCCCTTCTGTATAATTAATGTTACTGTACATCACATCATGTGTTACCAGGTCAAACATCACCGAGGTCATAACTTTCCCATTTTGTGCATTGCCAGCCCTGGCCCCCATGATACCTGTTTAGTTTTATAGTGTTTCTGAAAGAAGATAGGGCTTCTCTTTTTGTTGTAGTGGTAGTTCTGTTGATCTGATGTTACTGGAAATCTTGGGATTTTAAGGATTTATCAGTGCCCTCCCCTCCCCCCCTGTTTCTTGTCTTGGAGCTTGAAGGGAGGGCACTGAAAGTGCTATTTAAGTGTTTAATAGTAATGATTCTGGGCACATTGAAACTAATGATATAGAATAGCCCTTGGAAGCAATGGAGGCATCCAATAATGGGATTGGCAAATAATAGGCTGTAATTTGGCTGCAAAGCAATACAGTGGAGCTGCATCTTTGGATAGGCAGAAGGGTACCAGGAAGAGTGAACGGAATGACAGAGGGGAGGAGGCTACAGGGATCAGATGCAGTAGGAAGGGACTGGGTGAAATGATGGGGATATTCCCCATGGTCTCCTTGTCACTTCTCTCAATCACTTTCTTCACCCAGAACCATGTCCGTCTACGTGCTTGTTATGGCATTCTTCCTATCATTCCACCCCATCCCTTGCTATTGCACCTGGTCCCCCGTAGTCACCTCCCTGCCATTCCACCCATTCCCAGGGCTTTTTCCTTATCTTTCCATTCAGTTTGCCACTCCACCCACTGCCTGTAGTCTCCTCCCTGTTGTTCCACCCCCTCTCCCTGGCTCTGTGTAGTGTGCGTGTGCGCAAGAACCGAGCTAGAAATATTGTTTGGAGAAGGGAAAGGATGTCCTGCAAATCATTCAAGAAACTGCTCCAGATTAGTGGTGATACATAGCAAGTCAAAAATGAGGGCTGTACTTCGTGAATACAGTTATAGTGCAGCCTTGTCTGTGATCCTTCTCTCAGCACCTCCTTTTAAAAAAAAATAATAGTGGAAATACTTATTTGTGTATAAACAAGTAAGGCAGAACTTCAGATTTTACTCTGGTTATTCTGTCTTCATCTCATTTTGAGTTGGCAGAGGATTCGATCTCACCAGTCTCTCTTGTTACAGTGTGTTCAGTTTGTGCAGCAGTATGAGCCAATGGTTGTGCAGCTCTTGGCAGAAATGATGGACCCTGCCTTTGTGTGTAGTGTAAGTATTGCAGTTTAATACTACTTCATAATTTGCTCCAAGGCATACAAAATAAATGAGTGAATTGGGGTGCTTGGAGCCTTACAGCTGTGCAATCCCCCTGCTTTAAGAATGGACAATTGTTCAAATGTTGGGTTTCTGTGAGGCTAGAGGGAAGAAATTATGCAGACGTTTTTGCAAAGAATAATGTGTATATCTTTATTTCTAAAATGTGCATTTAAGAAATGTAACTTGAATAGAGTAAGTGAAGCTTGCTTTTGAAGTACCATGCCCAAATGGGATTTTCTGTATTTAGTTGCATTGGCCACCCATAGAAGCTAAAATGCTACAAGTTCTATGCTTTTCCTAATAGTTTCATTTAGTTCCTATGGAAGCACACTCTGTGGTTACCAGGAGGGAATATGTGGGGATGCAAGTGAAATCACTGAATGCAAATGTTCTCTCCCCTTTTTTATGCATAGAAACTTGGAGTTTGTGTGTCATCCAAACTGCCTCTGTTGGGCTCAGATGCATGTGTCTGGGGCCCAGGCTACTGGTGTAAGAACATGGAAACTGCATCTCAGTGCAATGTAAGTAACACAAGATTTCCACATGTATATTTATTTATTTATTTTCATGGATTTCTACCCCGCCCCTCCTGCCATGCAGCTCGGGGCGGCTTCCAAAACATTAAAACACAATAAAATCAATAAAAATTATTATAAATATTATAAAACATTAAAACAGGACTAGGTACAATATAAAAACCCAGGTAGGTGGGGGAACTAAAAACACCCCACCCTACCCACCCTCCCTCCCAAAGGCCTGGGCGAACAGCCAGGTCTTACAACTTCGCCGGAATGTTAACAGGCTAGGGGCCAGGCGAGCTTCCTCCGGAAGGGAGTTCCAAAGCCGCGGCCCAACCACCGAGAATGCCCTCTCCATTGTGGCCCCCCGCTTAACACGGGGGACCTCCAGGAAGGCACCCCCGGCAGACCGCAGGAGCCGCTCTGGGGCGCGGAGGGCGAGGCGGTCCCTAAGGTATGAGGGGCCGAGACCGTGTAGGGCTTTATAAATCATCACCAACACCTTGAACTTGGCTCGGCACGCTATCGGCAGCCAGTGCAGAGCTCGGAGCACAGGTGTAATATGCTCCCGACGGCCCGTCCCCGTAAGAAGACGAGCCGCCGCATTCTGCACTAGCTGCAGCCTCCGAACCAAGAACAAGGGAAGCCCCACGTAGAGCGTGTTACAGTAGTCGAGCCTCGAGGTGACGAAGGCATGGATGAGGGAGGCCAGGTCCGGGCCGGAGACATACGGACGCAGCCTACGCACTAGATATAGCTGGCGGAAAGCAGCCTTAGCGACTGCTTCCACCTGCCACTCCAGACGAAGGTCTGCATCCAGTATCACCCCCAAACTCCGGACCTGCTGAGCTGTATATGAGCTCTTAGATGGTGCTGCAAAGTTTAGGTGCAAGTTACTTCTGGAGAGAGCTACTATCCCTAGCTTTCTCTGCCAAAGGTGTTAACCTTTGTGAAGACCAATGAATTTTTAACAGAAGAAAAAAATCACTTCACCCAGAACCTTGGCAAGATGCAAGTTCATAATGTTCCACATCTCTTGTCTCTCTTTCTCTTAGGCTGTTGAACACTGCAAGCGTCATGTGTGGAACTAGAAGAAACCCAGCTCTGAAAGTGTTAGTCATTTTTTTAAAAAATAAAATAAAATGGGGAGGTGAAGCTGGTGATCTAAGTCTTCAAAGTGTCCCTCTTCCTCTTTCAAGATTTTGGGTTTTTTGGTAATTTTTATAGCAATGCTGCTGCTCTTGAAGGATCTGATCTGCAATGTTTAACATTAACAGATATTACAGATTGTACACTTTGCTATGCTCTAAAAGACTATGTAGTACATTGTGGATTTTGACCAGTAGGGAGGAGTGGTTTTACAGTACAAGTAAAAAATACAAACAAAACAGCCTTGTGACTAATCTTCCAAAAAAAATAATAATCTGGACAGCAACTAAATTTTTCATGCATTCTTATTTTCAGCGGTTGATTCTTGTAGTGTTTTGAGTACTCTGTATTAACATCGGGCAAGAATTGTAAGGCGCTGCATATTACATGTGTAACTTGTTATGTGTTGAGTTCACAGATCTCTTGTTCTGTCATTTTTATCAGTGCATAAAGGAAATTGCATTCCCAAGAGTGATGTAGGTGCTCATAAGTTACTTAGCTGGGGGTCTTTTTTGTGCACTTTGGCTATGGACACGGCATAAGGACCTGGTCAGTGACCATTGAAGTCTCCAAATGGACTCCCAGTGAATTTCAGATAAGGACCTGGTTACCTCATGTACTTTTCAAACTAAGTGGGGGTGGCTCACAAAAGGTGCTTTGGGCATTGAAGAGCTAAGTCTTGGCGCAACCCCTGTTGTTACCTCTAGATGTTGTTCTAGTGGCTCCCATTCCAAAGGTTCTTGCTAAAGGCAACAACTTGAAAGGTGCATATCGCCTTGCTCCTATTTGAAAAGTCCAATCTGATACTTTTTTCCATTAGGGCTCCCATTAAGGTATATCAATGTAGCTAGTGCACACCTGTTCCTCGTGGAAGGGGAGAAGGTGAACAAAATAGGAGAGAATGGGTTGAATTTAAATGATGGAAGAGGGTGATTGCTGTTTTCAAATAACTGGCTCACCCATTCAGTCAGGGTTCCAGATCAGCTGCCATGGTCCCTAGTGGTGTCATCCATCATATCCGAGCATATGACAATCTTTCTGACAACACTGCTCATCTCCCGGATGGAATACTGATAACATTTGGAGATACATATCTGGGGCATGTATCTTGATCTCTTTAATCAGCTGCCTTTTGTAAATGCAGGTCCTTTGCATCCCATTGTACTTACATCCTCACATGCTGGTGAGGTTCATGCAAGACTTCATGAATTAAGCAAATTTTACTATAATGAAACCTTGGCTCTTCTCACACTGAAATAGTAGGGCTCTTTTTACAGTTCAGACATTGG
The DNA here is from genome assembly GCA_003113815.1 of Sphenodon punctatus. Classification (NCBI taxonomy): domain Eukaryota; kingdom Metazoa; phylum Chordata; class Lepidosauria; order Sphenodontia; family Sphenodontidae; genus Sphenodon; species Sphenodon punctatus. The sequence goes on along the minus strand of QEPC01012954.1, from coordinate 1,883,890 downwards.
AATAATAGAACAAAGATTGGCTGATCTTAAGAATTCTGAAGTAGATGATGTGCAGCAGACAAAACCATGCAAAATTGTTAGTATGCAGCTTTATTTGCAGCATTTCAAAAGCCCACTCAGCAGTGAATGCTTTGTAGAGCAGACAGTAAGAAGCCCAATAGTGAGTGGCTTCTAAGCACTGAGTGAGAACACCTCCGCATGCTGCTATTAGGAGAATAATCTTACTAACATAGGCAGTTGGGCACTGAACGAGTCCCCAGGCAAGAACCATGGAACCACACAGCCCCCTAGGCTTGAATGCACAGCAATAGAAACAACTTGGTGAAAAGAGAGGCACCTACAATTAACTTTCAGAAATGGCGATGGGGAGATCAAATTAGACAGACAGCGAGCTTTGAACGGCATTCTCTCATCTTGTGCAGGGAAAGCTGCCAGTAACTGTTTGCTTCTATACTTTTGTGTGGGGGGTGGGGGAGGGGGG
>QEPC01012954.1:1840595-1883163 GCA_003113815.1 Sphenodon punctatus | reverse complement strand
CTAGCTGCAGCCTCCGAACCAAGAACAAGGGAAGCCCCACGTAGAGCGTGTTACAGTAGTCGAGCCTCGAGGTGACGAAGGCATGGATGAGGGAGGCCAGGTCCGGGCCGGAGACATACGGACGCAGCCTACGCACTAGATATAGCTGGCGGAAAGCAGCCTTAGCGACTGCTTCCACCTGCCACTCCAGACGAAGGTCTGCATCCAGTATCACCCCCAAACTCCGGACCTGCTGAGCTGTATATGAGCTCTTAGATGGTGCTGCAAAGTTTAGGTGCAAGTTACTTCTGGAGAGAGCTACTATCCCTAGCTTTCTCTGCCAAAGGTGTTAACCTTTGTGAAGACCAATGAATTTTTAACAGAAGAAAAAAATCACTTCACCCAGAACCTTGGCAAGATGCAAGTTCATAATGTTCCACATCTCTTGTCTCTCTTTCTCTTAGGCTGTTGAACACTGCAAGCGTCATGTGTGGAACTAGAAGAAACCCAGCTCTGAAAGTGTTAGTCATTTTTTTAAAAAATAAAATAAAATGGGGAGGTGAAGCTGGTGATCTAAGTCTTCAAAGTGTCCCTCTTCCTCTTTCAAGATTTTGGGTTTTTTGGTAATTTTTATAGCAATGCTGCTGCTCTTGAAGGATCTGATCTGCAATGTTTAACATTAACAGATATTACAGATTGTACACTTTGCTATGCTCTAAAAGACTATGTAGTACATTGTGGATTTTGACCAGTAGGGAGGAGTGGTTTTACAGTACAAGTAAAAAATACAAACAAAACAGCCTTGTGACTAATCTTCCAAAAAAAATAATAATCTGGACAGCAACTAAATTTTTCATGCATTCTTATTGTCAGCGGTTGATTCTTGTAGTGTTTTGAGTACTCTGTATTAACATCGGGCAAGAATTGTAAGGCGCTGCATATTACATGTGTAACTTGTTATGTGTTGAGTTCACAGATCTCTTGTTCTGTCATTTTTATCCGTGCATAAAGGAAATTGCATTCCCAAGAGTGATGTAGGTGCTCATAAGTTACTTAGCTGGGGGTCTTTTTTGTGCACTTTGGCTATGGACACGGCTTAAGGACCTGGTCAGTGACCATTGAAGTCTCCAAATGGACTCCCAGTGAATTTCAGATAAGGACCTGGTTACCTCATGTACTTTTCAAACTAAGTGGGGGTGGCTCACAAAAGGTGCTTTGGGCATTGAAGAGCTAAGTCTTGGCGCAACCCCTGTTGTTACCTCTAGATGTTGTTCTAGTGGCTCCCATTCCAAAGGTTCTTGCTAAAGGCAACAACTTGAAAGGTGCATATCGCCTTGCTCCTATTTGAAAAGTCCAATCTGATACTTTTTTCCATTAGGGCTCCCATTAAGGTATATCAATGTAGCTAGTGCACACCTGTTCCTCGTGGAAGGGGAGAAGGTGAACAAAATAGGAGAGAATGGGTTGAATTTAAAGGATGGAAGAGGGTGATTGCTGTTTCCAAATAACTGGCTCACCCATTCAGCCAGGGTTCCAGATCAGCTGCCATGGTCCCTAGTGGCGTCATCCATCATATCCGAGCATATGACAATCTTTCTGACAACACTGCTCATCTCCCGGATGGAATACTGATAACATTTGGAGATACATATCTGGGGCATGTATCTTGATCTCTTTAATCAGCTGCCTTGTGTAAATGCAGGTCCTTTGCATCCCATTGTACTTACATCCTCACATGCTGGTGAGGTTCATGCAAGACTTCATGAATTAAGCAAATTTTACTATAATGAAACCTTGGCTCTTCTCACACTGAAATAGTAGGGCTCTTTTTACAGTTCAGACATTGGAATAATAGAACAAAGATTGGCTGATCTTAAGAATTCTGAAGTAGATGATGTGCAGCAGACAAAATCATGCAAAATTGTTAGTATGCAGCTTTATTTGCAGCATTTCAAAAGCCCACTCAGCAGTGAATGCTTTGTAGAGCAGACAGTAAGAAGCCCAATAGTGAGTGGCTTCTAAGCACTGAGTGAGAACACCTCCGCATGCTGCTATTAGGAGAATAATCTTACTAACATGGGCAATTGGGCACTGAACGAGTCCCCAGGCAAGAACCATGGAACCACACAGCCCCCTAGGCTTGAATGCACAGCAATAGAAACAACTTGGTGAAAAGAGAGGCACCTACAATTAACTTTCAGAAATGGCGATGGGGAGATCAAATTAGACAGACAGCGAGCTTTGAACGGCATTCTCTCATCTTGTGCAGGGAAAGCTGCCAGTAACTGTTTGCTTCTATACTTTTGTGTGGGGGGTGGGGGAGGGGGGTGGAATTCTAGTAGCACATTCTTAGAAACAAGCTGTCAGCTAATTCTTGATTTGAGTTTGAAAAACAAACCAAAACTTGCAGCTTTCTTGCATCTTTGTTACTTTTCTCTTGTACATAATAGATATGTTTGGGGCATCGTCTGAGATCACACTGATTATGTCTCCTGTTTTGAATCTGTACAGAAATTTGGAAGCTCTTGTTACTCCAGTGTAATACAAAGTGACTGCAGTTTTTCTCTGCATGAGATTGCAGGATGTATTGGTATTGGCCTAAATTGGGGGGTTGGTTTGCTATGCAGAGCGAAGAGATGTTTAGAACGGATACTAGTTCTCTAGCAGTAGCTCTAGAATTATTGGAAGTTTCACACTGGCTCATTTATTGCAGCTTTAAATTTTCTAGACTAGATATCACCCTTTTGTCTTGGCTAGGGTACTACCCTAGTTAGTATGGATGACAAGTTTTTCTTCAGTTATTTTCTTTTGTCAAAGGGTTGACAACACTGGGGCAGGGTAAATTGAGAGCTGTTCCATGTTACATTTCTATTTGGGTACTAGTAAGCTGAAGGTTCCTCTTTCCTCCTGTGGAATGGCAGCATCTGCCCTACTGTAGATGAAAACGGGAAAACCTGCAGTTGCTTCATTAGAGCATTGTCATGATTTTGCACTAAAGCTTCTGTAATTAACAATAAAGACTTAATGTAAACCTTGATAGCCTTGTGTTTTTATTGAATGCTGTATTGGTTGGAGCTTTTCACTTGGTTTTCAGCAGCTGAGTAGTCATGCACAGATATAGTGCCCTCTGTTGGAAGTCCCCATTATAGCTCAAATTTAGATTAAGATTAAACATTACAGTGTGTTCCTAAGGGCTGGATATTGGCAAAAAATGCTGCACCATAAAGAGGCTGTCTACTGGGTTACAACGTTAATGCTCTTCGGAGTGGCTTGCATCCTTCCTGGAAAGAGGATAGACGGACCCTGTCTAAATAGTGTGGGTCAGGCAAGACTTTTTGCCAGAAGCCACAATATCTGTGCATACACTGGGTGTTTTTAGACAAGCGCCTCCCCACCCATCATGCATGTTGCAGGGCTGCATTGGTGCACTATGCAGCCCTACAACATACATGATGGGTGGATAATGGGTAGGGAGGCGCTTGTTTAAAAACACCCACTGAGCACTNGGGGGGGGAGGGAGTGTGTGCTCGCAGAACGATTATGGTATAACCTTGGTTATGCAGACTTGTCTTCGGTGTAACAATATAACAGGTTTTGTTTCCCCAACCCATAATGAGTAGTGCATGTTTCTATTACGCAAGCAATGTACCTGGTTCTCTACAGTCATTAATCAGAGAGAGGTCTCTACCCCAAGGGGCTTACAATCTTGTTAAGACAAGGGAGGGGGAGATGACCAGGATGCTCCTGCTCTTGATCACAAACAGACCTGCATCCATACACAATAGGGTCCAAGCTAGGGAGAGAGGGAAATTCAGTGCATGACTTTCCTGTATTGGAGTTCTGCGCAGAGACTGAGGTTGGCTGGTATGATTCCTACCTGTGTCTTATGTCACCCAGGCCAGTTAGCGGAGAACCCATACTGGGTCAGACCAATGATCCATCAAGCCCAGAATCCTGTCTCTAACAGTGGCCAGTCTCTCTTGGGAGAAGTACCCAACAGGTCCCAATGTGCAGTCCATTCCCTGTTGTTTCAGCTCCCAACAGTAAGTGGTTATGGCCCCAAAACCTACTTGGCTAATAGGTCCATTAATTGACCTATCTTCCAAGAAATTATCCAATCCCTTTTTAATATTAGCTACAAGTTAATTGTTCATTGAGTGAAAAATATACTCATTTGTTTAAATCTGTTCCCAGTTTATTTCATGGAGTGTCCCCTTGTTCTAGTATTAAGAAGGGTAAATAACTACTCCTGTATTTACCTGTTCCACACCACTGATTGTATGAACTTCTCATATCCCCTCTGTCTTGTCCAAGCTGAAGAGCCTCAACCTATTGAGCCTCTCTTCATACAGAAGTCACTCCATACCCTTGATCATCTTTGTTGCCCTTCTCTGTACCTTTCCTAGTTCTACTATGTCTTTTTTGAGATAGGACAACCAGAACTGCACACAATATTCAAGGTGTGGTTGCACCATAGATTTATATAGTAGCATGATGATATTTTCAGTTTTATTCTTTATCCTTTTCTGAATTCCTAACAGTTTGCTTTTTTGACTGCTTGCCACACACTGAACTGAGGATTTCAGTGTAGTATTCACGATGACTCCAAGATCCTTTTCCTGAGTGTTAACTCCTAATTTCAAACACAGCATTGTATACGTACAGTTTGGGTTATTTTCCCCTATGTGCATCACTTTGCACTTGTCCACATTAAATTTCATCTGCCACTTAAATGCCTAGTCACCCAGTCTCACAAGATCCTCCTGCAATTAAGTCTGCTTGGGTTTTAACTAATTGAGGAAGAGAACTGTAGTTTGTCTTGTCCATGACTCTTTGATTTCAGTGCAGCAGGCTGCAAGATCATGATGCATCATCTTGTATGCATCTTCAGTGTTGAAGATACTTAGCAGGTTTTTTTTGACTTGCACCTCAGACTGAGTTTCATGTAACTGCCCATGTGGGAGAGGTGGGATATGCATGTGTGTTTAAAAACTTTCTTAAAATGATCTCTGATCTGACATACCCATTAGCTCCCCATCTTCTGTCCTCAAAATCCACCTGCAGTAAACTTCAAGCTATCGGAAGTACCAAAACCTAGCAGTTCAAAGGTAGGTAGGTATGTGTAAACGCATGCTTGAACTCTGTTCCATGTGAAATAGCTGGGTTGAATGACAGCTCCTCTCCCCAGTTTCCAATAGCTACATGATAGCATGAGAACAGGTGTTCTTTTTGACCTGCAGAGTTTAGACCACTTGCTGTATAAAGCCCCACAACTTTCTTATTTCCCTCTGACCATCTGGGAGTGCTTTATCTGCTCCTCCCTCGACTTGCATATTTAGTATTAATTACACCCTGCTGATGGGTGTGGTCAATTATCCATGTGAAATACATCACATAGGTGTCAGCTTGCTCCAGTCCATCAGTCTGCCTGTCTCAGAGTTGCTCAGTGTATGCAGGAGGCACTGGGCTAGCTTTGATTCCAACTGAACCCCAGTACCAGCATGGACAGCATGTGGAAAGGCTGGAGCGTGCTGCTGATAGCGCTCTACTTAGTTTCCTATCAAGGTAAGGTCAGGCTTTTTATCTGCTCAAAGAGAACCACATTTCTTATCAACTATTAACATGGGGAGGGAAAAGACTAATGTAGGTGGTCTCTCCCTGCAAATGTAACCAATATTAAATCTGCAGAGATACTGGGCTAGCTGTCCCCTACTTGCAGTTTAACCCCTACCTCCCTGAGGGAAGAGAATACTTCTGTCTAGAGAGATGCTTGGTTTGTATCATTCCTGTGGAGGGGAGTAGATTCTGGTGTTACACTGCAATTTTTTTTCTTAGCAGATAGAACACCATTCAGAGCTCCTTTGGCATCAATTCATTGTCTGACCCCGGATTTTAAAAGAAATTAAGTGGTGTATTTGAGGGGTCTGCATAGGACTATGAAAGCTTTCTCCTAAAAGGGTTATGAACAGTTTTGCTTAACAAGCTTGATGCTGGTCATGTAGCTTTTGAATTCTTGTCATGCTTACTACTGAGTGGTGGTAAATCTGATCAAAACCTTGGATTTTTATAGGTAAAACTTGTTTTTGGAAAATGAAGCCACAGATTACCAGTCAATAAATATGAAAGATGGGGGGGGGAGCCCTATTGAACCTCCTTAATCACAATCCAGTGATTGCAGGACATATACACCTGCTTCTTATTCTCTCACAAGGAGAAGCAAACAACAAAAAAACAAAACTGTGCCAAACGTAATGAAAACCTTCCTTTTCAAATTTGCAGTCCGTTGAGTACCGTGTTGGAAGGAAGTAATTGCTTGCTTACTACTTTTATTGTCCTTTTTATTTGGGATTTCCTTCTGACAATGCTAAGTGTGTGCACCTGTGACATCTCAACTTCATGAACGTATACTTGTTTCTATGTTCCCTCGTCCCGGTCTTCCTCGCCCGTCCTAGATTGTAAATCCCCGGGGGCAGGGGCCTGTATTTAACCATTACTGCTCAGCACCAAGCACATTGCTTGTTCTATAGTTATCTGTACTGGCTGCCTGGCTTCCATGCTGGTGGTTTATGGAGTGGTGGGGAACCGGCCCAGAAGACTGGACTTTAATTGCTGGGGAGGGGGAATCTCCTGGTTTTTAAGAGCGCTAGGGAATATTAAGCAGCTAATTAAGAAATGCTGGAAAGCTTTATTGGTAAGTAACATACTTGCCAAACCAGCTTTCCATGCTGTTGTGCTTAGCTTCAGCCTAGGCTGCTCAAACCAGCTGCATGGCACGATGAGGCTGTAATATGTAATTTTTGCAGAAAACTTGGATTCAAGAGCCTTCCCACAAATTCTTGGTTAATAGCTGAGCACTTGGAATCTTTGGAACTAGCCCATGTCCTTTTAAGTTAGGAACTACCCCATGTCCTATCAAGTTGGTACCCAGCACAATAACTGGCACCTTTTTATTAAAAAATAAAAGGTGCCAGTTATTGTGCTGGGTACTAACTTGATAGGACATGGGATAGTTCCTAACTTAAAAGGACATGGGATAGTTCCAAAGATTCCAAGTGCTCAGCTATGAACCAAGAATTTGTGGGAAGGCTCTTGAATCCTAAGTTTTACGTAAGGGACTTAGAAGAGATCTGCAAATACAAATCTCCAGATGTAGATGAAACCAGACAGAATTAAAGTGGTTGCAGGTGATAACTCCCCTTGAAGCCCTTCTTCAATCCACTTGTGATTCTCTGACTCCAATTCAGTATGTTAGGTAAAGGCCATTGTATCATGGTGGGGGAGGCCAGGTACGCTGGTTGATGTTTGGGTGCTGGATGTGTCGGCTGTATGGAGAGGATGGGATGGCATAGCAGCTTAAGCACGGGGGTTATAAAACGTTCCGTAGAATCGCACGTTCCAGCCGCTACATAAATGAATAAATAGTCCAACTTGAAGTACTACAGAGAAACTGGTTGTGTGCAGCCTATTGGATGAAAGTCCCTGTTATGACACTTCACTGGTGGCCTGTTTGGAATGAGAATCATTTCTGCTAAACAGGAGTAGCTTCCACGAGTGTCTTAAAAATCTCCTTCCTCTCCTGCCTTTTACAGCTCATTGCTTGTACTTGGTTATTACCAAGGCATAGGACCAGGTACTCTAGCTTTTGGGGAAACGCTCCATGGGGGGAAAGAGTTCGCACTCGGTTCTGGTTGGAGTGAGATCAGAACTGGAAGGCACACCCCCACCCACGTTATTGCACCATACACAGAGGCAGTGCTTTGCAATCTGAGAAGATTCATTCTTTACCCCAGGGGTTTATAAGAGTCATTTTCAAATGTATTGCTCATCTTGCTAGATGAAAAAGATTGGTGCTGGGAACTACCTGCTCTAAAAGCAATTGTATGGGTTTGTGCAATGGCTGTGTTGCCCAAGGGCAGCTATGGTCTCTGAAGAAGCAGCATGAGAACATATTTGACACTGATCTCCAGCATCAAAGTGACTTGGCAACACCTGAACACATGGCTCCTTTTACAAGAACTAAAGTGACTCTCCAAGCCCTGACTGCTTTTTGCTTTTGGTTCTTGAGCTTTAACAAGAGAGACTGGTGAGATCGAATCCTCTGCCAACTCAAAATGAGATGAAGACACAATAACCAGTATAATTTCTCATTTTTGTATCTTGGGTGTCTAGATACTTTGAGGGTTAACTAAACATGCTGTAGCTTTGGGGTGTCTCCACTTGATGCGACGTGGTGTTTTTGTAACTGCTACACATAATTTTAAATCCTGATAAATTCTTGTCAAAGCAGCATGTAGCTTTAAATTCCTTAGTTTATATATTTAGAGCCTGCCCTTACCTGCAGGCTCAGGGTTGCTTATAATACAAAAACATGAAAACCAAATTTCCATTAAGACCACTCTTTCTTTCACGCTGCAAATCCTATCCCTGCCTCCTCGAAGCTTGGCCAAATTAAAAGGTCTTGTATTGCTTTCTGAAGATGCTCAGCGTTTGATGAACCTCCAAGGGAAGGAAGTTTCAAAGCTGTGCAACAGCCACCACGAATGCCTTTGTGTGCCCATGTTGTCTGGACCCAATACAATGGTGGGATTCACAAGGGGGTGCTCCCGGATGACCTAAGAGAGCACAATGGGATATAGCAGGGGAGGTAGTCTCTTAGATATGCAGGGCCTAAGCTTAGTGGGGGAGGAGCATGTTTGGTTGCTTGGTATTCCTGGGGGGGTGGGATATGTGAACAAATACCAAACGGTGTTGGGCATATCTGCCTGACAACTACAATTTTAATATAGACTCTGGCTCTCTTTTGGTTGGTGGCCGTGGCAGATTCAGGGAAATGGGCCCTGTATTGTGTAGGCCCTCATCTAACACTGGAAAGTTTGATGGGCCCACAATGACTCACCCATTAGAAAAAGTGTTACTGTAACTAATGTTCAGTTAAATGTAACCTCCCCTTTATGGGTTGGCGCACTTTGAATTGGAGGCCTGGTGTCCTGTACGCTTCATGAGTTGGGAACCACTTCTGATTTGCTGCAGGCCTGCCGTAGGCCAGGGCTCCCTAGGTTTGTGACTCTGTATGTTACCCCAGTGCTTTCTGTGCATGTTGTCATTTCAAGTTTATTCATAGACTTCATGTATTGGGGGCTCCTGTGGGACCACAGCACATAGGGTCCTGTGTGGGTGCAAAGTTGACAGTATTCTGGCTCTGGTGCGTGCTCACCTACATTGGCTAATGCAAAGGATTCAGAGAGCTGTTTTACACCATCCCACTCCAAGGTACCCAATCCAATTGGGTGCTCTCCTATCTGGTTGTTGAAGCTGTCTTCTAGGTAGGAAAGCAGTTGCTCAAGCCATTTTCCAGAGGGTTATGGGAGAAAAATACCAGTAAGAGACACTCCTTGAAAAAAGATAAGCTGCCAAGAAAGATTGCCATTCTAGAGGGCCCCAGTAAGCACCAATTATCTGAAGTGACTTAAGAATGATGGAAGACTGTAAATCATCTGAACCTTCTTTATTCCACAAGTCTGTTTGCTGGGGGCTGCTCTGTTGCCTGCAAGCCTGGCAGAGCTAGAAGTACTGCAGTGCCTGCTCGAGAGACCCTTTCCTGCCCGGTGTCCACCCGATGCCAGACCAAGCTTCTCTAATCGATCAGGCTGTCAGACCAGCCCCACTAGCAACAGTGCGTGCGAGGAGAGGGGGTTTCCATTGATGCTTTGTAGAAATCCTCCCAGTTCCCTAATGTCCCCAAGTGGGATTGCCTTCTTTACTCCCTTCCCTCTCCTCACTGGAGAATTTGGCTAGGCTATAAGGGGATTTGGGGAGGGAGCAACTGGGTTTCCAACTTTTCCTCCAGCACAGGGTGTGAAAGGCTTATGTGCGGCTGGCCCTTTAAGAAAATCTGCATGTGGGTGTCCTGTCCCCAGGCAGTTCCTATGGTTACAGGAAGGGTCTCTGACATTGCTACTGCGCTCGCTCGCTAGTGGCATGGTCCCTTTCCGCAGACTCGCTGTGGAGATTGGGAAGGGAGGCATAAGCATCTTCTGACTTGGTGAAATCTCATTTTGTTCCAGCCCCAGTTTTGAGTTTACCTAGACCATTTAGTACTCTCTTTGTGTACATTAAGACCAACCTACCTGCGCGCGCGCTCTTTGTGCATGCGCATCAGAGGCGTGCCTAACCTGTTCGTGTCTCAGAAGAGTATGCGTGCATGAGGTGAGAGAGAGACCAACTTATTTATGCAAACTAATTTGAGATGTGATTGGCAATCTTAAATTGCAAGTAATTTCTTACCTTATATTAACTTTTATGTTTTACTAACTAATACGTAATACATTGCAGTTTATGTTTTCTTCTTGTTTTGGCCCTCTGTAGTGTTTTTTTTTTTTTTGGTGGCTTGGGCTCAAGCCTCTGATCTCTTTGGGAACTAGCAACACCCCTGAAAGGGATGGGAAAATGCTCTTCCTGACATGGCCACCTCTGGAAGCCCCAATTTCTCTGGGTTACTGGAGATAGTCATGGAGAGAGCAGGGGTGACCAGTAAGTAGGAAGCTGCAGTAGTCAAGGTGAGAAATGTCTGGAGCATGGACTAGTCTTAGCAGTGGGACAGAACGGTATTTGCAGGAGCCTTAGCAACAGACTGAATAGGAGGTATCAAGGGAAGGGAAGAGTCAAAGATGAATCTTCGACTATGTGTCTGGGGGATGAGCGGGTTAGTGACACCATCAGTGGAGATGAAGAGTGGTGGGGGAGAGGATGCTTTAGGGATGAAGAGCTCAGTCTTGGATATGTTCAGCATGAGTTGCCAGTGAGACAGTGGTAAGAGACTGGATGGAAGCAGGGGAAAGTCAGGGGGGGGGGGGGGGGGGGGAGATAGTGTTGGGTGTCATCAGCGTATGGGTGGTATTGGAAGCCATAAGCTTCAATACGTTTGCTGAGGGATAGAGTGTAAAAGGAGAACAGGGACAGAAACCTGAGGAACTCTTCCCCAAGAGGGGAAGAAAGGCAGAGGAGGTGCCAGCAAGAGAAACATTGAATATATGGTTAGAGAGAGAGAACCAGTTGAGAACCAAGCCCCTGAAACTGAGGCAGTGAAGAGAACCAAGCAGGGAGGGGGAGTGGTTGGCTATGTCAAAGGCAGCACAGTGGTCAAGCAGGAGAAGGATGGAACAGAGGCAATTAGATCTGGCTATGAGGAAGTCACGGGGAATTTTGGTGAGAATGGAGTTTGAGTGGAGAGGACAGAAGCCAGATCAAAGCGTGTAAGGGAGGAACTGGAGAAAAGTGAAGACAGGTATAGGCAGCTCATTTCAAGAGCTTGCTGATGAATGGGAGGAGTGAAATCAGACAATAGTTGGAAAGGATGGAGTAGAGTGGATTTTTTTGTTTTAAATAAGACTGTGGCATGCTTGAAAGTAGAAAGAAAGGAGCCAGTAAAGAGGGAGAGGTTGATGATCTGAAGAGAGAGGGGGCAAGTGGGAGAGAAGCCCTTTTTAAATGGGGTGAGGGGGTGGGGGCCAGGCTGGGTAGGGGTGTGGCAGGTGGAGCACCGCTGCAGGGGTGATGGGTGGGGGAAGGGTGCAGACGGGAGCACACACCCACCTCCACCCATCTACACACACAGAGCAACCTGCCTTTTTGCTGGTTGCTCCATGTGTGGGTGATGGGTGGAGATGGGTGGGTCATGGGAGCACAGCGGTCACACAGGTGGCACCCACGAATGGACAAACAGCGGATCTGTGTGTACATGCATGGCTTCATCTTGTGTAAAAAGGACCAGAGAGAGCACTTAGGAGGTGAAAAGGGATAGGGTCATGGGAGCAAGTGGAGGGGACTGGACAAGGAGAGGAGGGAAATGACTTTATCTAGGTTGGCAGGAGAAAAGGAAGAAAGGAGTGGGAGGAAAAGAGGAATGGAAGGAGGGAGAAGGGTGGGAAGAAAGTTCAAGGCGGTTGTTCTTGAACAAGGAGATAACATCCTGTGTAGAGAGCCAAGAGGGGGGAGAGAGGAGAGAGGTTTGAGAAGCAAAGTAAAAGTTGAGAAGAGATGGCTGGAAGTGTGGGACTGAGAGTCCATCGGTATGGAGAAGTACTATTGTTTAGCAAGGGAGATGGTAGAGCTGAAGGAGAAGAGAGTGAACTTGTAGTGTTGTAGTCAGCAAGTTTGAGAATTCTTCCACTGGCAGAATGGGAGAAAGAACAGAGAGCAGATGGTTGGGGTGAGCCAAGGCTGTCGGTTGACAGGGTGGTGGGAGAGTAGAGCAAGTGAGTCATCAAGGATAGAGGAGTGATATGCGTTAAAGGCAGACGCAACTGAGTCAAGGCAGAAGGAAGAGGAGACAGATGAAAGAAGTAGGGTGAGAAAGAGGAAGTATTGTCCTCCTGAGAGTGAACTAGTTGAAAGTCACACTGAGATTGGGGAGGTAGACAGTGGGAGATGTGGAAAGAGGCAATGCAAGGTGGTGATCCGAGAGAGGGAGGGCATTGATGGAGAGATTGGAAACGGCAGTTTTTGGAAAAGTTCAGGTCAAGAGAGTGACAATCATGATAGGTAGAGGCCAAAAAAACATGAAACAACATGATTTCAAACCATGAAAGTTGCCAACTAGGGTGGCCATAGCTCCCCTTTAATGTAGGACTGCATTGGTTCCAATGCAGTCCTGAACCATGTATTTTTCATACATGCCCTGTATTAAAAGGGAGGTATGGCCACCCTAGTTGGCAACAGTGTGCAAACATGGGCCAGAAGAGCTGGTTAAACTTGACAGAGAACTTAGTCATCAAAGGACATATTGCAGCAAACAACTCGTAGGACTCTGACCTTATTTAAAAATAACTGGGTAAGTGCTGTCGACTCTCTCATCTCTCAGCCATATGGAACTGTACCTTCCCAATAAGGAGGTTGCAGACACACATTTCTAGTAAAACCAAACAATGATGTGTAGGGCTGTGCACTGAGGTTTCAGTCAAACACAAAAGTCCTGGTTTTGGCTTCCGTATTTGAAACACAAATACTGGGCTGCGTATTTGGGTTCTGAGGAAACCCCAAACATCCCCAAAATGGAAGCCACCTGCTCGGGGAAACTCTCCCTGCCTGCAGGGGCTGCCAGTCTCAGAACTGCAGTCTCCAGTACTGCAGCCAATCCCAGCCCAGACAGGGAGAAGTGGTGAGGCTCTGGGCATTTTTACACACACAAAGTTCCAGATTTTTCAATCTTCTGGGTTTACAAGTCCACAAGTAAGTTACACACACACACAGCCGTGAGGCAGTTCCTGGATGCAGTCTTCACACAAACACTGCCCTGAGGCAGTCTAAAGTAGCCGCAGCTGTAGATGTGACAGGCTGCCATGGAAACCAAATGACCACAGCTGCCTGGAGCAAAGCAGTTTACCAGGAGAACTTTTTACACACAAGTTCTGGGAGAAGTTCTACTCAGAAGTTCAAAGATCTGGATGTTTAAGATCTGGGTGAGTGATTTAGACACACAAAGTTCAGGATGTAACACCAAACATCCAGGAGAAATGTGTGTGTAAAAACACCCTCTGGCAGCCTCATTCCCCCTGCCCCCAAGCCAGAAACCCCCTTTGTAGCTAGCCCCTTCCCCCAGTTCAGCAATCTTCCCCTGAGCCTGGTCCCATGCCCCTTTCCCTAAACCAGTGACCCCTTCCCTAAGCCAGTGACTGCCCCTGAGCCAGAACCAGCCCCATTCCCCACCAAACCAGAGGCACCCTAAGCCTGACCCTTGCCCCTTTTCTCCATCCCCAAAGTAGCAACCCTCGCCACTAACCAGTCCCATGACCCATTTTCCCAAGCTAGCTGTATGCCTCACTCTCCCTCAAGCCAGCAATCCATGTGAGCTTCTCCCTCCCTAAACTAGCTAACCCCCACCCCATAGCAAGTCCCACGCACTTCTGCATCAAAATAGCCCATATGCAGGAACATGTGTTCACTGCACTTTCCACATTGGCAACAATATGGAAAATGCAGTGAAAACCTCTGAAGATACGAAGGTAAATAAACAGAAATACTAAACCAAATGCAAAAATTTGACCCTGTGCACAACCCCAGTGATGTGCATTGTATAATGTTTATTACGCATAGCACATAGCTATTGCACAATTTAAAGAAAAACCCAAATATTCTACCCATCCGTACACTGATGTAAACAAAAACAATACATTATACCTCTTTATACCACAGCCGGATTAGCCATATAAAAATATACACCATAAGCTGATCAGCCTAAATCAATGATTTCTACAGGTGCCCTTGATTCCAAAAAGCACTGTCTAAAATAAAAGGCTTTAGTTAAATAGGATGCTATAGCCCGAGGAATAATTGGTTGGACATCGGATAGGGCTAATAACAAAAGTCCATGCTCCGACCACCCAGGGTACTGGTTCAACAAAGGAGACAGTAATACTTCATCTCGAAGTTGGTCATATAAATAACAAGTGAACAGGACATGTTCAGTTGTCTCAATTGTCTGATGGTCAAAAGGTCAGGTCCTTGAATCAATTGCTAAACCACGGAGCCGTCCATCCATAATTGCTGTGGGTAAGGCATTGAACCGTGCCCTCAAAAACAGTAACTTCCTGTGACTTGAAATAGAGGACATCAGGTAAGAAGCCATAGATCCCCGTGGCGGAAGCACAGACAGAAAGCCATATGAGTCGAAACCCTAATTTTGGAAATCTCTTCCTGTCTAGCCACATCCTTAAGTCTAAGCAGGAGCTGAGCTTTGGCCAAACACTGCTCCATACCCGCAAAATAGTTTTGCAAGAAGCCCAGGATGGCAAGGAGCGATTCTACCACACTAACCCAACGACCCCTGTATGCATCCTCCAGCCAAAATTTGAGCAGACCCGAGTGGCTAACTGCTGCCAATCTAAGCCAGAACCTTAATATCTAGCCACCCACCTCCACCCAGCTACTTTGTCCAAACTCCAGCCTAACTGCTGCATCCGGGATTCCATTTGGCACCCTACTAAGGTTCCTTAAGAATGTTGACTGCACCAAATTCAGATTGATTTGAGAAGGCAGCAGAGGAACCCAAAGTTTAGCACCATAAAGATATTGCGCCTGTGTTTTACTATTAAGGACCCTAATGGCCGCTGCAAGGACAGATCGCCCTGTAGCCCCAAGCAGCTTAGAGATGGTAAGTGCGAGCCTTTAGCTATTGAAAACGCCTTGGCATGGTGAAAGGACCAGCAGCCTGTGGCCCTAAAATGAAGGCCCAGATACTTAAAGGAGGTAACTTGCTGAATATGGTGGTTATTAATAGACCAATTATAGGGTTTCCGAGAATGGGAAAACACCTCCACCTTTGATTTCTCGTAACTTATGCACAGCTTATTAGTGTCGCAATATCTGGCAAAACACTCCAATTGTCTGCATAGGCCTACCCGGGTCTGGGACATTATAACGAGGTCATCTGCATATAGGAGACACCCTAGATAATGAGACGCAAGTTTAGGCAGAAAAAATGAGGTCTGGGCTAATTGAAGGACGACATCATTAATGAACATATTGAAAAGTAGAGGGGCAAGGACACATCCCTGCCTAACCCCCAGATAGGTGGAAATTTCTCTGGTTAGAAAACCCTCCTAGCCAAGCTTAACTGCTAGAGAGGAATCTGCATAGATCCGTTGTAAAAGAAACAACTATCTGCCATCAATGGCTAACCTCTTTAACTTGTCCCATAAGATGACCCTATTGACGGTATCAAAGGCGGATTTAAGATCTAAAAATGCCGTAAAGAATTTACCGTTAGCCTTGACATATTTTTCAGTTAAACTGTGAAGAATAAAACAATACTTAAGCGTGGAATGGCCCTTCCTAAACCCCGCCTGTTCTGGATGCAGAATATTTGCATCCTCCACCCAGGCCGTGAGTTTTGCCAAGAGCCATTTGCCATATATCTTACCACTTGTACACAAAAGGCTAATGGGCCTGTAATTGCCAGGATCTGTTCTAGGCCCCTCCTTGTAGATGGGGACAACTACTGCTTTAGCCCACTGAACAAGGACATACCCGGTAGTGTTGATGGCAGTAAAAAGCGCTGCCAAAACAGGAACCCACCAGGTCCTAACGTTTTTGAAGCATTCAACTGATATCAAGTCGGGCCCCGGTGCCTTGCCAGACTTGAAAGTTCCAATCAGATTCTCCACCTCCTATGGGGAGACAAAGGTTGTGCATCAATGTCTACTGATGGGACTGCAGATTCCCTAACCCCCACTTCCCCCATATATAGTTGTTGGAAATGGTCAATTCACACTTGACTAGAAACTGGAGCCGATAGTAAATTACCCTCCTTCTTTCCCTTGAGCCAGTTCCCAAAACTTCCTGGAATCCCCGGCATCTGCCGCTTGAGTCAAGCTATCCCAGTAATTAGCCCAATATAAGTTCTCTTCTTAATTAAGATTAGTTTCTTGTAATCAGCCTTGGCATGGAAAAATTTGGGTGGGGAGGGGAATAGATGAAACATAGCCCCTCCTATACTGGGAGTACCAGAATTCTATTGCTTTCTTAGCTTTAAAGCAGTCGGAATCAAACCAAGCTTGATTACCAAGAGCCTTGTTACTGCGGGCCGAAGATACCTGAAACCTGGCCTCTAGGAAGCAGTAGATACTAAGGCTCAGATCCGAGAAGGATTTAACCACCTGGTGGTCACTCACCCCTTCCATGATCATGGCCCTAATACCAGAGGCTTGGGCATCTACCAGGAACCCTGCCATAGCTACCATCACAGAAGCAGACCACTTCATTGAGGGATGGCGGGCCCCTGTGTCTAGAGCAATCTCTGCGGGGGAGGAAAATACTGAAGAACCCACCAGATCCACAGCCAGAATCAGGGGCAAATGGTCACTACAGTGGATTTCTCCTACTGTAAAATCGGTGACCAAGGGTAAACAATCTGCTGAGATGGCCACATAATCAACAACGCTCATGCCTAATGGCCCAAGAAATGTAGATGTGCATAGTTGTCTTTTCAATTCGGCTTTATAGAGCAGAGGTGGCTAAAGCTCCTAACCTTAAAAGCCGTGTACCGAAATCTGTGTATGACGGACCCACAAGGCACATGTGCACGCGCGCACACAACACACCCTCTCCTGGTTCATGATTGGTAAGTGGAGCTGGTGCTCTGCAGTTGTGGTGGCTGGGATTCTGAGGAGTAGTTGTGAATCAGCTGCTGAGATCGGTTCAATGAAGTAAAACACGGGACCATTAAGGCAACCTGGGCTCCAGGACCAGCCCTGGTTAAGAGCCGCTCCTGAGCTGCTCAAGAGTAACATGTGGTTCCCAAGCCACAGTTTGGCCACCCTTGTAATATATGTTGACTTTTGTAGGATATCTGACACTGTCCCACATGACATATTCATCTACAAGCAAGCAAAGTGTGGGCTAGACAGAACTACGGTTAGATGGGTTCACAATTGGTTGAAAAGTTGTACCGGGTATCAAGACACTGAGAAAACAATAAGATGCAATTTAATAAAGACAATGTAAACCTACACTCAGGAAAGAATAGTCAAATACATAGCTAGAGAGTAGCACTGCTGAGAAGAATCTGGGAGTCATAATGGATCGCAAACTAAATATGACCCAACAATGTGATGCGGTTGCAAAAAAGGCAAATGCCATTTAGAGTTGCTTTAGCAGAAGCATCCTATCCCAAGTATAGGAAGTAATTGTTCTCTTTACTCAGCACTGTGTTGGCTTCTTATCTAGTTATGGGTCCATGCTTTAAGAAGGATGTTGACAAACTGGAAAGGGTTCAGAGGAGCGCAACAAAGATGATCAAGAGTCTGGAATGGCAAACCTGTGAGGAAAGGCTGGAAGAACTGGGAGTGTTTAGCCTAAAGGTAAATGTGTAAGAGACTGCTTTAAGCAGGAGGGTAATCAGTTGTTCTCTGGGGCCACTGAGAGAAACCCATTCAAGAGGGAATGGGTTTTAATTGGAGGGGGAATGATTACATTAAATGTCAGGAGGAATTTTCTAATTGTAAGAATAACTGGGCAATGGAAGCTGAATGTGTGGTCCCCATTGTTGGAAACATTAAAAAAGAAAAGAAACAATAGGTTAAATAAACATCTATTGGGGTGATTAAGGTTTCAGTGTAATCAGTCTTGATTAACGGGGAGTGGATGGGCTTCTGGTCCCTTCCATCCTTAAAATCCTAGGATTTCTGGCTCTTGTCTGTGCTTTTCCACGTCTCTCTTTAATAGACATTTCTCAGTAGACCTGTTTTTCAATCTTTTCTCTGCTGTTTCTTCCCTTTCTTCGGATCTCATCTTGACTTTCTGCTCCCTTTTCTCCACATCCTAAATGAAACTTAGTTACCCTTCATCTGATAAGCTATTTCCCACTATACCCCCAATCCATATGTTTGCCTTCTCTGAGTGTTTTCCACTACTTATTTCTCTTTGGTACCTACACCAATATATAATTTTACAGCTGTTTTTAAATATCTGGCACATCTCTTTCTCTCTTTTTACCCCGCTCCCCACCTGCTACCCTACACTATCTACTCCCACTTATTCCAGGCCCCTCATATATACCTGCTCTACATTTGCTCAGTTTATATATTTCTACTGGCTATGCTACATGCCTGAGGAAGGGCCCTGCATGGCTTGAAAGCTTGCTAATTTCCATCAACAACAGTTAATTCAATAAAAGATATCATTCAAACTACTTTGTCTCTCTCTCCACATGTCATATTCCTATATCCTGTTTCCTCACTCTCCCCTTCTTTCCATTCACTTGTACCTCTGATTTTCCCACAAGTCAAGTCTCTGATTTTTCAACCCTTTTCCACCACCACCTACCCTAGTCTCTCCTTACTGCGGCTGTATCTCCTCTCTCCATCTGTATGCAAAGCTGGCTGAAAGGCATGGCACCTAACCTGTAGCCTCTCTGTACATGACAGCACTGCCCTGTACTTAGATGAACCAATGCCATTGCATCAGTTTAGGCAGCCTTGCCCTGCCTGACCCTGCTCTGTGTCCTGTAGCTATAGGGCATAATACTCTTCCATTAAAGTCAATGGAAGCTTTGCGATTGACTTCAGCAAGTTAAAATGTACAGCCACGGTATTGCAGTGCTGCTCTCCCTTGAGAACCTAGTCCACGCTTCCTAGCTCCATTCCCTGAAAAAGTGGCTGTTTTTAGATGGACACCACCTTTGCTCCTGCTCCAACTCATTCCCGGGTGGGCCACCCGGGGCTGAGGCTGCTCCGTGTTACCCCGAGATTTTTCCAGGAAATAGCTCCACCATGGGGAAAGGGATCCCCATAGGAAAGCTTACGNGGCAGGTGGAGCACCGCTGCAGGGGTGATGGGTGGGGGAAGGGTGCAGACGGGAGCACACACCCACCTCCACCCATCTACACACACAGAGCAACCTGCCTTTTTGCTGGTTGCTCCATGTGTGGGTGATGGGTGGAGATGGGTGGGTCATGGGAGCACAGCGGTCACACAGGTGGCACCCACGAATGGACAAACAGCGGATCTGTGTGTACATGCATGGCTTCATCTTGTGTAAAAAGGACCAGAGAGAGCACTTAGGAGGTGAAAAGGGATAGGGTCATGGGAGCAAGTGGAGGGGACTGGACAAGGAGAGGAGGGAAATGACTTTATCAAGGTTGGCAGGAGAAAAGGAAGAAAGGAGTGGGAGGAAAAGAGGAATGGAAGGAGGGAGAAGGGTGGGAAGAAAGTTCAAGGCGGTTGTTCTTGAAAAAGGAGATAACATCCTGTGTAGAGAGCCAAGAGGGGGGAGAGAGGAGAGAGGTTTGAGAAGCAAAGTAAAAGTTGAGAAGAGATGGCTGGAAGTGTGGGACTGAGAGTCCATCGGTATGGAGAAGTACTATTGTTTAGCAAGGGAGATGGTAGAGCTGAAGGAGAAGAGAGTGAACTTGTAGTGTTGTAGTCAACAAGTTTGAGAATTCTTCCACTGGCAGAATGGGAGAAAGAACAGAGAGCAGATGGTTGGGGTGAGCCAAGGCTGTCGGTTGACAGGGTGGTGGGAGAGTAGAGCAAGTGAGTCATCAAGGATAGAGGAGTGATTTGCGTTAAATGCAGACGCAACTGAGTCAAGGCAGAAGGAAGAGGAGATAGATGAAAGAAGTAGGGTGAGAAAGAGGAAGTATTGTCCTCCTGAGAGTGAACTAGTTGAAAGTCACACTGAGATTGGGGAGGTAGACAGTGGGAGATGTGGAAAGAGGCAATGCAAGGTGGTGATCCGAGAGAGGGAGGGCATTGATGGAGAGATTGGAAACAGGGCAGTTTTTGGAAAAGTTCAGGTCAAGAGAGTGACAATCATGATAGGTAGAGAGTCCAAAGGTGGAGGCCAAAAAAACATGAAACAACATGATTTCAAACCATGAAAGTTGCCATCTAGGGTGGCCATAGCTCCCCTTTAATGTAGGCCTGCATTGGTTCCAATGCAGTCCTGAACCATGTATTTTTCATACATGCCCTGTATTAAAAGGGAGGTATGGCCACCCTAGTTGGCAACAGTGTGCAAACATGGGCCAGAAGAGCTGGTTAAACTTGACAGAGAACTTAGTCATCAAAGGACATATTGCAGCAAACAACTCATAGGACTCTGACCTTATTTAAAAATAACTGGGTAAGTGCTGTCGACTCTCTCATCTCTCAGCCATATGGAACTGTACCTTCCCAATAAGGAGGTTGCAGACACACATTTCTAGTAAAACCAAACAATGATGTGTAGGGCTGTGCACTGAGGTTTCAGTCAAACACAAAAGTCCTGGTTTTGGCTTCCGTATTTGAAACACAAATACTGGGCTGCGTATTTGGGTTCTGAGGNATGCGAGCAACAGTCTAGAGCAGCTGGCAATCCACCTATATGGTGTGGGGAAGGGGGGTGTTGTATGGGCGGATTGTGGTCTGCGTAGCAGCTGCCTCCGATTAAATGCACCGGAGCAGACCCAGGGGTGGCTCCCTGCCCCTGGGTCTGTCTAAAAACACCCAGACATCTGTTTAAAAAATGTTGTGTCTTGTGGAAGATCTGGAAAGGCCTTTCCAGATACAGAAGCCAGCAGCATAGCTAGGTGGGAATGGGCTCCCTGCTGGGGCACACCCCATCACTGTGCATTAATGCACTCACTCTGCATGCATGTGTGTGTGGCTGCACCTAATATAACTACGGCTCTGACTGAAGCACATTGTGCGTTTAACAACTTGGATAATGCAGATACTCTTCCATTTGATTTCAGTGTCCCAAAATGGAGTCGGGCACGCTGGAAAGCCAATGGGAATTAGTACTACCCCTCAACTGGATTGCTCAGTAGGGAACCAGCTCTCTTGGAGATTGTTTGTGAGTTTATCCTCAAGGACTGGAGAAAACCAGAGTGATATTTACCTCTTTGCCCTCGTGGTCCCTCACGAGCAGCTTGAATTTGGCTGAACCTGCTGCTGCCACTGTCCCATTCCCCCTTGCCTGTCGTCGGTGAAGTATATTGCTAACTAAAAATAGCTCTGCCTGCGTTTCATGTGCTTAATAGAAAGGCCGAACCAAATGCTGTTGCAGGTGAGTGCTAGTCCAGCTCCAGCAGCAGCACAAGGGTGAACGAATACAATCTAGCTGAGGCCATAGTACCCCCTTGTGCACTTTACTGCACTGCTGTGAGACCAGACTGCCACATTCAGTGAACTTTTAAGCTTTATTACCTTTCTCTGCTTGGCTGCCACTTAGAGACTATGTGGATTGTCTTTGCCCAGTTTTGTGGCAAAACCAGGCGGTGGGGGGCTAGCTAGAACAGAATGAACTCTGCTGCAATCCTCATCCCCGCCAGCCCCACTTGCTTGCTCTCTCTCTCACACAGACACACACACACACTCTCTCTCTCCCCATCCTGCCCTGCCTCATGGCCCCATGGCGTTTCCTCCCTTTGCGACTGTTGGTGGTTCCTCCCCATGTTCCTTGGCTGGCTGTCTACCGTTGGTACTGCCAGCTGTTCCTCCTGGCAGGGCTCTTGGCAGACTTCCTGGGAATAGGGAAGCCATGCTGCCCTCTCTCTCCCTATTTTGGTCACTGACCCTCAGGCTCTGTGGCAGAGGCAGCAATGACCACAAGCAACAGGAAGGTCCTGAAGCAGGGCAAGACACAGGAACTGTATGTGTGAGCCCCCTGGGTCCTGATGTAGTTGCACTGCCTGTTCCTATGATAGCGCTACACCCTGGAAACCAGGCAGTCTGACAAAACCAGTGAGTGCCAGTGTGGTGTAGTATATAAAGTGCTGGACTTGGACCTGGGAAGCTACAGTTCATATCCTGCCTTTGCCATGAACTCACTGGGTGGCCTTGGGCAAGTCACATCCTCTTAGCCTAGAAAGCTAGCGTGGTGTAGTGGATAAGGTGCTGGGCTTGGATCGGGGAAGCCTGGGTTCAAATACCACCCTAGCCTTGAATTCACTGCATGACCTTGGGCAAGTCACAACCTCTCAGCCTCAGTTCCCCATCTTTAAAATGGGAATGTGTGTCCTTTTGTTCCCCTCACCCCTGTCCATCTTAGATTGTAAGTCTGCTGTAAGGACCTGTGTTTGAAAATCTGTGAATGTAAAGCACTTTGTACGCCTAGTAGCACTATAGAAATGATTAGTAATAGTAGTGAAACAGTTAATGGGTCTTTTGAATTATACCAGTGTAATTCCATATCTGTAACTACAGGATTGTTTCTTGCTCTTATGAATTTTCAGCAATGGCCAGGCAGTTACCTCTCTGTGGATGCATGTGCTTAAAGTAGGAGTGAGGAACCTGATGCCTGTGGGCCAAATGCAGCTCACAACTAGTTTTCATGTGGCCCCTTGATCCAGTTCCTACCTTCAAGCACTGGAAGACAGAACTGAGGGTGAGGGAGCAGGCATGAGGGCATGCACGAAAGGAAAGGGGACAGATCCATGGAACAGACACATGAGCTGGACCCTCCTCTTCCTTTAAACACCCCCAACATCTATGCAGCCCTCAGAGTGTGTACTGATTTTCAAAGTGGCCTTTTAGAGGGAAAGGTTCCCCCACTCCTGGCAAAAGGGCATACGCAAGCTTTCAGCTCACCTGCTGAGGAACCCTGTTGCTAATGGGAAAGTGTGTGGGAAGCTTTCTGTGGGAAATCTCAGAGAGTAATTCTGACCTGAAGCCTTACCTTGCTATTGAATTGCACTCCTGACTATAGGGCAACTCAGCTGGTTATAAAATCTAGTTATAAAGGGAAACAGATAAGATAAACCAGCGGCAAAGTCATTAAGATGATATCTTTTAAGCAGCCAGCATCTGTTGGTGAGAGTCCACAAGCATCACAGAACCCTTCTTCAGGCTCATCTTTCTTCCTCTGACTCCCGAGGAGCTCTGTAGCTCAAACACTCTCTCACACTCACCAATAGAAGGTACCATCTTAACCACTTTGTCTCAACTCACTCGTCCAAAGTCTTGCCACCTCTAGGTTTTGTCCCAAAGTCTCTGGGGGAAGCCCCAATTTCTCTGGGTCAGTCAGAGGCACTCCGAATAAACTGGAGAAATTGGGCTTTCTGGGAGTAGGAGAAGGCAGCTGTTCGGTGGCTTTCTGCCCCCTTTCCCACTTACCCCTGTCCCTATGGAGTGCTGTAATGTTATGGTGTTCTCCACAGGTGGGGTCATGCCAGAAAGGGGATGTAGCAATCCCTTTGACCACTTTCCAATGTGGTCCTGTCCCTGGTGGAGCATCGTGATATCACAATGTTCTGTAAGGGGCGGGATTACATTAGAAAGGGTTGTGGCAACACCCCACCTGCAATGCGGACTTGCTCATTTTCAAACATGAGTGCTAAAGTTGGGTACCTAAAACCATAATGAGTAGGCTGAATAAATGGCTGATTAAATGCACAGAGTGTATGTATGTGTCAATCTGGGACAGGAGGGCTCTTGTGGTTAAACTGGTTTTGCGTCTGTGACAGCAGTAGGTAGTCTGACACAATTCAGAACACGGTGTTGGCACACATGCCTCTTGCTGAAAGCACTCGTTCCAGTCTGCACTCATTTTGGAATCTATTTGCAATTATTCCAAAATGATACACCTGGAGCACCTTATCATTTACTCAAAGCCTGTCTCCTTTTGAATGATCAAATGATGATGCTGAAAATGTTGCATCAGTCGGTTACTTGCTTGGTAGATTATTGAATGAGGCTGCTGGTGGGATATAAAGATGGACCAATTTAGAATTCAATTATTACTATCCTTGTGGACAGATCAGTAATCGTAACAGAGCTTCAGATTCCTGCTGCATATCCCAGAACAGGTATGGCCTCCCAAGTATAGGTGCCTTCAAAATCTAGAACACCTTACACAGTATTTGTTTCTGTTCTCTGTCACTTGTTATGTAGTTCTGCTTTCATAGCTCCTGATCCTTTCACACACTCACCACTCCCGTTATACTTTGTGGGTTTTGTACAGTGGAGTAATGACAGTCCAGGGGGACAGCTGCTTCCTCCTAACCCCCATCTGCTACTCACCCCATATGGTGAGAGTGGCTCCACCCACTTCTCCAACTTTCAGGATATGGGAGGGGGGGGGGAAGCAGTAGAGTGAGGCAGACTGTAGTCCTCCCCTTAGTTTTTTTAATCCTTTTTGACTAGGGTAGCCACTTGCAGTTTGACCCTCAGAATCCCGATTTTGGCCTATGGGAGTTTCACGGTAAAACCGTGAGAGGTAGCAGCCCTTTGTGTGACAGTGGCCAGACCACTACGTACTGTGTGTGGAACCAAAAATCAGTAGAATAAAGCCAGGTGTGAATATGGTGATGTGAATTTATATTCATTTATTTATGTAACAGTTTTTCTACCCTGCACCCTCCTGCTAACAGCAGTTTGCGGTGGCTAACACAAATTTACCATATTAAAATATAAAATACAATCATGTACACAGTAAAAACAATATAAATATAATTTAAAATAAATTTATAAAATCCACATGGTGGAGCACCATGAAATACAAACACACCCACCTCCCTCACCAAAAGTCTGGCGCAACAGCCAGGTCTTAGACGGTCTTCGAAAGGAGGAGAGGGCCAGGGCCACCCGGAGCTCTGCCGGAAGGGAGTTGCACAGCCTTGGTGCGGCCACCGAGAATGCCCTCTCCATAGTCGTCCCCACAGATACCTGGGGGACTTTGAGAAGGGCGCTCCCAGTCGACCTTGGGTTGATCCAGAGCCCGGTGAGTGAGGTGGTCCCGCATCTCTTCAAAATTACATAAGCACCTCTATAATCCCTAGTTAAGTACATTAGTGAAGGTGACCTACATCAGGTAGTAAACTGAGAGCTAACCTGAGCTCTGCACTCTGTTGTATTTAATTAGTTGCTAGTTACCAATTTGGTTGTTTCTAATTATCAATTTGGTTTCAGTTTGTCCTCTGGAGATTCGTGTAGTTTTGCTGCAGCATCAAAGGGGGGCCAGTAAGCGGGGACAGAGGGAGGAAGGTAAATGTAAAGCAGGATGGCAGCGACACTGGGTGCTTTTATATGGCCTGCACCCACACCTCTGCTCTGCTTCCCCTCTGGGTGGCCTGTCTGTTTAAAGGTGCCCTGCCCAGGTGTGAGGCAGAGTAGAGGAGGAGCAGGTGCTACCTCACCACATCCTGGATCACTGCAAGCAGAGCCAGTCCCCCAAACCTGTAGCACCAGCTGGGATGGCGCAGCAGCCCAACTGCTCAACAGATGGCCACTGCAGCACTGCTTCTGGTTGGAGGTTGCCTTGGCAATGCCATAGAGTTGCAGACGGCAGCATAGAGCGACAGCCGATCCACCTACAGCTCTATGGTGTGGGGGAGAGGAATGCCTCATGGGTGGAGTGCAGGCTGCAGCAGCTGCCAGGTCTGTTTAAATCCGGTGCTGTTGGAGCTTTGCGTGGGCGCTGTGGGGCTGGCCATCGCTGGAGCAGGTCTGGGAGGGGTCTGTCTAAAGACACCCATTGTATAGGGAAATAAAAATTCCTGCTATTGTTATAGCCTGTCTCTAGTGTCTTGCATAAAGGAGGCATGATACAAAACACTGCTGTCAGAGATGGTAGTCAGCATCAGCTGAGTCTGAGGCATAAGAGGCAGGTCTTTAAGTTCTATATCATTTCACTGATTGATGAGGATTGTGTGCCAGCCCTTCATTCTAATTGCTGTATCACTTGCCACGGGTAAACAAGTCTTGATCAGGTCTTGTAAGAGTGACAGAAAATGCTTACTCTGAGAGATGAGTAAGCAAAGATCACTTTCTGTTAAACAAAAGACAAGTTCCTCTGACCTCCAGCTGAGTGTCTCAGCACCTGGCAGGATGTTTAAATTACAGCTATATCATTTTTTTGTCAAACAGTGGAGTTTTGACAGTCAAAACATTTTTAGGAAAAAATGGTGACTATTCAAAATGTTTCTGTTCCTTCATCATTAATTTTCTAAGATGAAAACTGGAAACACTGACATTTAAAAGCTTATGCAACAGTGCAGGGAGGTCCTGGGGGCAGGGTAGGACACAGGAGGACTGGGGGAGGCAACAGGAAGTTGAAGGCAGGGAGTTCCAGCATGTCAAAATAAAAATTTTTAAAAATTTCTTTATTAATTGAAATGTGTTGATATTTCAAAAACTCAGTATCTAATATTTTAAAAATCTTTTGCTGAGTTCTGACATTTCTGAAGCTTGGACTCGACAGACTGCTGAGGCAATAGCTCACATTATGAAAGGGATCTCTGAAATGGGAAAGGTAGGAGAACCAAGTTTGCAAATAGGAGAACTTGGATTCTGAGGACAGCAGGACCAGATCTAGGGAAGTGAGGGCCCTGTACAAAATGGTGCTGCGGGCTCCTTTTTTGAGCACTATTTGTCAAATAAGTAGTGTATGGAGAAGGGAATTTGTCAGCGTGGATCCACTAAAAGCCTGACCCCAAAGCGAACCGACAACTTATTGCTTCTGCACAGTTCAAATCATGAGGTGAGTTTTCATATATGGGTGGTTTAAATGCCTCCTGATGACTAAGCTAAGTTGCAGGAGCTCTCACCCTCCTCACTTGAATCCAAGGAAGCTATCGTCTGTACTCATCCCTGGTAAATGCCATGTAATAAGTGCTTGACTCGGGTGGAGCTTTCCCCCCTTGGCTTGTTAACTCTTGTGTTTAGCAAGAACTCTGCTAGGATCCAGCCTGACTTAGCAAACCGTAGTTTCCTGTTTTGAACTTGACTCCTCCTCTTCTTTGCCAACAACTTGGAGTGAAAGACAGGCTCTGAATTAGGAAGTGCGCAGAGGGAAGAGAGAACAGAACAGGACTGATAGGAAGAAGAATGTGCTAATTGAGGAGCTCCTCATTTCTTAGTGTATGGATATATAGATTTTAAGCCCCTTGGGGTGCAGGGACCTGTCTCTGTGATCATGACTGTTCAGCGCCAGTTATGTTGCTGGCGCTATATAAATGATGAACAATAATAGTAATAATTTTGGTAATAACAACAATCTTGCAGAACAGCCCAAAGGCAGGGTGAGAGAGGCAGGGTGGTGGTCTTCATTCCACTCCTATTTTTTTCCTAGGAGTGTGGAAGGGTCTAGTAAACATGTTTAAATTCTCAATTTTCCTAGACTTTTGGAAGTGTTTAATTTCTGTTCCATTGCATGTGGTGGGGAGTCTTCCAGAAGAGAAACTGTGCTGCTGACTGAAAACAGCTGAATTACTGTATGCTATGCTTACCATGCTGCATGCGTAGTCCATATAGATAAACTACATAAATGAGCATTAGCAAGGCTGTAAAGTCAAACATTCATAAGTGAGGAAAGGCCAGAATTAAAGGTATCTGCACAATAGTCTCCTTGTGCATCAGCACTATGAAGCAGCCCTGACTAGGGAAACACTTTACATACACGGTCCCATTGTGTTCAACAGGACTCTGTGCATGGAAGCATTTGTAGGATCAGGGCTCCAGTGCAATTCCCATGACCACATACAATTCCCCACCATAGAACTCCTGCCTCATTTAGTGAACAGGATTAGCAGTGCTGTTTGAATCAGGCTGCTTTTCAATATGTCTCTTAAATGAAATCTCCTCAGTCAGCTGTTGGAATGTTAATTCACCCAAGGTTAGGAATTCTCATAAAGGTGAAAAATTCCCAAATCAAAAGATTCTTAGATCCACCCAGGTCTTACCTTGCCCCATAGGAAATCAGACACACACAGAGTTAGAATGCTTTTAAAAAGAAGCAACTTTACTTAAAAGAGAAACAGAATAGTGAAACACTGAATAGAGTGGTTGAGTTTACAGATTACAGATTACATACATAGGACGTAAATGAAATACAATCCAGCAAAGCATGGAATGATTTATTCTACGATTATGTGAGAGAAGAGAAGAAATTTAGCTCAAATAAGATTTAAGAGCTAAAGAGAGATTATAAAATTATCTCAAAAGGGAGGCTAGTCCTCATCAGATAACAACTTTACCTTTCCTGAGTAAAGTTAGAGGCAGAGAAGTAAGGCTAGAGTTCTGCTTTCTTGAGAGGTGATGGCAGTGCAGCAAAGTGCTGCAATTCTAGTTCCTCTCTTATGGTTATGCACCACTCAGATCATGTGGGTGGCCAAAGAAACAGAGACCGCTTTCCCTTGGGGCAATATGCGCAGCACTTGTGTCCAGGCAAAACTCTGGGAGGCAAATGCTACGCAGTTTGTGTCTCGTGGGAAAACAAAGCCACATGGCTTTGGCCGCTGATCATGCGGACGATGCTGGGCTCAATTTTCCAGCACTGCATCCTCCACATGATCGGAGGCAAAGCTGCGCATATTGCCCCAAGGGAAAGTGCCCTAAGTTTATATAGCATGTAGGTTTAGCATCTATGTCACCTATGCATATTCATAAACTCATTATCTTTTTGGCCACTATCAGATAAATATGGTATTTAAATCCTTGTAAGAACTTCTCTTGGCTAACCTGGCAAGTAGCTTAACCTCTTTAACCACATCCTATTGAAAACTATTAATAATTTCATTAGCACATACTAATGCCAAGTAGTTTGACCAATGTTCCCTAGGCCTGAAAGCCTTATGCTAACAAAAGTAGCACTTTATCCTAAAAGTAGCCTACACGGCACGTGGCCTGAGACTTTATTTACCATACACCATCCAAACCATGTTCTGAGTATGGGATTATTCATTTCTTGGTAAGATTTTTTTTTTAATTATCATTTTTGTGGGACGCAAAGGCTTCACAAACATTACTTCCCTTAGGTTCAGAGTACGCTTGTCAGATAAGGCAGTGGTGCTCACGTTTTTGATCTGTGCACCATCCCCCCTTACATTCATTGATGGTAACTGAGACTCCCACTACCACCACCACCACATACCCCTTGCTCCCTTTCCTCCTTTCCCTTTTATCTCCCTCCTATTACTTCACTTCTCTCTCTCTCCCTCCCTTGTTCTTTGACTCTCGCTCTCCCTCTTGCTACCCCATTATTTTGGAGATTCCACCTAATTCAGTCAGAAAGGAGCTAGATGTTTGACATCTGTTGTCCTTATCATCCCCCCACCCCACCCCAGAGCACCTTCCATGTCCCCACTGTGACCCTCCACCACCAGTTTGAGAAGCAGAAAAATAAGGAAATATTATTCCTTTGGAGCTGAGGTACAGAGAGGTAAAGCTAAAAATGTCTGCTAATTTTGGTTGCCTCGGTAGCAAAATGCCCAACTGAAGATACTCAAGGCCTAATTATTATTATTTTTTCCCCAGAGACACTGAGTTCCTGTGCTGCTGCTTAGTTTCCATTGGAGAGGAGTGTTCAGTGTTTCCATTGGTCAGGTTCTAGGTGTCTCAAGGTGTCATAATCAGGTTGAATGGGGGGAAAGAGAGCTTGGCGACACCTGGGACGTGGAGACCCCACAATTAGAGGCTAATTCAGAAGGCGGTGGCCTAAATGACTAGGGCAATAATCCAGAAGTCTAAGGCACAGACAGATCTAGAACCTGCTTTACATCAGCATCAGCCCCGCACTGTAACCACAAGGACAATCTTCCTCCTCCACTAGCTTCCAGCTTTAAATTGTCATTCTTAACACCCTCTTTCAGAAGCATTTCTTTAGGCTTTCTGCAGATTCAAAAAGATGTCACTGAGGCATAAAGAAAAACAGTATGGACAAATAAGCAAAAAACATACTGAATTTAACTGGGCCCTTTAATTAACAGAGAGGTTGCTATGTGGACCTACTGATTCAGTTTAATATTTAATCAATTGAAAACTCTTTTAAACACAGAGGCCATTTTTACACGTGATGGTCCCACTCATGTCCACGCGGATCGGCTGCGTGGGCATGAGTGGGTACCATCCGTGTGTACGCTGCGGCCGATGAGTGGGGATGCACCCCCACCCCACATCCCCACTCCTGGAGCAACCTCCATTTTCGCCGGTTGCTCCATGAGTGGGGATGCGTGGGTGAGTGTGTGCACGCTGGTGTGCACCAGCACCGACGTGCCGCCCACGCCGCAATGTGCGCACCCTCCTCCCGCAGCTCATATAAAAATGACCTTTAATTTAATTAACACAGGGGCTGCTATGTGGACCTAATGATCAATTTCATATTTAATTTTTTTTTAAATGTAATATCCAGAGACCTTGAGTATAGTGGTCCCAAATTTGATGCTGAGGAGAATTTGGGACCCTTCTGGTGTGGGGCTGCCTTGGCTGGACCCTCCTTGCCTACTGGTTACAGCACCAACATGCCTGAGAGAGACACCCACACAATGAGTTCTTAGTGCTAAACAATGGATTACTGGTTTCCGCTGATCAGCTGCTTCATGCTAAAGAGCAGCCTGGGTCAAGACTGCATGCAGAGAATTCAGACCTCTTCAGGTCAGAGCAGGGTAAACGCCTCCCTACAGGCTTACCGAGGGGGAGAGGGCGGTCATACCCTTTTCTGATGTAATCCTACCCTTTACAGAGTGCTGAAACATCATAACACTCCATAGGGGTAGTGCCATGTCGGAAAGGGAGTGGAGAAATCTTTATAACCCACCTCCTTCCTGATATGGCTTCCACTGCTGCACCCAGAAGCTGCTGGGGCTACAGGTGTGGGTTTGTGTCCCTGGCTGAACCGAAGAAATTGGGGGTTTTGCCCAGAGACTCTGGGTCAAAGGTAGGGATGTGCATGTCATTTTTGTTATTACAAGAACAATAATGAAAATTGTCATTTTCATTATTGTTATTGAAATACAAAAGACAACAAATAATAATAATGAAAATAGAAATGAAAATGACTTTTTGTTTTTGAAGTAAAGGGGGGAAACTGAAAAACGTATCTCCAGCTATAACATTTGTTATTCTTATTCGATTCTGATGAAACCTGGGGAGATTGTACCCCCGACAGAGGGTACTATGTGTACTAACTTTTGAAATGAAACCGATTTTAGAAGCAATTGAATGTTGTGATTTTAAGAGAAGCTCCATACACATTCGTGGCTACAACATCTTTATCTTCCATTTAATTTGCACTAAAATTGTGAACAATATGTCCCTCCAGAAGCTTAACATTCCTGCCAATTTTCAGAAAGATTGGATAAAGGATCCTGATGGTATAAGACATTAACTTAAAAATACATTTCCAGCTATAACATTTTTGTATTTCACCCTGTTTACAAGGTATTTGGTAGGAATGTATCACATACCTTTCCTATCATCTCTGCCAAACTACAGGACCATTTGATAAAGGGATCCAGTTTTATAAGCAATTGAAGTTGTCCCCTTGAAGACCGTTATTCAGATCAATAGCAGCATATGCAGTGCCAGTCAGAGTCAGGCAGGGGAAGGGAGGAAGTAGGATGTGGAGCAACCCAAAAGACTGACAGACACATTCACTGACCAATTACTGCATGCTTCCAGCTTTACAGGACCAATCGGTAGTGGCTTCAAGGCGGGCATAGGGTGTGGTGTGGCCCTCAGGCGGGCACAGAAGGGACATAACTGGGACTTTGGGGATAGCATCCCCGAAATCAGGAGACATAGTTTACACATCTAGGCTGGCCAGTTATCATCACAATCACATCCTGCAGCACTGTGACAGAGGATATAAGAGAATCTCTATTGGCTCTTTCCTAAACAGATGCTTCTGATTTCCCAGTAACAAGTGTGGGAGAGATGTTGGGATGGTCACAGCACAGAATGAGGATATTTGGTTGACATTTCTTCTGGCCAATTGGCATCACAAACCGATCTTATACCACAGTGACACGTAAAAGAATCCTTGGCATAAGCTCCTCTGCATATGCTGTGCAGGCATATATAATTGGGACCTTTGTTACACCTTTCGGATATTTGGCAGAGATGATCATAAAAGTGTGATATACAGCCGTGCAAAATTCCATGTGCACTGATTGGACTACAAAGATTTTATAGTCCGACATACATTTATAAGTTATTTTCTTATACCACCAGGACCCTTTATCCAGTCCTTCTGAAAGTTGGCAGAGATAGTAAATATGGGAAGGGGTATAAACTTGCCAAGTTTCACCTACATTAAATGTGAGGCAAAGAAGTTACAGCTAAGAATGTATATGAAGATTTTTGCAAAATATAATTCAACTGCTTATAAAATTGGATTCCTTTATCCAAATTTTGAAATTTGGTACACTTAATGCCTTACATAGGAGGTACAATCCTTCCATGTATCAGTGAAATATAATATAAAACAAAAGAGTTACAGCCAAGAATGTGTTTTCCATTGAAACCAATGGAAAACAAAAACAAAAGTGAAAATTTGATATTTACGAAAATGAAAATGACAGATTTAAATAACAAAAATGAAAACAAAAAATGACATGGACCCCTGGTGCACATCTCTAGTCAAAAGCCTGGAGTTATTTATTGAGTTATTTAATCCGTGATATTAAAAGAATGCGCTAGCGGTCTCATCTAATCACCTCCCATGGTACTTTTAAAAGTCACGTGAGCGCATTGCTCGATCTGCTCATCTAAAAGTGGCCTATGTCCCAGTAATAAGTATGGAATTCTGAAGGGTCCACACATGCAGAGTCTGGATTTGCAGGTCTCTATTTTAAAAGGGTCAAGTTTTCAGAAGTTCTGGGCAGACTCTAGTTGCTCTTGTGTCATATGTGAGCAGATTTTGAGAACAGTTTGGCACATGGGGCTGTTTGAAAATCCAGCCATAATTGTGAGTGAGGAACTGCTTGGCAAATATGGCTGTTATACAGGCCAGGTAGGTACATTTTCCTTGAGGGAAAAGACATAATAAATTCCTTACAAAGCAGAAATACAGGTGTGGTTGTGATGTGGAACAACACAGGGTAGCTCTTCCTCAAGGTTTTTGCAAGGTCTTCCTCAAGCTGTGCAGTTTAAAAGCTAGTGCTCTTTTGCTTTCTCCTTGGTAGCTCGGGCAAGCCCTGTCTCATGGCAGAAGTGCACAGAAGGTCCTGAGACCTGGTGTCAGGATTTGCAGACTGCTTTGAAGTGTGGGGCTGTGGAACTCTGTCAGCAAAGTGCCTGGAACGTTGCCCCTCTGGTGAGTATGTTGCTCGGACTTCGTAAGGAGTGAGGACAAGGTGACTGTCGCTCATACTTTCCTGTAATTGTTTGTGTTCTCCAAATGTTTTGTATTGCAACATTCTCACCAATGGTGCTGCACCATGCAAATGAACCAAGGGGAGTAAGTGTGACTGGCTGATTCAGTCCTATTGTTCTTTAAACAGTGGCATAAATCAGGCCCATTTTGGAATATGCTGCCAACAACTCGGATTAATGAACCCATAGGCCATCTGCCCATTTGGAAGCTACCACTGCTGCTGTCATTCTGCAGGCACAGTTCAGTCACAGCAGGTAGGGTTGGAAGCACCCTATTGGCTACTGGAGAGCCTGTGCCATCATTGCCATACAGAAAGAGGGGGAGTTAATATTAGCAATTTTCTGCCAGGGCTGGTAGTCAAGGCAATGATTTTGGGGCCCAATGCTCTTTGGGGCTGAGGTCCCATAAATTCTTAGTTCTCCTCTGATCCCAAGTTTGCAGAACTGGACATGTGGCTCTTGCACCTGCTAGTGATAACCCAGGTCCCAATCATCACATGAGGCTGCAGTAAAACCTGCTCTGGAGAATCTTCAGCTCTTCTAATGAAAATAAATGCTGTGGGCATTGGCAGACTCCCCCAAGTGTTCCTCTGTATGAAACTCCCTCCAGAATCTCTAGCTAAGTGCTGGCCTAGCCCGCTTCTCTACAACTGCATAATGAATACCGGTGTCTGCTGAGTGTGCCGGAAAGCAACAGCAACGTGATACAGGTCATTGCTCATGGCGTGTGCATAGGTTGGGGGTGGGGTGGGGGTCATGTATCTTACTCTCTGCCTACACTCTGGCTAGGAACATGCAGGAGGCTGAAAGCAGCTGGAAGCCAGCTTTGCACAACTGCACTCTTATATTGAGGAGACGATCAGGTTCTGGCGTAGGTACAGTGGAGCCTACTTAATGGCAGGTGACTAGACTAGAGAACCTTAGGGGTTACCTCCAGCTCTAGGATTCCTGCCTTGGCCCTGATGTAAACTACAGAAGCTTTAGTTGCTCTAACTTACTGCCTCCTATGGGCTCTGGGAGATGGAGAATAGCAACAGAACAGTGTCTACCTGTTCAGCCTGTCTGTCTGACATCGCTGCCTGGATGTCTCACCGCCACCTTAAACTTAACCTGGCCAAGACAGAAGTTCATATCTTTCCTTCTAAACCCACTTCTCTCCTCCCACCTCTCTCAATCTCTGTAGAGAACACGATCATCCTCCCAGTCCCCTCAGCCTGCAACCTTGGGGTCCTCTTTCACTCCTCTCTCTCCTTCTCTGCTCACATCCAAAACACTGTCAAAACCTGTCATTTCTTTCTCTATAATATTGCCAAAATCAGCCCCTTCCTGTCTGAACACACTGCTAAAACCCTAATCCATTCTCTCATCACATCCCGCTTAGACTACTGCAACCTGCTTCTCACAGGCCTCCCACTGAGCCACTTATCTCCACTCCAGTCTATTCAAAATTCAGCTGTGAGACTCACCTTCCTTGCATGCCATTACGAACATGTAACCCCTCTCCTCAAGTCACTACACTGGCTCTCCATCCGCTTCCGCATACAGTTCAAGCTTCTCCTACTCCCCTACAAGTGTCTTCACTCTGAAGCGCCTCAGTACCTCTCCTCTCTTATCTCTCCCTACACCCCTACTCGTGACCTCCATTCATCGGGCAAGATCCTCTTATCTGTGCCCTTCTCTTCCATCACCGACTTTGCACTTTCCACCTTGCTGCACAGTATGCTTGGAACAAACTTCCTGAGGTGATACGTCAGGTCGCCTCTCTGTCCATAGTCAAGTTCTGCCTAAAGGCCCACTTCTTTGAGATTGCTTTTAAATCATGAACTCCGGCCCTATCGATATCATAGGCTTGTGGATTTCAACCGTTAGCTGAAATAAATAAACTTACTGAATACTTGCACCCTGTAGACTATTATTCATAGGAAGACTCTTATTTGTAGTTGTCTATGGCTGCTTTTAGACGAACGGGTCGCCGTTGCCCGACCTGCTTGCACGATATTTCAAATTCCCGCAACGCGGGATTACACGAGACGGCCGGCGGCGGCGGGGATCATGCACATAGAAGGCGGTCACGCATTCTTTGCTGACCATGAATTAAATACCTCAATTGTGAGGTATTTAATTCGCGGTCGGCAAAGAATGCGTGGCCGCCTTCTATATGCATGATCCCCACCGGCCATCTCATGTAATCCCGCGTTGCGGGATTTTGAAATATCACGCGAGCGGGTCGCACGATGGCGACCCACTTGTCTAAAAGCGGCCTATGTCTTTGTGTCTTGATTTAGATTGTAAGCTCCATAGAACATGAACTGTCTTTATGTCGTGTGTATCTGTACAGCACTGCGTAGGTATGACTAGCAGTGCTATAGAAATGATTAGTAGTAGTAGCCTGTTACACCCCTGAGACATCCTGAGACATCCCTAGCATTCCCCTTATGCCAGGGGTGGGAAGTAGAGCAGGATTAGAGCCCTTATGCCAGTTCCCCATCATCAAAGAAGGTTCCTTCTGCAGGGAGTGTTCTCAGGAAGCCATGTGGGGTACATACATACCTCCCAACATTTTGAGCAGTCAAAGAGGGAAAGGAAAGTCCCACCCCCTTGACCAGTAAGTTCCGCCCCTCCACCAATAAGCCCCACCTCCTCACTTGCCGGTGCATGCACACACCTCCCAACATTCCAAATGCCTATAGAGGGACAGAAGCTCTTCTTAGCATTCCCCTTAGGAATGCTTGTCAGTATCCTTTCCTCTTTGTCCTCTCAAGTGCTTCCTGAGAGCCTGAGGCAACCACAGAAGAACTGCTCTCCCTCCTAAAAGAGTGACAGAGAGGTTCACCATTCACAGGAGAACTATCTCTCTTAAATAGGGTCTCTTGGGAGGTATGTACATGGGCCTAGACATAACTGAGAATCAGGTCTGTCGTCTAGATGTAGGGGCTGGCTAACAGACAACAGAGACAAAAAGTGTCAACTCTAAAAACTGTGTGTGTGTGGTTTTAAAAAAAATAAATCTATGAAGAACTGATTAAAAATTTATTTTTTATATATATATCTGGAAGCACCGGGACTATGTTATCTACCTTCTGACATCTGCCACTGTGAGGAGTATTGATTTTCCACAGCTTCATGACTCATCTTGATTTCATTGTTAAAGAGGAAGCTCCTTCCTGAAGTCTCCTTCCTCTTCCCATGCTCCCTTCCATGTTGCTCACCATTCAGGAAAAGAGACTGGTTCTTTTCTGTCTCATTCATATGCTACACACGGGAGGTGCAATCCTCCATCATTAATGCCAATGGGAGCTAAGCCACTGACTTCAATGGGTGGTTCCAGGTGCACCCACAGTAAAAAAAACAAAGTCCTACAAGAAGCTTCAGAGCCCTTAATTGGACATTTCTAGCATTTTAGCATTTGGGGCAGGATTTAGGGTATTAAGTTTTAGAATGTTTGTGACTAAGATGCAATATGGGATTGGAAGGCTAGCTAAATTCTGTGGAGACACACACTCAAACTTAAATCAACATGGTGTCTCTAGGCCATTTTGCAGATAGGATGACACAAAATCGATTACAGGAATCTCCTAGAAATAAACAGCAACAGGGAAAGTTTAGGAACACCAGATCCATGATCTACTTACTCCAAAGTAGTTCCATTGATGCCATACAGGCTTGAGTGGGACTACTTTGGGGTATGTGGTTAGTGGATCATGGCCCACGACTTTAAAATTTCTTTTGTGAACTTCTAAAATAATTTGTCTTGAGTAGAGGTGGGGAATGTGAAATCTCAGAGGGATCGTTTTCTGTCAGGAAGAGTAGAGAACAGAAGGGTTGCCACTTGGGAAGCTATCTGTAGCCTTAGTAATTGTAATACACAGAGAGTAAAGTGAAAGGCAAGTGTAATATATTTACCAACATATGAGTAACTTTTCTTTCCTCCCTCCCCCAGAAAAACTTCCCATGTTACGTGTGCAAGATAGCTGTGCAAATGATTGGGAAGATCTTGGAGGACAACCGTACAGATGTAAGTAGCTTGCATGAGCAGTAGATCCTTCCCAGGTATAATAGTGACCCAAGAGGGGAAGACTATCATGAGTGGCTTGTTTTACTTCAGGATTAAAGGAGGGGGGAAGTAGAAAGTGTAAATGTCAGCGCTGCTGTTCAGTGGCCAATAAAGATTTGAATGAAACCTAAAAAGAACTTGGGGATGGCAGGTAGAATGACACTGCTACTGCCTGCCTGTCAGGAACTTTCATGCAGGGAAGAGGTTTCTAAATGTCTTCCCACACTACAGAATCTTAGAGCTTCTAGTTGTTTTTTAGATACCCTAAAAACTCTGACTTGGTGCTTTCTTCTGTTGCCCTATTGTAGTGCTGATGAAAGATGCATTGTGTTTTGTCATGATGGAGGCGTACGCACACTTCATCTATTTGAGACTGCAGCAGTCTAGTATATCACGTGACTTGAGCAATCTGGAGCACTCATGCGACTCTCTTTCCCATAGGGGAGCAAGTGTCCTCTATGTGGGTGCAGCCCATCATGAAAGCCCATAAGTGCAAACTTTGAAAGTGTGGCTTTAGCCTCCATTGTCTGATACATTGAGCTGTGAAGCTGATAGTGGATCAGGGCAACTAATGTGCCAGAAAGCTTGCTTGGCAGGAATGTTTTGATTCAGGAAAAGCTATTTTCTCAATGGCCTTGATTGTGTAGCAAGTGTTTCTCTTGTTATGACTCGGTGAGAGCCATCACTCATCCCGACAGGGGCATAGCTAGGTTGGAATGGGCCTTGATGTAGAAGATTGAATGCCACCCCCCAAATCTCCCAGTGTCATGGGGTGCAGCTGCACCAAGGACTGTGGTCCCACCCCCAGTCTCATGGGCTGCAGGACAGCGGCACCACCCATCCATATAGCTATGCCCTTGCATCCTGGGAATGGCTGTGGTGTAATGGGTCCAATGGGGTGTGGGGTACTCCTAGCTCCCTCCCTCACTGCGTGCCCATCACCATAACACTTGCGTTTTGCTGCCACCACCAGAGCTACGAGCTTCCAGGGTTAAGGGCTGCTCTGGAAGCCCAAACCCTGCTCCTTATTAGAGATTGCTTTCCCAGAGTAAGCTGAACTTGGGAAGCGTATTGGGTAAAAGCACACACATCAGGTACTCTTGATTAGAGAAAACAAGATTTATAGTTTTTACTAGCTAAGTTAACCGAATGACAAGGATACAAAAAGGTGGGGAAAAGGCATTGAACTCGTGAGCAAACACAGGCAACTACGAGCACGTATGGTAACCTGTTTAGAGCGCGTCTAAGCCTGAACAGTCCCTAACCCTGCTTCTCTGCATAGAAGGAATTACTCACAGTGTCTACCTCTGCAGGGTAAGCGCGGATGTCTTAGCTATGCAGGGTTTGGCTTTTTCCCAGCTGGATGGAGAAAGCTGGGTGTTGCAAGTTAGTCCAGCACAGCTACCGGCTGGCCATGAGGTTTCTGTCTGTGGAAATTTACTAGCCTTCCGTTAAAGGGCAACACTAGCATCTCAGCTATTGGCTCCCAGCCACAGGTGACCCTGTTCAAGGTGGCCAATCAGTTAGGTTATCTGGCCTAGAGTTCCTTCTTTGGTAAGGTATGTAAGATGGGCTAAGGTGAGCACATATCCTTATATGGTCTGGCAGAGTCTCTTGCCTTGTGTTAGGGAGGAACCTAAGNAGTCCTTTATCTGCTGCTTTAACTGCTTGTTGGTTCTCCCCTCTGTTGAGAGGTTTCTATTCCGAGCTTCTCTTATGAGTCTACTTTGGATAGTCTATACACATCTAGATGTGTATAAGAGACAGCACTTGCCCCCCCCTTTTGCTGTAGCCTGAGCATGTAGCTTGACAGAGCTGCGGGTTCAGGCGTATCCAGTCCTCAGGTCCCTGCCATGATCAAAAAGAAACATGGAAGGGTTACATACAATTTCAGGGGTACATAGTCGTAGTGGCATGTCCCCGTT
Source organism: Sphenodon punctatus (assembly GCA_003113815.1). Classification (NCBI taxonomy): domain Eukaryota; kingdom Metazoa; phylum Chordata; class Lepidosauria; order Sphenodontia; family Sphenodontidae; genus Sphenodon; species Sphenodon punctatus. The sequence continues at coordinate 1,843,639 of QEPC01012954.1, read as the reverse complement.
ACACTCGACTGCCCTGCTGGAGGAAAAGGTGAAAACAGAATCAAAGTCTAGTTAGCGTCCTATACATTCAACTAGAATCCTTATGGGAGAGAGCATCAGCGATGACATTGCTCTTCCCGCTGATATGCTGAATATCCATGTCAAATTCTATCCTATGCCCACTGCCCTATCCCATCATCGTGTATCCCTACACAGTCATCATCCTATCACCACTGCCCAATCGGCTCAGCTACCTGGCACACTGACTCATCCTATCATTGTCCCTTCTTATCATCTAGTTCTGCCTCTTTTAGCCTTGTAAGATGCATCTTATTTTAAGAAAGTCTTTTATTTCAGTATCCCTTATTTTTAAAATTTTGATCTGGCAATCCTATGCCCTTTCCTTGGTTCCAATAATTTCCATCTGTTCTCTCCTGTCATGTTTTGCTCGTTACCACATGGTGGTGTAACTTGTGAGCTAAAAGTTTTTAAAGTTACGTTTTAAAATGGTTAGCCGCCCCGAGCTGTTTTCAGGAGGGGCAGGATATAAATCGATAAAATAAATAAATAAATAAATAAAATTTAAAAATTAATAAATTCCTGGAGTTTCCAAACCCATCTTTGCAGTTTGGAGTTAGTGTTTTCATGGTCTGTAGCCACTGCAGAGGGGCATGGTCAAAAAACACAGTGAATGGACTCCCCCATACCATCATCATAAACTTTATTGCATGACTCAACTGGGTCATTGCAAAACATAAAACATAGTATAAGTAACACGATAAAACCAAAACACTATCAACAAGATAGTGGTTACATAAAAACCACAAACAATTGCCCGACCAGGGCTATAAAATTTCAGTGACCAAATATCAATAAAACAACAACGGCCTATTAAGTACTGCTAAGTTTTAAATATAGGAGGCCACATCGATTAGCTAGGTGGAGCCGCCCTATCCTTATTTTTAAATTGAAATACCCGACCCAAAAAAGCACCCACCTTCTCTGAAATATTGCTCCCATACATAAGGTCTGAGTTTGTCTAGGGCCCAAACCAGGGCCAGACATTCCTTTTGGATAGTGGAGAGGTTACACTCCCAGGGGATCAGTTTTCTGCTCAGATAAGCGACAGGGTGTTGGAGCACAGCCCCCAACCCCACATCCGAGGCATCTGTGGTCACAAAGAAGCGTTTCTCAAAGTCTGGCACTTTCAATATTGACCCTGTGCTGAGGGCAGTTTTCAGAGTGTCCATTGCCTTCTGGCACTCTAGAGTCAACGTGACTCCACATCGGGACGGTGGTTCTTAGTGAGTTCGTGTAGGGTACAGCTATCGTCCCAAAGTTGGGGACAAACTAGCAATAGTAACTTGCTGAGGTAACAAAGCTTCTGACTCCCCTCTTGGTTTTGGGGGGATCCCACTTCAGGATGACATCTATCTTGTCCCACAGGAGTCTGGTCTCCCCACTCCCCACTAGGTGTCCCAAGTACGCAACCTTAGTCACGGCTAGATGACACTTCTTGGCTTTTATTGTTAGTCCGGCCTTCTGAATTCCAGCTAAGACCTGGGTTAAGTGTTGCAGATGACTGTCAAGTCTCTGCCGAACACAGCAGTATCGACTATGTAGGCTACGGCAAATTCACCCATGCCTCCTAGTAAATTATCACTAAGCTGTTGAAAGGAGGCAGGGGAGTTATGGAGGCCAAATGGGAGCACCGTGAATTCATACAGCCCCAGTGCAGTAGTGAATGCTGACTTGGCTCATGGCATTGTCATCTAAGCCCATTTGCCAAAACCCCTTTGACAAGTTCAGGGTGGAGATATACTTGGCATTACACAGGGTATCTAGAAGCATATCCATCCTGGGCATGGGGTATGCATCAATGGTCGTGATAGCATTAAGCTTCTGGTAATCAACACAAAACCTAATGGTCCCGTCAGGCTTCCGAACAAGTACAACCAGACTGGCCCAGGGACTCATAGAGTGTCGGATTACTCTTAGCTGTAGCATGTCTTGTACCTCCCGCTTAATATCCTCCAGCACTCTACCATTTGTCGGATAGGGCCTAGAACGGATGGGCTGGTGTGTACCCGTGTCAATGGAGTGGATGGCCAGGCCAGTCCTCCCTGGTTTCTTTGAGAACACGGGCTCGAAGGTTTCTAGAACCTGCATCAGCTTCTCTCTGTCTCTTGGGGGAAGGTCCTTGGGTATGGAGGGATCTCTGATTCCCCCCTCCCCTGTATAAGTGTCTAGCAAGTCTACCATGTCATCCTCTGTACCCTCTTCCTCCTCCCCAGGGGTAGTGAATCGGAGGACCAGGTCTGCTCGATCATGATAAGGTTTAAGCATGTTCACGTGGAACATCTTAGGTTTCATCCCCTGTTTGTCCATGGCTACCCTGTCTGACACTTCATCTACTTTGTCTAGAATTACATGTGACCCCTCCCAGGCTGCACAGAGCTTGTCTGTTTTCAGGGGAAGGAAAACCATGACCTTGTCACTCGGCTCAAACATGCGTGAGCGGGCCCATTTATCATACCAGGTAGCCTGCTTGTCTTGTGCCAGGGCTAGGTTCTCCCTCATGTGCCCCATCATAGTTACAAGCTTTTCACGGACTCTCAACACTTAATTCACTACTGAGGTTTTATTAGGAGGGATTTTTCCAGCCCACTCTTCTCTAAGTAAGTCTAAAGGACCCCGAACTCACCTCCCAAATATGAATTCAAAGGGAGAGAAAACAGTGAACTCTTGGGGTACCTTCCTATAAGCAAAAAGTAAATGGGGGAGTTTCTCATCCCAGTTATTGGGGTGATTGTCCACATAATTTAATTAATTTATTTATTTTATTTTATTTAATAAATTTATATCCCGCCCCTCCTGCCATGCAGCCCGGGGCGGCTCACATAAGCCCTGAGCATCCCCTTCAGGGTTCCATTAAATCGTTCCACTAACCCATTTGTTTGGGGGTGGTAGGCTATGGTCTTGAGGTTTCTAACCCCACAGCATTTCCAAAGGCACTCCATTATGTCAGCCAGGAAATTCTATGCCCCCCCCCCCCCCCCCCCCCC